>OY744482.1:50754913-51354913 GCA_963556165.1 Tipula helvola
AAAACCACGTGCTAGAAACTAACTGAATGTTTTAAATAAATACTGTTAGAGCATAAACTATAATTCAAATCTACTTTAGTTTATGTGGTGAATAATGTTATAGTGCTAGCAAGACAATGCATGTTAAAGAACACGGAAGATACTAAAAACAAACAATTTTGCAAAACTAACGACTGGTAGGTCTGGGGAGGCCTATGACAGTGCTAAAATGGGCGCTCAGTAAAAGGGCAATCGCCTTGACAAATGAGAGGTGGATCAACACTCTCACGTGCAGGGTAGCAAAGCAAGTTTGGCCAAAACTGGACTTGCGGCGCTCCAAGGTACTAATATCCCTGGGAAGACAAGAAATAGGATTGGTCGTAGGGATAATGACAGGTCACTGCCTTTTTGGGGAGCATGCGAGAAGGCTGGGGATACAGACGAATGACTTTTGTAGAAGTTGCATGGACGAAGAGGAGGAGGAGACTTTGGAACACTTCCTATGCTCATGTCCGGCGCTATCATACAGAAGGCATAAGTATTTGGGTGTGTACGGTATGGACAGCCTTTCGGAACTCGCGGACTGTGGAGTGCGAGATTTATTACACTATATAAATAGCTCTGGTTGGTTTCAACGGGAGTAATGGGGAGATGGGATCCTGTGGTATCACAACGGGCCATTGCTGGCCTAAGTGTGCGATAGCAGCCACTTCAACCTAACCTAACCTAACCTAACGACTGGTAGATTTTTTTAGAATCCTTTCACCACTCTGTGTAATTCTGGAGGCTGCTCGTCAACAAAAATTAGCATTCATTCACACTTGGCACAGTCTTGAAGACTTTGGCACATAAATATTTCTGGTGGCTAAATTTTTTTTTTTGTTGGTAATATACATACATAATAAATTGCGTCAAAATGGAATACTTCTTAATAATTTTAATTCATTTTGGAATGCTATACGTATTGAATTTATTTGAAGAACAATTTTTGATCAATTTTGTGATCAATTTTTCATACACGATAACTTTGTTAATAAACTGTTTAAAAAATGTGAAAATAATGTTCTTATAAAATCCAAAATTGTCAATCTATTTGATTCAATTGATCTCTCTTGTATTTTTCACTACTTTTAAGATTTTCTTCACTCACTATACTACTATTGGTTTATGCCAAACAATAATCAATTTATATTTAATATTATCATACTTAACCCATTTCAAACATAAATACAATTTTGTAAAAAAATTTCGATGTGTCCTCATATGTATTTGAACAAATCTCAAACCTGTCACAACTCGATTATTTTACTAACAAAATCAAGTTATACAGTATAATCTTCTGGATTTTTTTTAACGAGCATATCAAAAACTTACTTCCTTTACTATTATTAAATGTTGATGTTAAATTTTCAACCTTAAAGATATCGTATCCCTATCAAATTACATAACGTGACCACCAACAAAATTACTTCAAAGTCATTGTTTCTGCTTTCAAAAACATAACTTTATATTAAATAAATCGAGAAAAATACTTCCCTTGGTACGAAATCTCAAATCAATTCTCAACAGGTTCAATCCTCACTTTCAAATACATAATTCAATAACAAATCTATAACCAAGCGACACCATAAATTGATTAACATAATGTCAAATGTAAAATCCACCGCAAATTTGGCTAACCTTGCCCTCATTTATATCAGCTTAAAATGTAATATTCTTATATTCTACAACCACCATTTCCATCGCGCAACATAAACCTTTATAAACATTTACATACGTGTGTTGTCACATTTCACGTGCTTCTCATTTTAAAAACAAAATTTTCTCATAACATAAATAAAACTCACTCCAGTTCCAAATGTTTTATTTTTCCTATAATATAGGATTACAAGTTTTCTATTATTTGTTTTGTTTTTCTGAAAGTGTGTCGCCTCAAAGTATTGATATTTTCCAGAAATTGAAACCAAACCGCTTATACATACGTGTGTTTTCCAAATACAAAAAAAAAATTCTTGAACAATGAGGTTTAATTATTTATTAAGGATAAATATTATTGTCAAAAATATTGAAAAATGACTTTCCTTTCCACACAAAGAAAATATCTATGTACTCGTATGTTTATGTACGAGAGGCATTCAAATTATTCGTAGCATCGATATGAAGAAAACATATTTTCATAACAAAATTAACAAAAACCCTTAAAAATGTTTTCCGAAATGGTTGGCCCAAAAAAATACTAGATTTCAGCATTTACTTGGGAAATCCGGAATCACTTGAAAATGTTCCCATATCGATCCCTTAGAGATTCTTGGAAATTTGGAAATAGAAAGTAATCGCTAGGTGCCAACACTGTACTAAAGGATTGAAATTCATTCCACTTTATAACGTTATTTATAAAATTATTCGGATTATTTTGGTTCAAACTTAAACATTTTTTGATAACTATATCAACTTATGCTTGATATACTATAGTTATCGGATCGGCCACAAGGCTACTTTGCGCTGCAGATGTTGGAGACAAGCTATTTTACAATTTTATATAGAAACGTCACTTCGCTAGCGTTCCATATTATTCTATATGGTTTAAGTTTTTTCCATCTTTACAAAAGAATTAAATAACTGCCGCCCGATATTCAATTTTTAATTTGTTCTCAAACTCTCATGCATAAAATGACGTTTTGAAATTTTATTTTAGGAAAGTATCCTGTGAGAGAAAAAGAATATAAAACAAAAATTATAATCATCTCTCTCAATCTTTAATTTCATAAGCTTGCTAGGAATATATTGAATGCCCCTCGTAAATGTAAAAGGTCGATTTATTTTTTCAAGGACATATTGAAAAATAACTTAGTTTATTCAAATGTATTATTGTATCATGTGTGAATCCATTATGCGTCATTAACGATTTATTGGAAGAATAATTATGAAATTTAAATATTCCATGAGCGGTGGATTTTTCGTCTTATCTATTATTTATTTAATTACTTTAGAAACAATGTTCATCTAATTACCATAATAAAACAATGTAATTAAATGTCATGGATCGTATATTCAATAAACGTCATTCTAATCTTGAATTATAAATAATTATGTTATTACAGGAAGTGATTTATTGAAAAAATCACAAATTTTATTCTGTTCACCCAGTGTATGTACACCAAATAACAAAAAATCGGTGAATAGAGACTTCTATAATACAAAATCGGACTGAAGTAAATCAAATTTAAAATAATAATTAAACGAATATTTATTTATTTATAAATTTAATGTTTTGCTAATTTTTTTGTTAATATTGCCAACATAAATAAATAAAAACTTGACCTATCCCCATGTGGAAAATTGTGTTATACAGTTGGTTGAAAAATATTGAATAGTTGCTTACAAGTGGGGATGTGATGTATACTCTGCAATGACGTTAGAATTTATCAAATTTGAGGGGGTCCAAATAAAAGCTGTAGTTCTTGACGTTTTCTTTGATTCGGGTGAAATGTTGGAAGGAACGGCAAAGAAATGCAAACTACTATTCGGGTGAAAATTATGAACCAACAAAATTAAAAACTAAAGTAAAAAAAAATATCTTTTAAAATATAACCTTTAATTTATTAACCTTTAAGTTATTAAGCACCAACGTTATTAGTGCATCAACGCGTCAACTATTATTGTCAACAATTATTGTTGACATCAATTATTTAACAGTCGACGTATCAATATCATTATCAACATGCCGATGTAAAATAAAACATTATCAACTATGTCAACATAAAGTTATGCTTTAAATTTATTTAAACAAACCATAAAAACAATTTTAGTCAAGAAGCGAGTGAAAAACTGTGAGTGAACAATAAAACAATTTATTTAGAAGTGTAAAGAAAAATTTAATACTTTGCTCAGTTGCAAAAGCAATATCAGACCTCGTACATTGCGACAAATACAAAATTGAGCCACCTTCCTCTTGATATGGCACGCTTTCCATCTGTTTCAACTCATTTTTGGTTTTCACTGACACATCTTAGGTCAATTTGTTGTTTGAATCAGCCGGTGAATCGATTGGTGCAGAAATTTTTCGAGAAATTGTTCGACATATTTCTTTTGGTTCACATTAATTGTTTCCGTCTTCTTATCTCGAGTAATTTGCATTCCGATACAGCTTCTTGCCTTAGCCAAATCCTTCATGCTGAAATGCTTTGTCAGATTTGATTTCAGTTGATTTTTCCACGCGTTGTTGTTTGAAAAGATCAACAAATCATCGACGTAAAAAACAACGAAAATCATGTTGTCTTTTTTGCGATTAAAATAAATACACACATCTGTTTTGCATCATGTATGTATATCTGCAATTTACCATGACATCATTTAGGTTCGCGTTCCATTGACGACTGGCTTGTTTCAATCCGCAGAGAAATTAAGTTACAGATAATGTACAACTTTAAGCCGGAGGTAACTCAACACAAACTACTAAGTAACTTTCGAGAAAAAATTTCGATAAAATGATGCTCAAATCCGCAATGCTATGTAAATCTTCCAAACCTCTTAAAAATAAAATTCTCGATAAATTACTGATTGTGTAACAAGATGCAACTAAACCCCTTGCAAATTTCGATCAATATCGAGAAACACTAGTAATCTCGAAAAGCTCCCCGTATAATCTTGGAATTCTGGAATAATCTCGATATTCACGTAAAATTTCGAATATTAAAGAAAAACTCGGATAAGCTAAAAATCCTAGAATAATCATGAAAACTTAAGAAAACAGTGATACAGTATCGCGCCCACGAACCGACTAGCACTAACAATTCCAAGGCTCGTATTGTATGCAGCAGTGCTATTACCCAGGTTGATGAAGGAAGTGCAAGATGAAATTGGCGTTATAATTAAATCAATGTATGCGTGGATTCCGCATGCATCGTTGTATGGATTCCACTGTAGTACTCAATTGGTTATCATACTGGCCTTTGAAAGCAGCAGCAAGGTCGGTAGAAATCCACACACACAAATCAACTGAAAAATTTGACACGCCTCCTAATAACTACTACTTCTGCGGTGACTGCCCCTGGCATAAGGATTGCACGTACAAGGACAAAATCTGTGAAACTTGCAAGGTAAAGGGTCACAAAGCCGGCAATTGTATAATCATCTCTAAGACAAATTGGTAAAATATTGGTGAACCACCATTGACGCCATGCGATGAGCAAGCACTCAGCGCTTCCTTACGCTTGAAGCTCCACGGACGAGAAGAAATCGGTGCATGCTACGTCGAAAACGCAAGCTTGAACGTCCTCGGCAGCGACTGGATGACGTTCCCATCGCCAACGTCTGCAACAACATTCGATTTGATGCTTCACAGCAATTTCCAAGTGATTTGAAAAGGCATCGCTGATGCTTAAACCAGGCTCAACACCAATTTTCCGCAACAGCCGTCCAGTTCCGTTTACCACTATGAAGCCTATTGAGAACAAAATCAAACGTTTGAACCTCTTGAACGTGATTAGATCCGTTCTACATTCAGCATACGCCGCACCAATTGTCGCTATCAAGAAGAAGGAGATTTTTGCTCAGCTATCGCCATTTAAGCTCTTCAGCAAAATCGACTTCTCAGATGCGTTCCTCCAAGTCGAGCTCGACAATGACTCAAAGAAAAAAAGTTTTAAGCCGCATTCAGTTCAGACACTAACGGCATTAAACCGAGCCCAGATAAGATTAAGACGCTCCAGAACAATACGCCTCTGACAGTCGTCAAGCAGCTTCAGGCATTTCTGGGAGTAATCACCTGGTACGGAAAATTCATTCTTGGTATCAAGAAAGAGCTTCGCATTGTACGTGGATTTCATCTCTCGACTCATTAGTCGACACGAAAAGCCTGACGAAGACGTCGCCGTTGTAAAAATGGTTTCCGAAAAAAATAATCGCGAATCATCGCCCTTCTCAAAGATCATTGCAGAAGACTAACTAGGTTGCTTCGCCATTGACACCGCCAAAAAGCTGTCAGTAATAAGTACGAAACAAGTCGACAAGCACGAAACAAGTCGAGATAAGACGTTGAAGGTAATCACAAGTTTCATTGAGAAGGGTTGGCCACGCAAATTCCTGGCGTTGAGGCTGCAAACTACTTCTCAAGACGAGATTCGCTTATAGTCATCAACGGTTGTATTTTGGACTGCATCAAGGTCATCCTGGTAGTGAGCGCTTGAAGCTATTAGCTCGACAGAAAGTTTCCTGGCCATCGCTCGATAAGATAATTCGAACCTATGTGAATTGCCTAACGAATACGTTTTCACCGATCAAAGCTACTCTGCAGTCGTGGCCGATTCCAGAAGTGCCATGGTCGCTATTGCACGTTGACTTCGTTGGTCTAGTCAACGGCTCCTGGTATTTTGTCATCATCGATGACGTCCCAGCAGACTACAGATAGACTCGAAGAAGTCTTCACAAGACAGCGATTGCAAAATCGTTTCCGACAACGGACCGCAATTCAAATCGAACCGGTTCGTGCAGACGCTGAAACAGGGACTCAAGAAGCTTGAGGATGGAGACGATAATGAAATCTTGCGAAAGTTCCTTAAGAACTACAGCTTCATGCCGTCCTACAACCTTGTATCGAAATCGGCGCATGAGCAAATGACAGGACGAAAAGCAAGATCGAAGCTCGATTTGCGTATGCCGACTACGAAGTCTACAGCAGAACGAAATCACAAGATGGAACAGCAGCTCAACACTCACCACGGGGCTAAAGAAACAACGTTTGAGATCGGCAACAAAGTTTTCATTAAAACCCACTTAAGCAACAACCAGTGGTGCTGGGTTTCAGGAGAAATCGTGTGCAAAATGGGAACGGTCAATTACAAGGTACAAACCGATATACGAGAGATTTTTGCTCATGCAAATCAGCTCAAAAAAAGCCACACGTACCTCGACGATGGCCAGGAGGAGGAAAAAGAGGAAGTACAAGAAAATGACTCCGAGGCGGAGGAAGAGGAAGTACAAGAAAATGACTCATTGCAATATGCGCTGCACTCAGCGAGCTACAGCTGGAGTACCACCCGCCTATTTAGGATTTTCGAAAAATCAAGTTGAAATTAATTTTTCCATTTAGATTTATTCTCATTCACATCCGAAACAATTGTAATCATTCATATCGCAATCATTCATATGTTCAGCTGTTTGTAAACAGCATCTTAAAACGGAGGGGAAGTGTTACAATGACAGACTGAACGACCGAATATGCGGGAATTCTAGCAAGATTTGACATATCCCGCCTGTTATATGTTCGGAATCATATAAAAGATAGTTTTACCTCATGACACGTACACATCGTATCTAAAATAAATTATTCTGTCAGTAATCCTTTGTATATCAGTTATAGCACCATCTCCTGGATCACAACAAAAAAAACTACAGTCCACTTGCATACATCGAGGACTCAAGAAATAAACTGAGCTTGTAATTTTCTAAACTCTACCAAATAGCGATTAACTGCGAAACGCACTTCTCATCGAGTCAAATTTTTAATATGAGGAGCAGCTGAGGCACATACGGAGCAGAGGATATTTTGCCCAATACTATCACTAGTTTTTAAAATTAAATACAAATATAGTTATATGGCGGTAAATCGGCCAAAACGGAAATTTCAATTTCGTTATCTCCACTGCGCCTTTATTAAACACATAAAAACGTTTTTGTTTATCCAAAATTGATCATATTTTTATAATTACACTAAATAACATTATACGAAATATATTCTAATATAATCTAACCACAAGCCCATATGTGGCTGAATATTAAAATAACTTTCGTATTAGTCATCCAATATTAAATAGTAAAGTTAAATATGCGCGTATTATGAATAATTTTATGTTAAAACTTTACTAACACGCTTTTCTGAAATACTAAAACACTGTAATTGCAGATAAATTTAAGAGCCAATAGTTTTACGCATTGCTGTAAGCAAAATAAAATTGGATATTAAATATTGTAGGTTAAACAAACCTAAGTCAACGGAAACCTTATTATAACAAAATTTAGATTTTTAAGAAGTCAAAAGCCAATAACCTATTCCACTTAATAAAATGTAAATTGTGTGTTGGTGCTGTGGCAATTTATTATTTACCACAATTACCATAAAAATTGGCTTTACTTTCTAAAATGCATTCAAAATAAATAAATAAAATCACGCAGCCGAAACGATAAAATTCAATTATATATGTACTTCCCACAGAATATTTTCTCAATTCAGTTGCGGATATCTCCGACAATTTTTTTGAAACACCATGATTTATATACGATTTGCACATGGTACATAAAAATAGCCAAACTCTCTAATAAAAAATAATCAAACACTACTAATAGGCAACAAAAACAACAATAAAAGTCTACCTAGTCTAGACACATCGCTATGCTAATAAACACTCTTCCGAATAATTCAATTATATCTTAAATATTTTTAACTTTAATTTACCATCGCTACAATTTTGAACATAAATTCCAAAACCATTTTAATTTTAATAAAATGAAAACTTATAACTGTAAACTTATGAATGTCACGTTACCAAATCATTTGCACTTGACATTGGTGAAAAACGATGAAAATAAATTATTTTAAAAAATAAAAATACAAGGCGGTCTTCCTCCATAATTTTAAAATTTAATTTTAATACAAAGTAATTACCTATTGATAGGACTATCCAAATTTTCATTATCATTTTTAAATTAATGAATCACTTATCACTTTATTATAATATAACTTATAATTAATTATTTATTTATTTATTATAATATAAATATTCACTAAGAACTATAAAGATTTTCTTTTTTAATTTTCATTTATAATAACTCTTGTTAATAATTTTTTTTTCATTTAATTTTAACACAAAATTTTTTTCATTAACATACAAAAAAAAAATACACAAGAAAATTAAAAATTATTACGACATATGATTATTTTCTTTCATTAATTAAATAATTTTTCACATTTTAATTTTTTTTTTTTTTTTGTTTTATTAAATTATATTTAATTAAAATTTTTTTTTATTAAAAATTTTTATGTGAAAAGAATTAGGTTTAGCTAAATTTGTTTGGTGTGCGGAGACAACCAAACATAGTGTAACTATACAGAACAATTTCTTTGTACTTGAATTGGATGAATGAATGAAAAACTAAATTAAAATGAAAAATTGTGTAGCACAACAAAACAGCAAATATGTACCATATGTATATATTCGGAAAATTCATTTTTTTTTGTCAGTGTATATGTTGAAAAGGGGAAATTATATGTTATTATTTATATAAAGTTTATATGGAAAACAAAATAAAATTTGATAAGACAGAATGGAAAAGTGTATATAAATGAGAAAATGTGTCTAGAAAAATGTAAAAGAAGGACGAAAAAAATGTGAAAATATTGATTTTATTTTGTTGTTGATTTTAATAATATGACAGTGGCGTAATAATAAAGGATTGGGATGAAAATACTCGCAGGGAACACAATATGTATACTGATCAAGTTGATTTATGTCATACGGTAATTGTTGGCCAACTTATTTCTAACCATGTGTAATCATTAGTTATTAAAGCACATTACATGTTATGATAACATACATACGGCTTACTTAAGATACAAATAATACCTAATAATAATAAATTTTATGATCGCTCATAAAATAATTCAAGCTGTTCAAATTTTGGCTAGCTCATTTATTAAATTTGCTATTTATTTGCAGTACATCTAAATGTATGCAACATTCTTTTATTTATTATAAACCAAAGATTAAGTTTATTAAAATGCTTGAAATATTATTTGGACCATAAAAAAGTAGCTGAACGAAATCAGACCAAAAATATTTAAACAATTTAAAATCGGTCTTTGTATGTTAAGATTTTATTAAACTATCAAATATTTATTTGTTCTTATTCATATATTGTAGAATTATACAAATCTCGCCAATTAGAAAATAAGGTCGGCTCGAAACATCTAAGCGCTCTGCACAAAATTTGTTGTACCGCCTTTCTTAATTTTTATTTTTATCAAAGGGTGGAATAATGAAATTGGTTTTAATTTGGCAAAACAAATTTACCGGATTTCTCGAGTCTACATCACAAAATGTCAACTTCAGTTTTTGTTAATCGTGGTTTCTTTTATTCTCTAGCTTGTAGCTATATCTGAAGTTTAGCAACTCATTTTGCTAAACAATGCGGTTTACATAAATTAGGAAATTCTTCTATGTCCTTTGAATCATGATTCGAATTTATCCAAAGAGCCTTCAATATATAGTAGATATATATATAAGGGACGTTTCACATCTACTGGGCCACCTCTATGTCCAAGATTTGAAGCATCCAAAATATATCTTAAGGGCACCCACATTTTCATTGAAACGTCTACTTTCGAATGTCGAAAGTAATATTGAGTAATATTGAGTAACTGGTTATACATAGTACGCCAAGGAGTATTTTTGAAAACACAACCATGGTAACCAACATATTTCCCCTATGGGGTGACATGTTGTAGCATCACTTTCGATTTGTTTTCGATATTGTTTTGTCTCTTGTAACAAGAACAAAATTGCACTCTATTTCGCTTTTTCAATTATGCATTTTCTAAAGCTATCTCAGCTTGCTCAAATAAAACAACATTCTATTTCTACTTTCATTCATCACTCTTTATCACAAAAAATTTTGTTTACGATATTTTATCGATGTGAAGAAAAGGAAAAGTATACAGAAGGTTGAAATTGCATTAGAAAAATTGTAATGAAAGAAGAAAATAGCGTACAATTTTGTTCTTGTTACAAGAGACAAAACACAATCGAAAACGAATCGAAAGTGATGGTACAACATGTCACCCCTCAGTGTATTTCACAAAACATGTTATTTTCATATTGGGCAAATTATTTATAGGAGCATCCAGAAAGAAAAATTAATAATTGAATATGGGACTGACGAGCACTTTGCACTCAACATAAGGATGTTGAATTGCCTAGCGTTTGTACCAGTTTTGGACATTAAACAATATTACGAATATATAAGGCCCTACTTATGTAACACGTACATACTATTACCGTGGTTTGAAAGAAAATATTTATACGGAACAAAAACTTCTGGTCCGTTTCCTCAATCATTATGTTCAATTCACGATCTAGTGGAAGACCATATGCCTCGCACGCAAATTAATATAGAGCTCGCATAGACGCCTTAAGGTTGTTGTAGGTGGCTCACGTGTCGGCTTTAATGTAAAAAAAATAGACAGGAATGTATTTCTAAAACCACAATATTCAAAAAATATTGACAAACCGGCTTCCATTAAGTGCCTTAGATTTTTTTGAAAGGGCTCAAATCCTAAATTAATTGAATTGAAACAAAACTTTATATTAATTGTTTTTTTTTCATTTAGTGTACTGTATATATTGAATTTCTGTTTGCTCTCAGAATTATAAATCTCGAATTCGATCTTTTTTTTTGCTGGCGCTTCATATCCCATAGAGGGGTTTGGGCGCTTCATGAGTGATTATCATTGATCCTGCATTAATCTGCCGTGATTTTTTCATCACTCGCCGGGAATCGAACCCGGGACCTCCGGAGCTTAAAGCAAGCATGCTAACCACTGTGCCACCTATCAGAATTCGATCTTAGCTTGGAAAAAAATCGATAATTTTTTTCAACATTTTTTAAACGAAATATTTAATTTTAATATTTTTATTTCGATCACTGAAAATTATTAAAATTTGTTTTTCCGTTCAAATGGTATGTTCCCGAGTTTCTACTTGCACATCTAATATTTTATTTATTTTATTTTTTTCGTCAAATAATTTGTCTGAATTCCAATTTTTAACGGCCCCCTATTGTGCACAATATTTCAAATGGCCGAAACGCAGTGACGTGAAACGATGTGTAAAGCTGCTTCCATTATGAATAGATCAACAAATATGATATTATATCAGTCGCTCTTTTCGGAGAATCAGAAAGCAAACTTCCAGGTGAGAACATGCTTTTCGACAAAAGTTGAATTGGAACTGTGATGTGGATCTCATAACGGCTAGAACAACGCTGTTTTGAATATTTTATAACAATTTACAAATTTTGGTGCACTCTGTTGAGAATGAGCGTATGCTTGAAATAGTATGTGTTGAAAGTACTATACTACAAATTCAAAGCGCACATATGGAAAATTCGGCACACGGAAACGCCCACAAAGAAAAAAACACACAACATAAAAACGAACATCAAAAATATTTAAAATCGTATTTTAATTTTTCTTGTGCAATTTTTTTTCTACGAAATAATTTTAGTATTTGTGGTGGGACTACCAAAAGTAGTGGAATAAGCAAGATTAAATCTCTTTGATGCGTGTCTGCATGGTTAACAAAGTGATTTGGGTTATATAATTTTGCAGAGATCTTTAAAATAATAAAATAGGAAGATTTTTTCACTTTAGATTTATACGATTTTGAAACAATATGAAAACTTGTTTATTCTTCATTTAATGTCAAAAGAACCCGAAATATGGAAAAAGCCTTCAAATATTTTATTGGATGATCAGCCCCAACCTTATATAACAGTAAGCAAACTCAATCAGCTGAGCTACGAAGTCTGCCCCAGATATATCACCTACGAATTACCACTTTTTTAAACAACTGGATCACTTCGTCAAAGAGAAACACTTCCATGATTAGACCTCTACCGAATATGCCTTTAAAGATTTCATCGCCTCCAGAATCCAGGATTTCTACTCGACTGATATCAACAAGCTTGTATCTCGTTGGCAGAAGTACGTTGAAGCGGATGGTGCTTACTTTGATTAAAAATGTTCATTATTAGCTGAGTTACGATCCTTCAAAGTTTGCAATCGAAGTCGGACATTTATTTTGGAATAGCCTATAATACACCGATAATTGTGGGTGTTCCAAAATATTTTTTGCCGTTCGGCCATGGTTTATTTTAAAAATTCTGATTCCAGCCCAACATTATAAAAATGTAGCTGAAAAATTCTTCAGGTCATGAAATAAAAGTTTAATATTCGAAACTCTTTATAGGATCTATGAAATACTTCAGATATAAAATTTCACTCAAATCCATCAACAAATAAATATGCTTGTTCCAATTGATGCTTGAGACTGAGAATTTAAACTTAATTAAGTAAATTATGTAAAAATAAATTTGGTGAATACAATTTTTGATTTACATCGACCAAAACATCATTAGCGATGTTCCGCAATACTTCTTGAATTTGAGCTGCGGTTTAATTAAGAAATCCGACTCCAGATGATATGGCCGAAGGACTTCTCCAGAGCCGGAATTAATCAATTGTACATACATATATGAGATTAAGGAACTACCTCAAGAATCGACTTCACATTTCAAATCTGCGATAAAAAATTTTACTAAAACCATTCCACTAAAGTGTTATCTAGTTCCATTTGGAGCTGGAGACTTAGTGTTTAACTGCCTGGATTGGTTGTTTATATCAAAAAAATTGGTGAAACAGATAATTTTTTGATAATATCATTAGTGGTGGTCTGCAATTTTTCTTGAATTTGGCTCTTATTTTATTTAAGAAATCCGACTCCAAATGACATGACAAAGGGTTTTTCAGAGGGTGAATATAATACGATTTTATATTAGGAAGTATACTTATGACAGAATTCACTTATTAACTTAGATATAAAATTCCATCAAAATTCATTGACAAATGTGCATGTTCCATTTGGAGCTGGGAATATAGTAAAGGCCTGGATCGGTTAGGTATGAAAAGACAATTTTTTTTTGCTAAATCTAATTTGTTTGATTTATGGACCAAAGTATCATTAGTAGTATCCCCAATATTTATTGAATTCTGGCCAAGTTTATTTAAGAAATTTCATCCCTGTCTTAAATGGAACTTCTGCGCTTATGCACCAATTCCATTGACATTTGGAATCTGGCTTAAAAAACATTGATGATTAATGAATTAGTTACAATGTATTCAAATGATGATTCAAGGTAGCGGTTTGAAACATTTCTAAAAGAAATTTTACAACATAGGTATCTGTCTTGTGACCAGTGGATGATCGTCGTTAATAACTGTCCTGGTTTTTTAAGTTGAAATATTTTGGTTTTTCAAATTTTTTCAGATTTCGTCCAGGTGTAGTCGGTTTTGACCTGGTCACCCTCTAGACCCATGGCGTCAGTGGGCCACAGTGTGTACAATTTACTCTGCGCTCAGTGTAAATTTACACCGGTTATATAATATAACGCAGTTTAAAATTATGACAATGCACTGCACCGCATAATACGAACAGTGTGTAGGTCAAAATCCAAAACGATGAATGGTTTATTGAGCTCAGACGCCGACAAAGAGGAACGTTGTGCAAGACCTTCAAGTCAGAACGAAACGAAAAGGAGTCTAGCAAATTAGTCGCTTGGAGCATAAACATGCCTGCCTTTGGTATGGAGAACCGTGAACAATTTCTGTATGCAACAACTTCAGGAGAATACAATCGGCGGTAGGAACACCTCTTTGAGAGGCTAAAAGAGGCAAATTTAAAAATCTAAGAATTTCAAGGGCAAATAGTTTCGAGGCAGTTTTATCAGCATGCCCACCTGACAATACGATCCAACTGAAATCCTTTTGAGGTCTCGTAAATTACTATGGACCTTCCATACGAAATTTATCGAAGAAAATGGCTCCACTTTACGAACTATGTACATAAATACAGGGTGAGGAAAAAGTATGGAAACTCCTAAAAATCTCGCGGAGTTCGGTCAAAAAAAAAATGAGCAAGGTTTATTCTTAAGTAATTTTCAACAAGGAATTTAATGGTGAGCTTGGTTGTGACCTTGACCTCCATCTTCAAGGTCATTTGGAGGTCAAGGTCATTTTTTTAAATTAGAACCCCTATTTTTGATCACAGAATCGAAAAGAGCGATCAATTGTACGTCCGAATATGTAGTTTCCATGACCTCCCAAGGTCATCTGAAGGAATATATTTTAGTTATAATGCTTAAGATTTGCTACGAAAATTAAAAAAATAAAAATTAAAAAAGTTAATTCTTATTTTTAAAATTTATATTTTTATATTTTTTTTATAATTTTCATAGCAACACAAGCATTATTACAATGTTCTGTTATTTAAGATTTTTTTACTTTTTTTTTTTAATTTTCATAGCAAATCAAAAGCTTTCTAATTAGAATATATTGCTTTAGGTGACCTTGGGAGGTCATGGAAAATACATACATATTCGGACGTACAATTGAACGCTCTCGTCGAATCCGATGTCAAAAACTAGGGTTTCCCTATAAAAAATGACCTCGACCTCAAAATGACCTTGAAGATGAAGGTCAAGGTCACAACCAAGCTCACCATTAAATTTCTTGTTGAAAATTACTTAAGAATAAACCTTGCTCATTCCTTTTTGACATACCCCGCGAGATTTCCAGGGGTTTCCATACTTTGGAAATCAATGTAAATTCCTTCAGATGATCTTGGGAGGTCATGGAAAATACATATTCGGACGTAAAATTGATCGCTCTTTTCGATTCTGTCATCAAAAATAGAGGTTCTAATTTAAAAAAATTACCTTGACCTCCAAATGACCTTGAAGATGAAGGTCCAGGTCACAACCAAGCTCACCATTAAATCCCTTGTTGAAAATTACCTAAGAATAAATCTTGCTCATTTCTTGACCGAACTCCGCGAGATTTTTAGGAGTTTCCATACTTTTTCCTCACCCTGTATAAAATAACGTGTGCAAGAGTTTCAGTGGGTAACAAAAATTTAAGTTAAAAATTCTGTAAGCAACTTGACCTAAAAATTTCATTAGACCCAAAGTTGCCCAAATTTAAAAGAGGAACGACCAAAAATTTAAACTTTAACCAACTATATTATTGGAAAATGTATGCATTTTGAAATTTAAATTAAACAATCTCAAAATCATTGAACAACTTCATATTCCCATATTGAAATATATTTATCTAGTTCCGGAGATTGTTACAGCTAATCAATTTTTTTAATAAAATCGAAGTTTAACAATTTTTTAAGCCTACAATTCAATTTCGGGGGATTTTTATTGGTTTGGTACAACATCTTTTAATAATGGCGGGACAGTGAAAAAGATTGGTGGGACGCAGAGCATTGATCCGCGCATTGCGGGATGTTTGAGATCTTTGCAGATGACACAACCAAAAAATTGCAATACTGACTAACTGAAGAAAACTTCACTATTCGGTTATCATTTCACTATTCGGTTTTACCCAACAAGATGGTAGCTGAGGTACGCTCTAACTTAGACCAGCTAAAATGAGAAGAAAAGGAGCATGAGGTAATAATTGGATTTCAGAAGTGAAATTCATAAAAAATGTTTTGAAAAAATATAATTTCAATCTACAGTAATTTTATACTGTAACGGAAATTTTAAATCTGCAACATAAGTTTCAGCAAAATTTTGTATGTAAACGTTGCATTACCAATTCTTCAATTTAGCAAAATTTCTATGACGTTTAGTTAAAACCGGACATTAAGATTTACTCAGCTTGATTTAATAGATACACATAATATTAATTTCACCTGCTCACATCCATAAATTACATATGTCTGACAGGTGGCCTACCTTTACTGTATACCTACATTTTAAAACTACCTCATTTTTATAATCAAAAATTCAGTCAATATACTGCATTAAAAAAACATGTAGGTCAATTGAAAAAATTGGTTTGCTGAGGAAAATTATCCTTAAATATGTTTCCTTTTACATGCTCACGCCACTGTCAAATTTTATTTAGGTAATGCAAAAATTTTATTTTGAAGATACGTATGTAGAAGAAAATTTATTTTTTATTTATTATTTTAATTTTGTGTTGTTTAATAAAAATTTCCCACTTAATTCACACATTTTATTAGATTTCATTTCATTTTATGCGATTATTAATTATGTATTAACTTTAAAAAAACTACATATAAATAATTTAAATTTTTTAATTATTTTTTTGCTGGCTATCTGCAATGCGGTAATTTTCTAAAATAAAACAAATTTTTTTCTTTTTCTGAATGAATAAATCTAAAGTATTTATTATTAATTCAGATTTATTTGATTAGTTTTTCATTCATTGAACTTATAACACAATTTAGTTTTATTTTAATTTATATTTTGTCTATTTTTCACAATTTGTATCAACATTTAATTTTTTTTTTTTTTTTTTGTCACATGAAAACTGAGAAAAGTCTACTAAATAGCTACATTAAAAGAAAAACTAAAAATAAAAATAAATTTTTATTTTTAATTTTATTTTTTTGGTTTCAAAAGAAAAATTATGTAAAATTAATAAAATTTTATTTAAATTTTGAAAGCAAATTTTCTTCTGTGCTTTTTATTTTATTGATTGATTTGAAGAAATTATTTTTTTGAGTTTTTGGCTTTAAGCGCATACGAGTGAAAAAGCTAAACGTTCGCTGATAAACTGACGAAAATGTGAGAAAAGTATAAAATGTTCACTGTTTGTTGTTGTTGGATTTTTCATATAATAATATACAGAATACACAGTGTCTACGAAAAATAACCGAAAAACCTGGTTTATTTTTATTTTGATAAATTTAATATTTGTTGGTGCGTTTTATTTAGAGAGAGAATATAAAATGTGAAAACTCCTGTGGAAAATTCGTTTGATTTTATTATATTTTTTTTATTTCTTCGGTTTGAGTGGACGGTCGAGAGATGAATATAGTTTTCCACGAGCAGTGCGCTCTTAATAACATATGTTTTAATAATCAGCTATTTCTATTTGTGTAAGGAAAATAAGAAAAATTATTACCTAATCCTACATACCTGCTAAATTTATTGCTACCTGTTAATCTCGTTGATGTTACTAAATTTTTAAAAAATCATTAAAGAAATGAATCCATTAATTTTGTTATTTCGAAAATCGTCATATCAAGAACTTAAGTAATAATTAGGTAGATCATTTTACGAAGAAGATATACAGAGTTAGTTGCATTTACCTGAATTCCAGAATATGTGTTGACCACTGCATATTATAATTGAAATTTATTACCTAAGTTTATGTGAGAAAATATTTCAAAATTAATGCAAGTGTAGAAATTTAGTTTTAATTTATCTAGGATTTAATACTGTTTGATCAATCACAACCTGAATTATTTAGATTGGAATTAGATTGGTGTCTGGGTGGATCAAAACGAAACAAAGCTAATTAGGTAGTAATAATTTAAATTATTTTATTGCATCAAAAAACAGTTTAAATTCAATACAACATCCAACGTCATCCCAATCCAGACATATTTAACGACTCATCTATGCTCATATCGATTAGGTTACTGCGGTCAATGTCTAAGTCATCTTCATCATCCAATAGTTTTTTCATCCGTTGCTTGTAACTGAAAGGTTTATCCAAATTATGAGTTTATTTGAACAATACAAGAAGCTAATTTACTTACATTTGGCTATCTGGATTATTCTCTTGATTTCTACACTTATCCAATTTCTTTTCAAGATGCTTTACCTTATCTTTTGGTGGCATTTCAATTGTTTTTACCATAAAACGAATTTTTCGTACAGCTTCAATTAAAATAAGCAATTTATCTTTAGCTGACTGGAACAAACACTCAGTAACATAACTATCAAGATTCTCTTGTTCTTTACTGGCAGCATGAAGTACAGCCGCTAGGGCTATTTGTGATGGTGAATAAAGTAGACAAACATCAGTCAAAAATGTTTTTTCTACAAATTCATCAATGCCCTGTCGCAATCGATCTGGATTTGTGAGATTACAACGAGTTTTTATATCGATTAAAAATCCTTCGATTGGTCTATATGGATTATGCACAGTCAAATAGTAATTCAATTCCTTCATTAACAGTAGCTCATTCGATAAAATTATATCCATTGCTTTAAGCCGATCACCTTTAATATTTCCAACAAACTGCCCGATCGATACATTAAATTCTTCTACTTTACAAGATAAATAAACACATGTTACTAGAATTTCTTTTGGATGATAATCCATAGCTGAGCGATTTAAATAGAAACGCTTGAAATAGTGCATCGCTGTGCCAATTACACTTTTTGGCATTGGTGGTTCAAAACGTTTACAGAAATCGACCAAGTGAAGTTCATAATTTCTGATTATGATGCGTTCCTCGTCTGGGGTCAAAAAATGCGATTGTTTTAATTCATCCTAGAATATATTAGTAGGTAAAACATGATTGTCTATTATTGGTATGCCCAAACTACTAACCTCGATTTGATCGCCATGCACTGCAATAAATTCCTCATTGTGTTTTTGCCGATAGAATGACAAATGCGTTTCTTTATTGAATGTATAAAATCGTTTTTGTGAACTAGTTGGATACATTTTGAATGTTTGTGTATAACAAAAACCGATGTACTACAAACAAAAAACCAAAATGCCAGTTGAAGTTGACACTAGCTTTGACATTTGTTTACTTGAGATTTTGGTTGCACACCCAATTAATATTAAAATGTAAAACGAATTTATAAGGTTTTAAAAAAAAAAGGATTTTATTTAAAATTGTTACAATTAAAATTACTAATAAATTAACGTTGCTTGAATCCATATTTCTTCCTTTCGTAGAATAAATCTGTTTTAGAACTACCCAGATTCACGATTTTAGGACAACCATCTCGCTGAAATAGAAACAAATTAGGTTAGAATATTAGAAACACAATTGGTATTTTATGCTTACATCTTTTTCTTGTATAGTACATTCTTTACAATAATATGCATCTGAAACACCAGGGCCGCCACAAATGACACATCTGCCTTGGTATGAACCATAATTACATTCATCACAAATCCTAACTAATGTGCATGGCCGTACATACGAGTCGCAAATTACACATTTTCCATCACATTTTTCACAAAGGCGACCTATAGCTAAATAATAAGAAAACACGAACATTATTGGTAAAGTGATTTATTAGGGAAAGTTAATAAATAGTCTGTCTTACCAACTCCGGGCTGTTTTCTGCAGAAAATTAAATCTGGATGATGCTTTGCCATTTTTTAGCGATTTTCTGTGTTTATAAACGTAAAGAATGACAGATGAAATAATAAAAAAATTGAGTGCAGCCAAAAACATGGCGAAGAACCGAGAGCATTTTGATTTTTCAGAAATTGTACGAATGAATTTTTTTGTTGTAAGATGGCCCTCGCAACGAATGATAAATGTGCGATTTTTCTTTCCCATTTTGCCGCAAATGCGACACGATTGACGATTGTAAAAGTAGAGCAAGCGCCTCTCGAGGAAAAAAGTTAAAATGATGCATCTGATAAAATGACATTTGTCACAAAAGCGACGGAAGAAAATTTAGAAATGCAGTACATAATTAAAAATTGTTTTTATAGTCCAAAATTGGAATTATTTACAATTATTAGCAATCTGGTAAGTGAAAATTGTGGTTACAGTTCAAAATTGGAATTGTTTACAACAATTTCGAACGTCAAATTATCACCTAGCTCAGTTCAAAAATTTTCCACTAGGTGGAATCCGTGGATCGATAATTTAACAGCTAAAATATGTCAGATTTTTTTGAGTGTTTAACGGCACAAGATTAAACCTAAAGAATACGAATTTGTCTTCTTTTCATGTTTTAATTTTCCACTCGATTTTCTCAAAAAAAAATTATCGGCTTAGCTTAAAATGACATGAAATGAATACATTTCAATTAATTTTTTATTAAAAAATATTTAATATATGTATGTCTGTAATAATAGAAATAAAATTGCATTTGTGCCACTTCATACAAAAAATATGAACAATATTTTGACGTTTAATTTGTTCTTAGGACGGATCCGATTTCTGTAATAATTTTGATTTTTGAAATAATTTTGACGTAAGTGAAATAATTTGCTCTTCCATATTTTGTAATAAGTTCATTTGCGTCCGAATACTGATATAATTTTGACATGTAATAATTTTGAGAGATAATGGTTGGAGAATAATATAATAATACTAAAATAGCGTCTAGATCTATTTTTCCTTTAAATAAAACCCCAATAAAGAAATCTACGGATCACCGGCATAGTATTTATCATAAAATTAATGAAATTTTAGGCGCTATAAACGAAATTTTAGCATTTTTAAACAAACAAAATTGCTAGTTGATCAACAATATTTGCTGTATATTAATAATCTAAAAACCATAATTTATCGATGTAATGGCAATGAATTGTGGAATTATGCAATTAGGGCTTGCTGATAATATTATTACAAGGGCTTGCTGATACAATATTACACAATTTTTGGTGCAGCACAAAAACGAATAAATTGCTCACAAAATGATTAAAAAGAACAGAATAAGGACTCGCATGATCACTTTTACGAGCGATTATAAATTTACTGGTCGTAAATTTAATTTCATTAATGCAAAAATCGTTTTACTAAAATCAACAAAAATTATTTCGGAAACGTCAAAATTATAACATGTAGTCGCTGTAATAATTTGGTTGCATACAAAATAATGTCAAAATTATTACAGCAGAAATATTTATTACAGAAATCGGATCCGTCCATAGGATGGGCCTATTTTCACGTGTATTTTTTCAGCACCTACATGTGTTGTCACAACAACAGTACTGATTTTCACGTGTATTTTTGCATTACATTACTTGTCGATGTATGTGTAAAATGATTTTTATTTTCCTGTAGAGTGAAGAGTAATGTGGAGTGAAATGAGAATATATTTGTATGTGTTAGTGTGTAACAACACGATAGACAAAAATAAATTTTGTCGAACATGTGCATCACAAATTTCCCCTCTTCATAATTAGTTTGTAGGTAAAAGTGTGAAAGAGGAGGAAAAAAAGTGACAAAAAAATACTCGTGAAAATAAGCACAATGAAAATGTCTACCATTTATCACAAAATGCTTCGTGCGCCATCTCACATAAAAAAACATCGTTACAAAAATTCCGAAGCGGTGCACCGCTCTGAAAGTATCTGTCACATGTGGTATTATTGTTTTGTAAGGTTAAGTTTTTGTTTAGCTACTAACGTTTCAAATAAATAAATTTTGATAACTTTATAAAATAAAATGACTGCGGATGAAGAGCCACAAATAATTAAATTAGGTGACCATGTTGTAATTCAGCGGCAAAAATACACCAAGCTATTTAGATTCAATAGTTTAGAAGCGATGGTAACTCTCGGCAACGATCAAATCGAACTTCGGAATATTATTGATCTTCCGTATTGTTCTACATTTAAAATGGTACCGCAGGAGAGTCGTAAGAAGAAAGTGTTCAGCTTAGAATCGTGTACGAATAGTGTTGATTTGAAAGATTTGCTACAAACTAAGGAGAGTGGGGCTGACAATCGGAATATTCTGGATGATGGTCGCTCGCAAGGGCTTAGTTCTGGAGAGATCGAAAAATTACGGGAAACTTGTGCGAGTTCTACAGAAATAGTTGGTCATTTAGTTGAAAATTCGAAAACTTTTGGTTCGAAAACAGAATACGCTCAGGAGAAGTATTTGGCTAAAAAGGAGAAGAAATATTTCGAGTATATTCAAATTAAGCTACCTTCTGTTAGACTTCTAACAGAAATATTTTATCGACAAGATCCAGACAAAATTCTAGGTGTTAGAATGGACACGTTATCGCAGATTATATCTTACTCTGGAATTTGTGGTAATGGAAGGTATTTGCTTTATGAATCAGGAACAAATGGGCTATTACCAGCTGCCCTTTTAAATTCAATCGGGCAAAATACAGATGGACAATTGATTCACATGCATCCAGGAAATGTACCACAAAAACAGGCACTACAGGCTATACATTTCACCAAGGAACAATTAAACCGCTGCATTTCTGTTAATTTGTATTCAGTATTACGGGAGATGTATCAAAATGAGGAACCTCCGGTTGAGGAAAAAGAAAATTCTGAAACTGTTGAGAATTCAACAAAACGAAAACTTTCAGAATCGAACGATACAGAAAATCCTCCAAAACAATTAAAAATCGATGAGGAGGATTTGGTTAAAGTGCCTGTATTACCCAGTAATAATAGTACAAATCAAATCCCGAAATGGAAGCTAGAAAATGCTAGGGCATGTGCTGAGCTGAAAGAAAAAGTTGACGGGCTGGTTATCGTTGCAAAGGAGAATCCTAGTGAAATTTTAAAAGCTCTGCTACCATTTGTCAAATCTAGTCGACCAGTCGTATTATTTAGCCTATCTCGTGAGTTACTAATGGAAATATACGTTGAGTTGAAAGCATCAAATGAGGTGACGGGACTTCGATTAACGTCCAATTGGATGCGGTTATATCAAATATTACCGAATCGTACACATCCCGATGTAAATATGAATGCTAATAGTGGATTTTTACTTGTTGGTTATGTTATTAATAAAACAAATTTGTAAAATTTTACAAAAAATTTTGGTGTTTTATTTATTTCAAAAAGTTCGCCAAAGTTGAAAATAATTTAACGCGCCGCGTTTTTCATTCCGTTATTAACGAAAATATTTTTAACGATATCCACTGAACTTTACAATATTTTATATTGATGCGAGTATACATAAAATAAAAAAATTGTACATACAAAATTTTTTTTTTCCTTTCTTGAGTTCTGTGTTCTTTGGTAAAAAATTTAATTTGCAATAAAATATAGTTTAATTATAATTTGAATAGTTTTATTATAATTTTATTATTTTATAAGTTTTTAGTAAATGTAATTATGAATAACTCGAAATTAGCGATCTCTTTGGATTAAAAACAATCAAATTACATTGAATAAACATATCCATTTTTATTTAATAAAAAAAAGTGATTCTCGAATGTGTGTTGTGTTGTGTGTCTTGTGTGTGCTCTTTAATATGGAGATTGTTGGAAAATAAATTGTGAAAAAAAAATTTGTAAAAATTAAGTAGCTAAACTTGTATATTATATTAAATATAAATAATTTATGTAATTTTTGTGCAGTGATAATATAAGTGATTATATTTAGTGTAAATAAATTAAATTTTTAACTAATTCCCGGTATGTAAAAAAATAAATAAAAATTACATAAAATTTTCTTTGCTTTTTTTTATCCAAAATGACAGAAGAGTTTCCATTTACTCCCCACAAAACCTATTTGAAAGGAAAATTGATATAAACAAACCCATTTTTTGTGCTATATGGATAATTTCATTTACCTATCTATGAATTTGTCTTATATAAAAGTAAAACTTATAGCTACCTATGTAGGCATTACAATATACATTGAGAATAAAAACAACAAATTATTTTTATTATTTTTCCTGTAACTCTTTAACGAAAAATATTGAAATCTATTTTTAGCAATCAATATTCTGTATCTCGATTTTTTTTACCGTTTGATGGTACAATAGATAGATAATTTATAAGAAAATCATCTTAAATAAATTTGTATCATGTATGTACATAAATCCATTATCATTATGATATAATAATTATGATGGGGTTTTAATTTTGTGTTGTTGAGATGGAGAAAAACGGTTTCGCCAAAATACAGTTGTTTTTTTAAGCCCACTGAAGCCAGTTAAAAGTGAATGTTATTGGATATGCTTTCTTATGATTTTGTTTTGGAGTCTGTTGTGCTTACGTTTCTTATATTTATTCTTCTTTAGAATATTATGTTTGTAAAGTAATATAAGATCGGTTTTGCTTGAAATACGTGGAAAATTATTAGTGCACATCAATGGCACTAAAACGACATCGAATCAGTGCACTTACTTAATTTGTCTTGGTTTTGTGTAAGTACATACATTCTTCTAAAATGTTTTTATAAAAGATGTAGTACACGGCAAGGTCAACTCAAATTTTAAACTTCAATTTTTCTTATTGAATTTTCCTCGAATGTACCCTACAATATTATGGTGTCATATAATGAAAAAATGGATTATTAATTCAAAATTTGATATTCCCATCCCTTTCGTTTATCTTCAATAAATGGATCATGTTTTCTATTTCTGGCTTAATTTTATAACGTTTTCGATTCACCCTAAAAAAGTAGAGATGGGCCGAACCAGTGATTTTGCGGTTCGGCCGAATACCGAATCAAAGTTATACAATTTTGCCGAATCGCCGAGGTTCGGCCGAATCTTCCTTTTTTTCGAATCTAAAGTTGCACAATGTTATTACTTATTAATATATCTGTGGCACTATTCTGGTTTTCCCGGGGAATTGCGAATTGGGAATTGTTTTATTGTCAGTTTTTAGTGTATATTGGTTTTCTTTTTTCGAAAGCATACTGAACGATTGGCATTTTGTTCAAGTTTTGGGAAAAAATAATTCCCAGCCAAATTTTTAGGGAAAAATAAACAACAAAATTGCTATGAAATCGAAATATGTTTCCCCAAAATCTAGTATGCTTTGGAAAAAGAAAACCAAAATACACTAAAAACTGACAATAAAACAATTCCCAATTCGCAATTCCCCGGGAAAACCAGAATAGTGCCACTGAAAACTTAAAGAGCTACACACGATCCAACTTGTTGGTCCGACGGTCGGTCCAACCAAATTGGATGTAATCTACAGACGATCCAATTTACCATCCGATTCATGACACAAAAATCCTCTACAGATACGCTCATTAGCGTACGTTCATTATGAAAACTAAAATGGTGAAACCAGATTATTTTTATTTGATCTAGTACTCACACACTGTAGAAGGGAATGAAATAAAAGATAGAATACAAAAAAAAAAATAAAAAAAAACAACAAATAATTAACCCTAGAGTGCGTTCACGAACTCTACATTGTAACAAATTGTTACAACTGTCATTGTACAAATGACATAGCAGTTAACAACGATATTGTTACAAACATCAAATTTGCTACCAAAACAAACTTTGTTCAGCAAAATTTTGTTTCTTTGTTATCATAAATACATATAATAAAAAAAAATAATTATTTAATTAACAAGAACCAATATTCATTTCACGTATTCATTTGTATCGAATAAATTATTTTCATCCGTAAATTGATCGTATTGATCAGAATCCATAATTGTTTCTTTTAATGACAGCTGGAAAGGCAGTATTGAGTAGAGTTGTAAATGACGTTTGTAACAATAAGGGGAAATTTTGGTTTAGGTTTATGAACAATACAAAGCACGTTGCTGTGGTTACAACCGAGGTTTATGAACGCTTTAGAACTGTCATTGTTAACAATATTGTTACAATGTAGAGTTTATGAACACAGTCCATATCCAACCAACAAATTGTTGTTACATTAGTAAATTCAAATTTGAATCAAATAATATTAGCAAATTTTTGCAAAGAATACCAAGTATGTTTTAATGTAAGGAAATGCTTCAAAACAAAATACATGTATGGCACTCTCTAGTTGTGTTGGTGTATACGGTTAGAACCACTCCGTACACTATCTGACTCCAAGTTAATTGTTTGCCCGACCGGCTGCACTATCTGTGCGATAATTTCTTTATTATTTTGTTGTTGAGTCGTTGATTGTATCTTGGGGCGTCGTGGGTGCCCGCGTGTATAAGGCCCACTTGTATATAGGCCCGCTTGTATATATTTTTATTGGAAAAACAACGATTTTTATTTTTTATTGGTTTATATTTTTTATCGTTTTAGTTTTCCTTTTTTATTAATTTATAATCAAGTTTGATTATGTTTTTTTGATTTTATACAATGCAAAAAGAATTTTTGCTTTCGGAAGAAAATTTTGAGAATATTTTTTCTTTGTTGTGACCAACCCGAAAACAAAAAGGAACTACTGACTACTCATTTTATTTACATTTTTTTTGAATCGAAGTATATTTTTTCAGTATTTTACAATACATCTACAAACCGATTGTGTAATGATAGAAAAATTGTCTCGCACACTGAAGCAAATACTATAAAAAAATGAAGTTAACCCCACTTCGATATTTTTATGACGCTTGGATAAAAAAACGCAAAATACATATACTTAATGTAGACAAAGTTTTGTGATACATGATTTATTATTTATATTAAATAAATTCTAATAATAATTGTAATAATAATTTAATTCTAATAATATTTCAAAAAAAATTTTCTTTGGAGATTCATTTTGCCCAGTTTCTTCTGATTATGTTTAAAGGATCCAAATAATCCATTAAATCAGTTTCCAAACTATCCATCACAATAAATAATTTATCGAAAATACAAAAAAAAATGAAACGCTAAATGAATTACGAAAAATTATGAAATTTATTGGTTATGTTAACAAAATCTGTCAAAATACAACCATTTAGTTTTGATATAAAACTAATTACTGTCTTTGTCACTCTAATGGAATTTTTGGTTATCTTTACTCTTTTGCCTTTTTCAGTAAAATATATTAGTCAGTAAGATTTTCCCATGGAAATCAGGCTTAAGCGTGATTTCCATGAGAAAATCTTACTGACCAGTAAAAATAAAGCGAGATAAAAATATAGTTTTACTTAGTGTGAGAGGGAATTTTTTTTTTCAGTACTCGAAAAAAATTGTTTTTACTGTACTATTTAACCATAATTTACTGGTGTATAACCATAATTTACTGAAGAAAAATATGAAGCGAAGTATATTTTTTCAGTACTTTACAATACATCTACATACAGATTGTGTAAGGATAGCAAATTTTTCTCGCACACCGAAGCACTAACTATAAAAAAAAAAACTTCACCCCATCCGACATTTTTATAGTATATAGTAAATATAAAGTGACGTTTGGTGTTAAATTCGAGTTTTAAACAAGAAATAAATTTAATATTCTGTTTTAATATATATCTACATAAAATAAATATATAAATATATATTCTTATTGTTATAACATTACATTGTTTATTGAAAAATTATGAAATTTATTGGTTATGTAACAAAAATCTGTCAAAATACAACCATTTAGTTTTGCTATAAAAAAAATTACTGTCCTTGTCACTCTAATGGAATTTTTGTTTGTCTTTACTCCTCTGTGTTTTTCAGTACTGAATACTGGTCAGTAAGATTTTCTCATGGAAATCACGCTTTAAGCATTTTTTGGAACAGTTGATATAAGACTAAACAAAATTAAAAAACTTGGTTTCACCAAAATATATACAGGGTGTCCGGGTTTGGGATGCTGATCCGTCAAGGGGTGATTCCTTGGTTCATTCTGAGAAAAAAATCGTATGGGGAGGGGGGGTCCATTTTTGATATCCTTTGAGATACAGGGTGTTTAAAAAATTTGGTTCAGAAAAAAAGTACACTCAAATATTTACTGACCTAGTCTTGTTTGACTGGTAATTGTATAGGCTATTAATAAGATCTAGGTGGTTATCTTGTATCAGCATCCGCTTGAAAGCTATGATGCTTTAAACTAAAAAAAAATAATTTTTTTTTAATAAAATTAAGTTTTTCTCAAAAAATACCGTTATAATTTTTTATTTTTTTATTTTATTTTAATTCTTCAGGACCTCCCCTACAATCTCCCAATACATTTTTTGTATCCACGTACCATAGTTTTTTACGTGTATCGATTATTCTCAATCTAATTAAGAGATGTTGAAGTGTTAATATTGTAACAATTTTTTTTTGATCACTAAAACAGTAGGCGATTATCACTTCTTTTGTGTAAAAAACAAAAATTAAACATTTTCATACTAAAGTCTACACCTGCATGCATTGCTACGCAACACTTCCTCGTTTCTTACCTCTTTGCCTACAAACTTTGTGGGAGAGGTCGCGTTTCTGACGCAAGAGTATTTACAAATATTCATAGAAGACTGTGAGATATCGTAACAACATCAAATACTCGGGCGGAGCCCCTTTCAGTCTCACCAAATCATTTGGATGTCGACGAAGGAATAATTCGTAATGTAACAGCAAATTCTTCTATTAGCATAAGGAAGTTCGCAGTACAATTGAACGTCTCTTGCTACCGAATTCATCAAGAATTACACAAGGAGAATCTTCATCCATACCATATAACACCCGTTCAAGAACTATTAGCGATAGACCGCAATAAAAGATTGGGGTTTAATAATTGGTTGATGGAAAGGAATTAGGACAATGATAGTTTTGTGAAACGTATCCTGTGGCGGGATGAATCATAATTCAAAAGAGATGACATAACAAACTTTCAGAATCTACACGAGTGGGCTGCTGAAAATCCTCATTCGATAAAACAAACATTATTTCAGCACCGCGTATGTGCTGGTGTAATTGGGAATAATTGTACCATTCATATTACCATCGAGATTAAATAGTGATCGTTATTTACAATTTTTACAAAAGGATTTGCCACTCCTTTTTGATGATGTTTCCCTTTTAAGTAGAGTCTCGCACACATACCAACAATATGGTGCACCTTGTCGCTACGATAAAAATGTTAAGAATTGGTTAAACAAAAATTATCCAAATAAATGGATTGGAAGAAATGGTCCAATTCATTGGCCGATCGTACGGTATTGGATTTTTATGTATGGGGAACAATGAAGGCACTTGTATACTCCAAAAAAATGAAACAAAAGTAGAACTCATACAACGAATTCACACAGCAGCACACTAGATAAGGAAAGAATTACCAAAAAATGAAATAACCAAAGGTATACTTAACGATTATTAGCCGATATTTAATCAAAAGAAGGGCAATTTGAGCACATTTTATAACTCCTAGACTCAAACTTTGTATTGGGGGATTGTAGGGGAGATCATGGCGAATTAAAATTAAATAAAAAAATAAAAAAATTATAATGGTTTTTTTTGAGAAAAACTCAATTTTATAAAAAAAAAATATTTTTTTTTTACTTCAAAGCTTCATAGCTCTCAAACGGATGCTGATGCAAGATAACCACCTAGATCTTAATAATAGCCTATACAATTACCAGTCAAATAAGACTAAGTCGATTGCTCTCCGATAAATATTTTGGAAGTTACAGTTTAATATTTGAGTGTACTTTTTTTCTGAATCAAATTTTTTAAACACCCTGTATCTCAAAGGATATCAAAAATTGACCCCCCTCCCCATACGATTTTTTTCTCAGAATGAACCAAGGAATCACCCCTTAACGGGTCAGCATCCCAAACCCGGACACCCTGTATAGTAGCGACAACGTATTCATATTGAGCTTATCTGTAGAAGGTTGTTGTGTCATGATCCGATTTTTTGATTTTTGTTTAGGCAACTTTAAGTTGTTACGCATAAAAGAACACGTCATAAATATTCCTTTTCTCTTTTTTATATTATTAAGAGCGCTACACACGATCCAATTTGGTTGGATTGGATGTAAAATTGGATCGTGTGTATGCATGTTGGTCCGATAAAATTAAGTTGGATGCGTCGGATGGAAATTCCATCCAACCGACCAACCAACCAACCAAGTTGGATGGTGTGTATGGTTGTCGGACGATATTTCAACATTTGTTATGAATTTTATAGGGTAAACAACAGAAAAGAAAGGAGAAAAATGTATTTTTTATTTTGTTTTTATAATATAAAAAAGAGAAAAGGAATAGTTATGACATGTTCTCTTATGCGTAACAACTTAAAGTAGGCTGTGAAATAATTGGAAAAATTCGATTTTGCCTAAACAAAAATCAAAAAAATCGGATGGTAAATTGGATCGTCTGTAGACGACATTCAATTTGGTCGGGGCGACCGTCGGTCCAACAAGTTGGATCGTGTGTAGCGCTCTTAAAGAGTAAAATTATACAACTGCCATTCCGCTAATTAATAGAAAATATGTCCCCCTTTGGCTTCAATAACTGCTTTTACTCATTTTGTCATGGGCTCCACTAGTTTTTGACAGTTTTCAGAGATCCTCTCATCCCGATACCAAACCTGAATGACCGCTTCTATCATCTTTATTTTTGTAGTGCAATCGATTTTGCACAGTCTAACTTTGCAAATGGCCCATAAATTCACAGTAGGGTTTAGATCGGATGACTTCCCGGGCCAATCTAGAACAGTTATCTCTTTATCCTGGAAATGTTTCAACATTTCTTTCGACTTGTAGCAGGCAGCAGAGTTCTGTTCTGTGCAGAGTTCTGTCAAAAATTTTTTTTGGGGTTTTTCATACATGGAGGTTGGATCTTTGGTGCCAATCGAAGGCATGATGAACAGCAAAAAATACAAATCGATGTTGGAACACCATTTGAACAAAGAACTTGAAAAGAGCCATCCCCAAGGAGGAGCAATTCTTCAATAGGACTCTGCTTCCTACCACAAGTCGAAGGAAATGTTGAAATATTTCCAGGATAAGGAGATAATTGTTTTAGATTGGGCCGGGAATTCATCCGATCTGAACCCTATTGAGAATTTATGAGCCATTTGCAAAGTTATTCTGTGCAAAATCGATTGCACTACAAAAACAAAGGTGATAGAAGCGGTCATTCAGGTTTGGTATCGGGATGAGAAAAAACTATCAAAAACTAGTGGAGTCCAGCCAAAACGAGTAAAAACAGTTATTGAAGCTAGAGGGGGGGGGGGGGCATATGTATATTAATTAGCGTAATGGTAGTTTTATAATTTTGTAAAAATATTATTTTACAAGGAATAAACGGTTTTATCATTACAATTGCCTGTGATTCCATTAATTTGCAGAATATGTACTGAGTATATGGGTAAAATTCTTCGTGTTTCTATTCTTTAGCAATAGAACGAAAAGATTGAATGTAAATTAGCTATAACCTGTCACACAATAACTCTCGCGTTGTTTTTTTTTGTTAGGGGTAATTTTCATTTTCCATTTTATTAATGAGAATTTTAGAAATTTATATAAGTACATAGTATTTGTGAAAAACATAAATTTTGTAAAGCCTTTACTAATGGAAAATATTAAGTTTATTGGTTAAACTTCTCTGGATTTTGCTGAAAAAAGTTTTTGTTTTTTCTTTGCAGTTTTTTAGGCAAGCTATGAAAATTATTCTCCCATTTTCTCGGCTCCACTAGCGCTAATTTATTTCAAAATTTGCAAAATTTTGAAAATTACAAAATTCTCCAGAAAATAATGTACAGGCATACTCCGTACAGCTTCCTCTGTCCACTGTAACATCGTTACCATAATGCGAATTTGCCTCGCTGTAACGTTGCGGTCTCTAGTTGCGACGTCATTTTGTTATCTTTTAGGAAAAATAAAAATAAATAGGCGTACCTACCTAATTTCTTTGTGTTTAAACGATAAAGCCTGCTTTAGGTATTTTCCCTATATGTTGAGTTTAAAAGCAATTTTAATTACAACATTACTTCACGTCAATTCTGGCTTTGCCACCGTTTGCGGGCCTTTACATTCTTTATTATTGCAAATAATCCAGTTCATCCCCCTAATCAGCCGTTTCAAAAATTGTTCGGTTTCAGCAACGAATCGTAGATCGAAATTCGATAATTTTCAATTTTTCATAAATCAAGTGGCTTCTACCATAAACATCGAGTTTTTTATATCCAGCCTTCTTCAAATGGTTTAAAACTGTTGTGTGGTTGATGAACGTGGTTCTGAATATGCCTACAGCCCCAAGAATTTTACGCACTTTTAATCTTCTATCGCTGACAATTATATCATGGATTTGATCGATATTTGCTAGAGTTGTGATCTCAACAGGACGTGTAGAGCGTTCTGGCTTGTCTTCGGCCACATCGAAAATCACCAAACCTCTAATAAACCATTCTATTTATATTTCTAAATAATTTAGAATGAAATTTTGTCTTCTGACTGTGATTTTATTCATTAAATAAAAGATTTAAAAATTACCAAAACTTTAAAAACTCATAAATTATCCAGAAAATATTGTATAAATATTATTCCCAAATTTTTAATTTTAAAAAATTCAAACATTCAAAGTTGGTCTCGATTTTTTAACATCATTTTTTAATTCTAATGAGATAATTTTAGTTTTAGATTTTTGTTAAATTCCGGGAATTTAAATATGGATTGTTTGGCCGATTCGAAATTATCGAAAACAAAATATCGAATGACAAAACGTCGAAAAAAACTTATATCGAAATTGAAATTTTCCAAATCGAATTAAATGACAATAATAACATCGAAGTAGATTGTGATAGTATCCTGCAATGAAACGATTACTTCGAATCTTTTAATCGAAACACAAGAAACCGCATAACGTGAATCTTTACATGATATTTCATTTGTTTTATTCAGTATTGCTCACGGCCGTTCACTATTGACTTGTGATGTCAAATTCACATTCTGAATGCAAACTATGCAACTTAAACAAAAAATAAAAAAAGCGAAAATATTTCAAAAAAATTATTTCGTTCACCAAAATGTTGCGTCACATATGCCCAAATTATTCTCAAAACATCAACAAACATTTAGTAGTATAGGGGCTTCTAGCGATTCTCAAATAGAGCTACAGGCAACATCATTAATATCACCAGACGCTTCATATCTTTCAAGTTTTTCGTATGACCAGGATTCTTTAAATGATTTTGGTCTAGATGTGGTTATACACACAATTATAACACTCAATACATAAAATTTAAATTTCAGGTGATTCTGGAAATTCCTAATCTAATACACATTTTTCGTAACTTATAAAATATGTAATTCGTATTTAGTAACTGATATTAGTTTGTTTTCTCCAAGGTACAGTGTATTTTGTAGTTACTTATGTGAGAAAAGTTTTAAATCCTAATGATCGGAATAATTTTACAAAAATAAATACATTTTTTTAGTTTAAGGCTAAAATTAATAATTAATTTAACATTATGTGAAATAAATTTTGTTTTAAAATTAAATAACCGCGACATAATTCTTTGCAAATTTGAAATAGTCACGCATATTCATGCAAACAATTTTATGCATATTTATTAATCAATAAATTTGCGATCTTGTTGTTTGGTTTATAGACTTAATGACTCGAATTGAAACAACTTTCTTATATAAGTAATTTCCGTATACATATTTTTATTTAGCTAGACCATAAACACCTCCGTTGTGCGCGCGATTAAAATTATAGATACAATTTTAAAATTATAGGCGCTAGCAAATTCTGACAATATTTTCAATTTGATATTTTAGAATTTATGTGTATTTAATAAAATAAAAAAACCGGTAATAAATAAAATACACATATTCGTTTTATTATTTTTTTGTTTAATATGAAGTAGTTGAGTAGGAGTTATATTTGGTCTCGAAACACTTTATACGATAAGGTACCTAATTAGATCTCTTAATTAGATAGAAACGTATGTACTTATCAATATAAATTAAGCTGGATTTAGAAGTCTCGAAGATAAACAATCAAAAATGTGTTCACTTTCGGCCACAAATTTAGCTTGTAATGCTTTCTAAATATAGTTTATAATTCTAAAATTGCTTATCAAACTTTGAAAAGATTACAAAAGTGCAACAACAAACTTCAAAATTTGCGGAAGATTTACTAAAGAAGAAGTAAAATTCATTTGAGAGTGCAAAAATTACCTTCATCATTCTTATCTGTATATCAAATATTTACGATTATAAAATGTGTGCCTAATGAAAGGAAAATAGATAATTCGCATAAACTTTAAATATTTTTTGTACTACATACATACAAATTGTATTAACTCCGGTTGTTATCTTAAAGAAATTATTGAATAAACAAATAAATAATCTTATGTAAATTTATTCGAAATTCGAAAACACAAAAGATACATTATTTTCATTTTCCTTATGCATAATGAAAACATCATATTGTATGTAATGTGTAATGTATAATTTGTAATGCAATAATAATTCATTTCGATTTTTTTCTTAAACAATTTTTTTTTTATCTAAGAACATTTTTTGTTTGTACTAACATAAGACAATAACAGTAATTGTAATTTATTTATTACGAATAACATAATAGCTTTGATAATCATTTAATTAATTTATTCAATAAATCCTAAGTTGTTTTTATTTTATTTTTGTAATTTATGATTAATTCAATCGTTTACTAAATAAAATTAAAATGCTTTATTCAGAGGTTTGTAACAATTTAATCACGAATTTTATATTGTTTCGAACGAAAATGTCGAGCGCATTTGTTAGGTGATAAATTAAAGGTTTTGTTGGTAGCATATAATACATATTTTTTTATGATTTATGTATTTTAATTTTACATCCGCTAAATTTTTTACTGCTGGTGACTTGTGTATGCGTTTTTTAATGTTGATTTTGCTTATCAAACTACATTTTTTTTAATGTGTGTATTTCTTTATTGAGCATATGTTAATATTGATGGGTGTTTGTTTTATCCGTACGATTCTTGGAATTTCTTGTTGTTTTGATTAAAAAAAATAGTATAATAAAACGTATAAGCAAGTAATTGAGTATCATCATCGTCTTGAGATATTTGGATTATAAATTGACGTACATTAAGTGGATACGGTTGAATTAGACTTATTAATTTTTGTATCGATTTGTCAGCATTTTTTAAATACTAATTTTAAATATCATGCCTCTTACGAAACTAAAAAAATTACTTGTTCATTTTTACTACCTATTATAGAATATAAATTTACTACTGCATTTGACCTAGTTGTCGTAAATATTTACGAATAATAAATGATACACATGCCAGAATCATTCACTGTCATTTAAAACAACAACTAATACATTTTTACGGTAGAACAAGATTTGTTTAGAACATCATAATTAAATTTAAGCATACAAATTAGTTAATGTCACTCTAATTTTTTAATTTTGATATTTTTCTACAAACATATTTCACAAAGTATCTTCAACTTAAATGGTTAAGAATTTCTTTCAAAATATTACTTGAACCGAAATTAAAATGATTAAAATAATAATTAACTTAGGTTTGATGTTAAACTGTTAACTTATTATATTTAATGGATACTTATGTTTTTTAGTTCGCAATTTTTTATGGAATTTCTACTGCTTTGACTGCAAACAACCGCTAGCAAATATCCAATTGTGTTTGTAAATTTAACCTGTGAATTTATAATTTAATTTTGTTGTAAAATTTCAGTAATTGGCAATACACGCACATTAAAGATTGAAAAAAAAGAATCGAACCATATTCTCAGCTCATTGTTAGCTAATTTTGTGAATATTTATTTGGGGAAAAACCATTAAATATAAGATGTAGATGTTGTTTGTTGTCGGCTACGACTTAAAGAAAAATATTTGTTTATAGTGTAACTTCTCAAAAAATACCTCAATAAAATAACCTTTTTTGTTTTGTTTTTTCTTATTTTACTTAGAGTTTTGCACTATGAAAGATGTCTAATGCTGTGTGCCTTAATCGATTAAACGAACTAACTAAATTAAATTACGATTAGCTAATGTAATTTATATGAAGGTGGCAACAAAAAAGTATTGCAAAAATTAAACAGAGATGGTAGTCACAAATCGTATAAATTCATGTTGTCTCTGAAGCCTGTCTTATGAAAATAGGTGGGCGACCCATGTGCAACCTAACAAAGTTAAAAATCTTAAAAATGTGTGATCTCATGACAGAAAACCATCCTTTTCCTTTTTTTTTGCTTGTTATTTGTTGCTTTAAATGTTTTTTTGATCTTTATGGAAATGGAATTGGTATTACTGTCATGAGATCACACATTTTAAATTTTTTTTAACTTTGTTATGTTGCACATGGGGCGCTCATCTATTTTCATGAGACAGGCTTGACAACATATTTTATACAATAAAATTCACTTCGATAGTTAGTTATCATCGAAACGCAAAAACAAATGAAATTGTCAAAATTTATCTTCACATTTAACGTCCGTGAAAATAAAAATGAAGGGAAAAATTTGTAGAGATAAAATAGAGACATCTGTATTCTAATTCGAAAACTGCCATTTCGGTAGCTAGACTGCGTACCGCAAAGTGAAATTCAACAGTGAAATTTTCATTTTCGTTTTCGCTTGTGTCAATTTTATATGAAAAATTTCATGTCTCTTCAACAGCGTATCGGCCTTAAGCTCGTAAATTGACTTTTCGGTTGCCACCTGTGAGACAATAGCAAGCTTCAATTTTTTGTTTAGTTTAGTTAGTTTAGTCGACCCAGATTCTGCATGAAAAACGAAGCATATTTTGTAGGAAGCATTTCTTTTTATTCGAGCCGTTTGTTAAACAGAAATTTTTTATCCCCTTCCGAATATTACGTCACATTTACGATTCTCTCCTAATCAGCAAATTTCAGATTTTGTAACTTAAAAAGCCAATTATAATTTTAGATCACTCAGAGGAAGTAAGGTGGTGGGTAGTATATTATAATGGTAGGTAATTGGTAACTAATTAAGATTCCCAAGGGGAAGTTCCCAGTTAATTTTAGTAAGTAGCACGGAAGAGGAAGTAATTGTTTGGAATTTGTTTTTAGAAGCACCTGCTGGAAGGCATTCCTAATTAATTTATTGATTTATTTTAGAATACCAAGGGTTGAAAAGCAGATATTAAAAACAATAGGTTATATTAAAAATAATGGTGTTGCGTAGCATGAGCTAATCTACTAACCATTGACCACCAATCATAATTTAACCATCCTGTCCAATCGTTCCAAGTCGATGTAAATACGGGTGTAAGGTGAGCCCGGCGTCAAAATTTCTTAAAATTAACGCGAGATCCTGCTAATCCTCCGCGATCGTACTATGGGACGATTTCATCCTAAGCAAATTTTTACTTGGGAATTCCCAAAAAAACGGAAAAGGGGCGGTGCCTGGCTTGCCTCTCTAAAAAAACTTAGTGCAAGTATCGTGCAAGCATCGTTTGCCCGCTCTTCGCCAGTTAGTCTTGGGCAACACGGCGTGACACCAAAACCTGCTAAAATTCTTTCTAGAAGGCCTGCTTGTTTTGCTGATATGCAGATATAATATCAACCTTTAAGTGTATTAGTCACTACGAAAAACCATATAAAAAAAAATTAAATTTAGTCGTTTATCACTCGCAGCACACAATGTGTACATATATCACAAACACTTCTAACGCCGATTGATATTTGAGCATTTTCAGTTTCTATTAGGTATTTGTTCTAATTTATATACATAGTCAAAAACATGTTTTTTATTTTTCGTAATGACATTTTTGCAGTGAAAATGAAGTATTTTCATAAAAATCGTCGATTTTCCTCTAGTTGAAATTATGCATATTTAAGTGGTCAAATAATTATACTTTTTTGGGCAGAAACGGTCAAATCCAAGTTTTTATTGAACAATAGGTTGTCAATTATGAGAATCCATGGTCATTAATTTTTTACTATGCCGAATTTTTTAATTGTTGAAATTTAGGGCAAGACACGTTTTCCTAGTGTTTTCGCTCAGATACCGATTTATTATAAAAAATATAATATAATAACTTTTGAACTTAAATAATTGTAGATTCTCATTCTAGAAGGGCTCAAGAGTGTTCATGATTTTTTTTTGCATTTTTAAAAGCGATTTAACACGTTGAAAACTATGACGTTTTCGACCCAGTCCGACCGTGGAATTATCGAAATTACAGTGCGACTGCCGAGGGTTAATGCTTGGTCATAGAATCATAATCAATCAATTAAGTTTTGTGGCTTATATCACAATAATATCAAATTTTTATTAAAAACTTTATTTTTACAAAATATCAGTTTTGGTCCTACGTCAGTTGTTCGATTATTAAATTGGTTTGTACAAATTTAATTTTAATGTTTTAATTGGTTTGATTTTTTCTTAATTTTGTCTTTCAGCTCTGATAGTGAATTTCCAACTCTTCCAAATATGTAGTTCAATTTATCTCCTTTACTCATCCCCGATGTATAAGCCCCAGACGGACTATATTAGTTCATTCACATGCTCGTTGAACCTCTTTTTAAATCTGCGTGTTTGTCCAATGTATAGTTTCTGGCATTCATTACAATGTTAAAAATCATAATTTTAAGCCCAACAACAAAAATTATAAACAAAAAAACGACCTACCAATGTGTAGGCTATCAGGAATATTGGCCAATATATACCTAAATTACTCCGACAGAACCCACATATTAAACAACAAAAACAGTTACAAATTTTATTAAAAAAGCATCACAACATAATAGTTATGTACATTAGAAATAGACAATACAATAAGTTTTCTGGATTTAGCAATTAAAAAATAAATAATAGACACAACTTTGGCATTTGGCCAATACAAACTAGCCACATAATTCATGATAAGTCAAAATCATCCAACCGACTAAAAGGTTATTTATTATCTAAAGGGTGTTCCAATTGGAGGTTAATTTTTAAATCTGCCGCCATTTATATTTCTTGTACTAGAGTGCCATATGTTATTTGACTGATGATAAGCAAAAACATTCCGGTTATTAAAAATGGCCAGATATACGATTGAACAATGTATATTTATTGTTAAAAATTATTTTAAATTTGGTGAAAGTTTTGCAGAAGTTGTAAGCAAATTTCGTACAGAATATGGGGGAGCAAATTGTTCGTCATTTGTGGCAATTCGAAAAATTGTTGTAAAATTTGTGGAAACTGGTTCGTTAAAGGATGAAAAAAGCAAAAGATACTATCGTAGTGATAGTTCAGAATAGAAGCTAATAAAAAACATTCTGTCCGGAATGGTTATGAAGCTATACGATTCGGTAGTAAAGATAATGTCTATTGATGACCTTGACAAGGTCTTTCAAGATCAAGCCATTCCTAAGTTTAAATGAATTTTGCCATCTAATACATTTTTCTTACACCATATAACTTCTGTATGTAACAATTTTACCAAAAACACAATGCCTTCGAGATATTTTACTATATATTTCTGTAATTTTGAATAACCCTGTAAATCTTCAAATCCAGCTAAGTTTTACTTTTAAAAATCATGAATCATGATAATGAATAATTTAAATGTTATTTGTTTATTGAACACTGGCCGATAACTCTCAGCTTAGAACAAATGTCTCGGGTCATAAAGATTATTGATTTCTTTATCAAAAAGATAAGAAACTGTTGTTATTGATTTAAGATTAACAAAAATTTCAATAATTAGATATTTTTAGGTAAATATTCTGTGAATTATAATTAATTTCAATTTTCGTTAAAATTGTAACTCCGTATTTATTATATTATGATATTTGAAATGACAAAATAACTACTACCAGTTAATTTATTAATAGTGTTTGTATGCTTATAATTATTTTCTTTATTTTCAGGTTGCAACTAATTTTGGATAATTCAGAAAACTTATTTAGGAGCATCTTCAAGGTACGTTTGTTCACAACAATTTATGTTTGTTTTATTCTTACTGCCAAAGTAGTATTTGTTTATTGTGTACAAACCATATTTAGTCAGGTTGTTGACCACTGTCGATTTCAAATTTAAATATCGTCTCAAAAAGTAAATTCTACAAATTAAACAGTAAAGCCTATTATATTCATTTCATATTTATAGCCACAGATAATTAAATTTCTTTATTCACCACATTATTTAGAAATACGAATTGAATATTAATAATATTCTTCATTGTCTATCCGTTTCTATCTGACTCGACGAATTGAAAAAAAAATGAAATAAAAATAAATTCCTTTGTAGGTAGGGTGTTGAACATAAATATTTTAAATGATTATGTTAATATGTATGTGATAATTAAAAAAAATTTGCATTTATTCATAATTTTTTAGGGCAAAATATAATTATCTATTTATAAGCAATTCCGAAAAGCTTTTTGTTATTGTGATTGATTTTAACGGGTTTTTACCACTTTAGGTGTAAATAAAATAATATGCGCGAATTTAAATTCAAGGTAATTAATAATTGTGCAATTTTGGAGGTCGGTTGTGCCTATAATATGTTAAATTATATCAATGTTAGTTCAATTTAATCGATGTATTTACAAAAAAAAGAAGAGGCTTAGCGATATCAATCGACCTATACCTTACCATATCTCTTATGATACGTTTCGGCCCGTCTTTAAACAACATATTGGTGAACGTTGTAGGTGGTCGTGCCTGTCGAAGCATGTTGTAACTTTTCCGTCGTGTTAAGTAACTCTCTAATCTCAGCCCTACAAAATCGATGGACGATAAACAAACACAACGATATAAACATTTTATAAATTTAGTTATAAAAACATATTCAAAGTATTAGTGATCAGTATTTATAAACATCCAGACAGCTTCACTTCTCACGCAGAATTTTCAATTTTCGATTGGAACTAAGAAATAGACTCACTCTCACCCATAAAACTGTAAAAATTTAATTCATGAGAAAATTTCACAAATAAACAAAAAAATTATCAGAAACGGAACAAAACGACAGTAGACAAATTTTTGTGCAAAAACAAGAATTTTCCTCTTCATTTTTAGGCACACAATTATTTTTAACAAAATAAGAAGACAAAAACTAGAATTGAATGATTACAGATTTAAATCTGAAGTTTACCGATTAAAAATTAATTACATTAAAGTACATTAGAATTTGGTGTCTAAATTGAACGGTAAAATAATTACTAAAATTTCTTAATTCTAATCCACATACAATAAATTGATTTTATCAAGTTGAAAACTTGCTAAATTAGAATTTATTATTTATAAAATATTATTTAAACCTAGAAATTAGAAGTATGCTGGAGTATGTACAGTTGTGGTATTATAATTAAGCCAAAGAACAATAAAGCAAAAAGGACATCACAATTAAGCAACCGGATCGTAAGCAAATGAATTGCTTTTACTAAAGAGCATTTAGCAAAATCTAGAGCATCTTGTAATTTAATAATTTGGTTTGAGGTGATGGGAGACCATACGTAAGACGACCAGCAAAGCAAAAGCTTAACCCTCGATATGCCGAAAATAAACAACGCATCTTAGCAGTGCATCAGTAATGGTTTGGGGATGCTTCATTTCTCGAAGTATTGCTCTATTGTCAAAATCGATGGAATTATGGATGGCGTAGGTGGTATTTTTAGCACCCCAAATAACGGTAGTGTGTTTAGCACCCCAAATATAGCCTAAAAGTATGAACGGCGTATTTAGAACGTCAAAAACGAACCCAGAATCTAAGGGGAATGTTAAATGAAAAGTGTCGCTAGGGAAAACGACAAGCAGAGAATATTTATGGTCCCAAATTCATAGGCAGGGAATGAAGTGTAGTCTTGAAGCAAAAGGTTTTCCCAACCAAATATTGAATTTTTTCTAAATTATTTATTTTTATAAGTAAGTGGCTTAATTAAACTGCCAGTCAAAACCACTACAGTTTTTTTTTATTTGACGAACTGTGACGAACCTAAGAATTATAACTTCATTTATCTATATACATTACATACATAAAATATTTAACCCTCTAATGCATGAATTTTTAATCACTTTCTATCCAAACTTTGACATCAACTCGTAGTTGTTGAACAAATGAGAATAACTCATGTAGAAACTAAAGAAAAAAATATTCATGATAACGTAAAGTTCGCCTTTAGGCGGTTATATGCATTACAGGGAATAAAACCTTACTTGGAATTTTAAAAGTCAAAATATGTGTTCTACTAAATAAAATGCTAGGCTTAATTATAATGTCACCACTGCCAATTTGTCATAATTTAAATTATGGGAGCCTAGTGATAAGAATTTATATTTTGGAGTTAAATTAAATTTAATTTGGCTAACAATTGAATTATGTTTGAAAAATTTTGAATTTAATGTGGAAGAAGTTAAATTTGGAAAATGCCGTTTTAATTTTAATTGGAAATTCATTAAAATCTTTTATTTTAAATGCTAGATTTTGAGTTAAGACTAAAATTGAAGACAACATTTCGTCTAATGTTATCTGGCCGTTATTAGAAAAGAAGTAAAACGTATTAATAAAATTTAATTAGAAAGTTGCACCAAGATTTTGTATAAAAATATGATAATGTAGCCGATAGTCGATTGCCTAGCTAACAAGCAATTTCCACAAGAAAATCAAAATATTTACAAATTTTTATCATTGGGGTTAACCCCTTTGTTGACTTGCGCATTTTATTTGAATTAACCATTTGGTGTGGATGTCTGTATGCCTCTTTTTGGTTGCGACCGGATTAAATGTCCGGTCATGAGACACGCATTATTTTTTTAAAAAAGAGACAAATAACTTTTTCCTAGTTTATCTATTTCCAGTAACTATAGCAAGTTTCCCCAATCCATATATGTATGTATTTATAAATTACACAAAGATAAGAATACCCAAAAAAAAATTTTAAAATTTGATAATTAAAAATTAAGGTGTTAGAGATTCGGCAGGGCGGCTTTCGGTTAATTTTTAAGCTGAAAAACGGCGTAATTAAAGGGCTCACTAGCAAATCAGTAAGAAACAGAATTTGACGAATTTATTGCCTTATTTCGATATATCAGCCACCTAATTCATAATAAAACTTGCAAATACAGTAGCGAAATTATATCGTGAATGGCAATGCAATATTTACTATTTTTAAAAATATTGGTTGTGAATTTTTTTATTGCAGCCTCGTTGGTCAGTAACAAGCATTTTCAATTATTCGCATTCATATTTAAAGTTGGTACTAACTCGCTGGTTAAAGCTCATTTAATTTTATGAGTGAGAATGAATCATTTGGAGAAGGGAACATATTGTTAGTATCGTAAAGTATTGCAACATATGCAAAGACTGATAATGATTTTTGTAATACTAACACATGAATAAAAATTTATTTATATAGAAAGAGCTTCCCAAAAGTTCGAGGCTCTGGGTTCAAACCCTTGAGTAGTTCCGCAAATGGCTAGATACTGGATTTCAGCTGCCCAAAGAAACTATAGCAATTATGCTCCTAGTAGTTCCAGAAACTATGAGCTCTGCACTCCAAAATTTATAAATGCAGCTATAAAGCAGTTTTGAAATATTTGTATGTATAGCACTATCTGAAACTACTGAATTTCTGAATGCACCGCAATGCTTCCAAAATATCTACTAGATCTTATTTTTCATTGGCCGATTTACCGATTTAAGCCCGCCCAAAGAGATGTTTTCCACCTAAATAATGATTCAGACTATTATTTCCTGTTGTGGTTATATTTTTCTGGCCAATACAATAAAAAATGAATGGCATTACTGGTTTGATCTTATTTAGTGCCTGAAACCGGAGCGGATTCTGAGTAGCGTTTTATACAAACGGTGAGTAATTAGGTAGTTGTTTCGATGAATATAATGGCTTTAATGCGTTTTTGACACTGCGAGGTACAACCTATTAACTGGCAGTATCTAGTTGCTTATTTACTTATACTGCCGTGCTAAGAAAAAAAGTCATAAGCGTCAAAAGTCGAAAAATGCGGTAGGGTCATATTTGGATTCTTCAAACAAATACCTATATTTTTGCTTTTTTAAAAAGTCAAATATCGTTCATCAAAATGCCATAAAATCACGTTATTTAATAGTCAAATTTCATATAACGTTAGGGCAAACAAAAACAGAAAAATTGAAATTACTCAAAACTATGAAAAGGTCGCCAAATTTTTCATGTCGTGAATTTAGGTGGCCATTCTGAAATGTAAAATACTTTCCTCAAACATATTGCTCAAATTTATAATAAATTCCTAGTTTTAAAGTACATATCGCCGACTAATTGCTTAAGTGTCCTATACGCCATTTTTCGAAAAATCGAATTTTAGATTTCTAGCTAAAATTTGTCCACTTTCCAAATAAAATTTTGATGGATAAGATTTTGAAGTGTCAATTTTGGTTTAATGTTCTAACATTTCTGAAAAGTTTACAAAAAACAAATATTAAATTTCCTTTCAATTAGAACCGGAAACCCAATTTTCTCCAACAAAGCCAAATAAAATCAAAAGGAGGACGAGGAGGAGGATATAGGACAACACTTAAGCATTCAGCCGGCGATATGTAGTTCGTTTAATTAGTTTATAATAATTTGTCATCAGTTTTGATTTTGATACCCAGAATTATCTTGATAGCCCATCCGTCTTTCGGTATCTTTTCGGCTTCTGTGTAATTTGCTCCATGGTTTATGTAAATTCGAAAAATAAGCACACAAGAAAAAAGCGCACACGAAATGTATACACAGAAAAAGCCTCACACGAAATTTGTACACAGAAAAAATTTTACCGACAAAAATACGCAGAAGACAAAAGCGCACATGGAAAATTGGTCACATAGAAAAATGGTCACACAGAAAAATGTCCACGTGGAAAATTGCGCACGTGGAAAATGCCCGCATAGAAAGAAAAGCACAAAAAAATATTGAAAAATAAAAGAATAGTTTTATCTTTAAGTGATATTTATTTTATGTATAGCTTCGAGCATGCTACATTTTCAACTGCACGAATTATGACGGGAACAGAACAGATAACGAGGTGACTAACGAAGGTTAAAGCTAAACATTTTTAAGCTAATATTAAAATTTAAATTTTTCCACGTTTCTGTAATTCGACCGGGAATGAAATTTTAAAAATAATCAAAAATTAAAATTAATTAATTAATGAATTCGGGTGGGTAATTTGCTTCGCTTGAAATTTTAGTCTCAAATTATTTTGTCGAATTTTGCTTAAGTAATTAAAATCAAATTTTAATTTAATTTGTTCTTCTGAATTACCGAAATATGAAAATTCTAAAAAAATTTCAGACATTAAAAATTAAGAGGAAATTAGATTGAATTTTTGTGTAAAAAATTCAGAGTTGTAGTGTTATGACAGAAACATAGTAATGCCGAGACTAGAACGAAAATTAGAACGATTTTTAAACGTCAACTAATATGACGTGATGTCGCATTTGCAAATATATATTTTGATTTACTTTTTTTTAGAGGTACCATATTTGCCGAAATTGAGTACATGATTATTTGATGTACAATTACTCTCAATTTAATATTTTTTTCGTTCGTTTCTCTAAATTAAAACACTAAAACTGTCTGTCATTCTAAAAACGTGCAAACGTCAAAAAATATTAAAATTTTTATTTTTTTTATTTTTCATTTGTGTAAAATTTCGTGTCAATATCTTGAGTAGTTAATGAGATACTCTTGTTTACTTTCATCTAAAAAAGGGTATTTTTAAGAAGTTGCCTCAATATTTCCTTCAAAAATGGAATTCCAGCTTGCAAAACGCTTGATTAAACGCGTTGAAGGTAATGAACGTCCTTGCCTTAAGAATTTAGTGCTCAAAAATCGGCGATTGGAAACTAAAGAACTTGTTGACATCACGCAAATATCGTTTCGGTAAGAATTTTGGGCAGTAACTCTTGGTTTTTGCATCTCATAAGGCGCCGTCTTACACTATTGGTTTGGTTGCACGTGACTATTTGGCCAAAAATTCGACCCATGTCGTTCCACACCACCCTTTTCCCCTTAGCTCTCTGACTTCTGGCTATGCTCCAAACTAAAAAAATAGCCCCGACATCGTTTTGACTCCATTGAAGAGGGTTTTGAAGGGCATCCCCTGGAGAAAAACGTTGACATAAGTGTATTCTAACCGAAGGGGATTGCACCAAAGGGGATAAAAAGTCTTACTACCTTTTGATCACGGGGTTTTTCAAATATCTCACAAAAACCATTAGCTATGCGTAATTTTGGGACATCAGCACCGCAATGTATTGATTGCGCTGAAATTGTGCTGTTTAATAGATATATTAAGGCGAGGTTTAATATTATTTCCCTAGATGTGAATTTTTTCCAATTACGTTACGTATCAGATTCCTTTTCAATGTTATTGAATATGCCAGAAAATGTGTTTTGTTTAGTTGTAAAAACTATTAAGGAAAAACTGAATTATTTCACGACTCCTTGGCAATAATTACCTAGGGCTCCCCGGCCAGCAGTTACAGAGGCACTGCCTTTGATGATGAGGGCTATCGCCAACCCCCCCCCCCCCCTCCTCTTTTATAGGATTTACACAAATTTCAGGAATTATGAAAATTTATGGTAACATGATTAAATTCTAAAAATTCCTTTTTTCTGTGAAATCGTCTCCCTAGGTTTGCGTGGTAAGATTATCAAATATCAATAATATTCGAAGATTTGGAAGTCAATCAACAATTTTATTTTTACCGATTTTAAATATTCTAGAATATTATTGAAACTTAAATGACTCTGAATTCTTTTTTGTAAATTTACTTTTATTATTAAATTTTTTGAAAAACTTAGAATGACATTATCGAAAAAAGCACTCGAAAATGGCCCCATTAAATGTTGTTTAGTGTCAGATAATTTTCCGATATTTTTTCCGAGTCGATCTTGCTTTCCTTATTCTTATTTTCTTATTTCCTTCTATACATCTGGCGTAAATACTCCAATATAATTAAAAAATAAAATTATTCAGAATTTGATTTAAAGGTTGCAAGCACGATTTCTATCTAATTCATGTTAGAGAAAGCATTTTGTAACATCCTCAAATAATTCTCAGTTATAAAGTTTACGTGTTCATAAAGTTAAAGATTCCAATGTAAGGCTATGTTTTAAATTTTTATTTTTCAAAATAATTCAGTTTCAAGAAATAATAAATTTATTTATTCATTCTGCTTATCTCACAAATTATTTAACGTAAAAATCGATTAATAGTTTGTAGTTCTTATGTCCCATAATTAAACAGAATGCTACATGTTTGAATACTAAACAATGTCTTATTGTTTAGATTACTTTCTTTTACCCACAACAGAATTAAATATGACAATACACACAAATTGTTCCCTTAAGGGTTGTTCGAATACTTTTATTATGAGAAATAAGTTTAATTATTCATCAGATACGGAAACTAAAGAATGTTTATTATACAAAATACATACTAAACTGTTTGATATAAAAGTAATAGATAAAATAACTATCGCAGAGGAAATAAAATAGATAGTGGAAGATAGAAAAAATGTTATATGAGAAGATTTTAATCAATTCACATGAATTTTCCTTGCACATGATATTGTGCAATGGGAATTATTCAAACCAAATAATTTTGCATTCCAACCACATTTTGCTCTTTTGTAAGTAACGTATCGTTTTCATTAAAACTAATTTCTATTGGCTTTATATTGTATTATATGATATGATTTAATACTCACAGTAATGAAAAAAAATGTTGTTCTGTTTTGTGTGTAGGCTGAGGAAATATAAGCGATTAGTGACTAGCAAAGAGTATGTTTTATTGTAAAATTGCAAGTCTGTATTTTTGTTATTAAAATAATGAAAATAATACAACTAACTCTCGTATACTGTTTGAAGTTTTATTAAATTTCTTGTTGTTTGTTAAGATAAATGTATGTATTACATCAGCATTATGAGGTAATCAATTTTTATTTGTTTTGATAGCGCAATAGAAGTTTTTCTTACTTTGTTATGACTATCTGATGTTAAGTGCTAAAGTATTGTATCCTTTATATGCATATTTTTCCCCCTTTTTGTAATTTTTGACTTAAAAAGAAATGTACAATATAAAGCTTTAAGCTTGCAAGAAATTTTAATGATTTGTTTATAGTTACAAACTAATCAAAATTGATGAACTGCACCTCAATTTATGTATAACTAGGTGTCGTGTTGCCTAATTTTAACCCATACAGTTTAGTTAGAAACTTTCTAATATGTTAGTGTTTATATATAAATAAACACATTAAAATTTGGCTGTTGTTTGAGCCAAATCGTGTAGCCTTGAAAAGTGATTTAAGTGATGAAAAGTTGAGAAAGTTACAAGTACACAACAATCAATCAATATTGTTTATCTAAATATAGTCCAAATGTATTTATATAATTTCTATCTCTGATCTAATTTAATAAGTCATTGTATATTTTTTTTTGGTTTTTTAACCTTGACCCTCATGACTTGTCGACGTAATGGTTGTATTCTGACATATTTTAATTTGCTGTCAGTATGTTGAATATAATATAAATAGATCGCAGGTGGGATGTTCATGTTATTTTCAAATACATCCTGTTGCCATTAGTCATATAGCAGGGAATGTTGAATCGAAACAGATATTTTGCATCATTTAATAGTAAATACTTAGAAATTTACAACCAATAATAAAATTATAGAGAGTAAAATAAAAAATACGCTTGAAAAAGTTATAAAACGACCAATCAAAAATTTCTTGTTATTATGAACCACCGTATGTTACAAAATCAATTTTCTAAGCAATCAAGTTTTTTTGATTGAAAATATATATAATGAAAAACTATCTTTATATTCTTGACTAAAAAAAAGGTTCTTCAAATATCCACTTCACAACTAATCTATATACTAACAATAATAATAATTGAAGCATAAAATATGTACATTTTGTATCTATATAAATATAGCTAGAGTATCATCAACTTTCAATTTCTCCTCATTGTTTTCTTTGTACTTATAAAAAATAAATATACCTAATAAAAATGTTCGTAACACACTACATGAACTACTTAGACTTGAAATCAGTAAAATCGTCTTGAAAAGGTCAGTTGAAATTAATTGAGATCAATTAAGCGATTTATTAGCCTTTGCATACACAGCGATCGTCATTTAGATTAGTTCTGATGTAGGAAATTTTCATCAGGAATTTATACATAGAAGTTTATTAGTTTGTTAAAGACGTTTTATTTTACTATTTAAGATTAGATTGCTTAAGTTGGAACAGTGTCAAGAAATCGATTCAGCTTAATATTTGTGCTATAAAAATATTTGATTTGTCGCGATATTCTTAAAGAGCGAATATCACTTTCTTTGATCAAGCTTCATAAAGTCATATCTAACCAGATGTATCAGGCAGTCAAGTTCATCACCGTTACTGATTAAGGTTAAGGTCCAGCTCCTCTTTGAAAGTCACTTTATTTAAGATAATTAATAGCAGAATCTCTTCTTAACAAGAAAATTCTTTAAAATTTGGCCCAACTATTAATATCATGACCTCTCTATTTGACCACCTTCCTTAATTGACCACTTCTTGTCAGTTCCTTTAATATTTTATACAACTTGTTATAACATATGGTTTGTACAATTAAAGAAAATTCTTCTTTTTAGCCTGGCTTTGAAAATCAATTGGCCAACATTTTTGGTTTCGTTGAGTGGTCACTTGAAGTTGTCTTCCAATGAAAATCTGTCAGTTGATTTTTTTTCAGTTTCCTTTCAGTTGTTACAAGAGTAACTCTTATTCAGTAATTCTTAAGTTGTAACATACCCAGGCCAGTACGCACAAATTTGTCATAAATTCGACGTATAGCTAAGTAAGCTTATTGTACCATTCCTCACTAATGATGGTAACAGAAAGGCTACCATCCAAACTATAAGCTTGTATATTTTTTTTCTTGCTCAAATTACCTCGTGCATTATAATTAGTAAGCAACTTGGCATTTAGTGGTTTTGGGTCACGAGAGAGTGATTGTGTATCGTCTAAATTTTCAAGACGTCGCATCCAATATGGCCGCTGTAACCTTTAGTTAAGAACAGTTTCATAATTATTTTTAGGATCGCTGATTACGAACCTGACGTAAAACAAATCAAAATGGCTGATTTAATATGGCCGCTTTAAAGTAACAAATAACTGATTTATTACCAAATTTTTAAAAATTTTGAGGTGAAGTGTATTCAAACAAGCATTTTGACCACACATTCGTAATCAGTCGTACCAATAACTCCTTCCCATAAGGTTGGGAGCAAAATTTCAATCTAGGTTAGGGAATATGATCGCTGTGAAATTGATTATAGTGGGTATTTTTTGAAGTACTTCAAAATTTTGCACCAAACTTTGTAAACAGAGCAGAGGCTCTTTGAGAAGTTAATTCCAAAATACTTAAAAAGATAGTTCTTGTAATTTTTTACTTTTTTGATAATACATATGTATATGCAATATTTGGTCAAAATTGTAATAAATCATATAGCGATCGCGCTTCTCAATACACTGGCCGAAAATGCCAGGAGCGCGATTGCGGTTTTGCTCCCTCACAAACTAATATGTTCTCTATTTCATACTTATTTGTTGATTCTTGTTTATTGTTTTTGGAATTGGAATTAGAAAGTGGGGGGCCGAAACGGACATGTCCACTTGCGACATTTTCCTATTCCCAAAGATGAAAAATATCAAATCGCCGGGTACACCAAAACACGTGTAATCTTTTCGACAGCGAACAATAAACTAAGCATTCAATCTGGCCGACAAATGGCAAGATACGTCAGGAACAAGTGTACCAACACCACAAATTGTAACAATGGGACCGAGTTCTCGAAATTAAAAAAATGCCGCCTATTTTTTGATCGAACTATGTATATCCGTCCTAGATTTTAGTCCAAAAATGACATTTATTAATTCATTTTGAAAACCTTTCTTAATTAAGCCTTTCTTATTTGGAGGCCCCAATTAAGAGTTTTTATTAGTAACTACAGTGTTTTTTGAAAGATTTATGGTTTTGTTTTAATTTATTTAAATTAATTGAAATGTATTAATTAATTATATTTATTTATTCATTAAAGAAATCGATTTGTACACACTTGAATATAGCTAAAACTGAGAAAAACAAATTCAAAATTTAACAAAAGTATTAAAAAAAGTTAAGATCAAAAATTAATAATTAAACTACAGTTGAATTAAATGGTGTTTCAATTTTAAATTGAATTGTTGTTTGGATGGCCCGAAATTAAACAGATCTTGAAAATTAGAAAAAAAATTTGTGATCATAATATTTATTGCCATAGGTTCATTGCACCATAGTTTGTAAGATGTTTTCCAACATTAACGAGACTATTTTTCTAAGGTTTCTGCCGGGTGCATTCATCCTGATTTTTTTAGGATAAATGGAGAGTCTTTTGTGATCAAGTAGCACATTAACTTAAGAGGCTGGCACTAAGTTGTTGTCTTCGATTTTTCAATTTGGCTATTTTATAATTCTTGCAACGTTCCGAATGGGAAGGAAGAGAGAGCAAGGTTTTCGTGATATGATTTTTTCTGATCGTAATTCCAGTTAATTTTCTTCATAATAAAAAAAAAAAAAAAATCGTCTTTAAACACCTTCAATTCTATTGAAAACATTTTTTAAAAAATTTCCAGAAATACATTGGGTAACTTTTGATTTTGTTTTGAATTTCAGGTATGTGCAAGTTGAACCTTAACTCATATTGAACTCGTTCTTGATTTTGGAAAATTTAGTTTTATTTTTGATACATATTTTCATTTTAACCCTAAACCTCTTAACAAGAGCCTGACAGTCTCTATTTTTTATTTATCGTGTATTTATACAAAACATTTTTATTTAAGCATGCTCATTTTTTTTAATTTCAATTCAAAAAGAACAAACACATTTTTTTCGAAAATATTCCCGTTGTATTTGTGTGTCTGTTTTTGTTTACATATCTACATAAAAGAGCTTTAGGGTTAATTAAGGCGTCGTCATAATACCTTAGTTCATGAGTGTTTGGTTTAATTACACAGTTACTGGTACTTGTTGGTCAAAACCTTGAAATAATTTTTCGGGATTGATCAAGAGTAGTACTGGTACCGTCAGCGCCACAAATTTCTCATTTCAGTTAATATTGATTAAGAAATCGGTGAGTTTACCAGCTTCATTAAATTATCTCTATAGTATGATACATTAATCTCGGAGATTTAGAAACTGTTTTGATATGGTTTTTGGTTTATATTATTGAGAACAATGTTTGAGAACAAAATTTGGAAATTTAATCGCTTTGTTTGACATCTTGTTGACGCTTTGAAAGTAAATTGTGTGATTGGTATTTCTTCTGATTTTGAGGGAATCATCAATTGATTTTCTTACCTAAGTAGTGCAATTTCTTAAATTTAATACTTTAATTAATATCAAATTTGAGTATAGCATCAGGTTTGAGACTCGCTGGAAATCATTAGCAGGTAAAATGCTGAAAGAAGAGTGGTCAATAGTATTTATAATACATAATTTAGTTTTTAAACGATTTTTTCGCCAAAAATATCCGTATGTATAAAACCACTATTTAGTCCAATTTATTACAGCAAAAACAATGTTTTTTTTTGCAAAATTTTTGATTGTTGATAAGGTTTGGCTTACAGATTAGACAATTTTTAAAAATAAATTTCATTTTTCCTATGTCTTTTGTTATCAACTTCAAAGGTTGATTTATATTCAACGAAATTCACAAATTATTGTGTAAAGGTGAAAAAAAAATATTTTCACTATTTATAGCAGGTTATAAAGCAAGCTTGTGTCACATTTAATTTAAAAAAATAAATTCACATTTTCTTTTTTCTCTAGTCATACTGTGAAATTTTCTTTTTTTAGTAAAATGATAACCATTGTCATTCATATTTTTCCTTTAAATGTAACATTTTTTTTGTGTTTCTCGGTAGCATTTCGCCATTTTTTGAAAAGTTTTTTCGTTATTTGTTTGTTTCGGTAACCGAAAAATACTCATGGCTTACTACAACCATAGACAATCATAATGAAATGAGAAATATGGTATGAATGTCTATGCTGCAACTCATCAACTGTTTTTAAATAATTTGTAGTAGTGTTCGCATACATTTAGGCACATTATAAACGCGTACCACGTATTTTTTTGTGTAATTACTGTAATAGCTATAAAGGTGCTATTCCATTTGACTGAATTGACTGGTAGTAAAATTAAAGGAAGATAAAAATATACATTTGCTGAATGGGCGAATGAAAGAAAAACGCTTCTCAGTCAAGAAATATTTGTGTCTGTAGTAGTGTGACTGCAATAAATAGTATCACATTGAGAACATTTTATAGCAGTCATACTAACACACATGCATAAAATTAGTATGTATATGATGAGAAATATTGGTTTCTTATGTGTGCTTTTCTGGATATTGCGGGAACTATTGATAGTACTTTGTTTGCTACAATTACTAAAGCCTGTACCAATTTTGGTATTGATCGCTCTATTGTTTTATGGATCGAATTTATGTTTAAGTCTCGTATTATTAAGGCTGAGCTGAATGGCTTATTCGTTTCTATCAAGGTTGCTAAAGGCTGTCCACAAAGTGGAGTGCTCTCCCTCTGCTGTGGCTTTCGGTCATTGACGAGCTACTAGTTAAACTACAGTATTCTGGCTTAATTATCCAAAGTTATGCTGATGATATTGTTGTTACAGTGTCTGGCAAATATCTGAATGTATGGGCCGACATAATGCAACAGGCCCAGGGTTGGTAAAAAACATGTTAATAAAAAAAACAAAAATCATGTTTTTTTTTGTTTTAAACTGTTTTTTTGTTTTAAACAATATTTTTGGTTAGGAAGAAATATTAGGAAGAAATAAAGGTATAGTGAAAATAATATCTCAGCGAAACTCATTTTTTCGTCGTTGTGCGCAGCCAACAGTGAAGTAGTTAAAATAAATTAAAAATTCAGAGAAGGGTCGGCTCATTAATAGTTTCAAAAACAAAAAAAATTATAAATAAAGATATGTGAAATTTGATTCCATTACATAATGTAATTTATATTGGAAAATATTAAAAATTCTCATTATTTTATAGGTAAATTCTAAAATAACATGTGAAATGAAAAAATATAAAAAATATTAACAACACCACTGGATATGTAACGTTATACCCATTTAAGGTACAAACTAGGCATATTTAGAAAGAAATGTCATTTTTCGTGTTAAAACAAAACAATAAAAAAACTCGATTTTAAATTTCAATTTGTTCGAGGCAAGCTAATGACATTAAAATTATCTTAATTGTTATCAAAAGTTCTAGTGCTAGTGTGTTATCTAAATTAAAATTACATTAATTATTGTGAATAAATTTGAGGAAAAACATAATTCAAAATATACAAATTCTAACCTCAAAATGTAAACAAATTAGCCTAAATACATCGCTGTGTTTGCGCCATTTGTTTTGATGCGCGAGAGCTGTCAGAATTTCGCTGAGATATTATTTTCACTATACATATAAATTCAGATGAATGAAAAACTGTTTCGTATTTAATCTTTTTTTATTGATGGTATGAGTTACAAACTTATACATATGTATATGGCATAAAAAACACCAATAAAATATCTCCATTATGATTATACAACAAAATTAAAAAATTGTAATGTCTGCAGTAACAATACATCTATTTTAAATTTTAATGAATTGCTGCGAAACGGAAACCAATTTAGCTACCTTATTAGTTCCGAGTTTATTTCTTAAAGCAGTGTGAGTTAATCCAAATTTAGAAAAAAATCCTTTCTATACCAGCTGATGACGATATAGCAGTATGCAGCTGACCAATCAAAGCCAAATTATTACTCGAAATAACATTTTGATAAAGCGATTGCATTGACACCCACCATTCAAAATCTGTGAGCTGCTCACAATTTTTAAAATGTGAATCCCTGAATGGATTTAATTTTGCGACAAATTTCATAAATGTGACATTTATGAAATTTATTGAAAAATTTAATTCAATAAAATCCATTGCCTTTTCTCTTTCGTGTGCAGTAATAACTGATTTTTTTGGCTTAGGACTTAAAAGATATGCCGCAAAATGTGCATTTGATAGTGTTTTATTGTATCTCTTTTGATATAATGTTTTAACAGTTCATTTCCAGTCAAATGTGGCTCCAACCCTTTCCAGACCTCTACTGCGTCTGCTAATTTGCAGGTATTACTTTGTATTTTGTCAAGGGTCACTGTAATTGGCTTCAATAAAGCAACTATATCCTCTGCCAATCTTTTCTTGTTTACATCAATAACTTTGTTTGCTGAGCAATATTAAATGTGTATAAAGTAAATTAAATTTTATTATGAATAAATATCTTTATCAAAATTCGTGTCATTTCACCTGTCTTCACACACCTTAGCAAGAGCAGACCAGTTTACCAGACTAACGAATCACAATAAGAATTCCAGCGAAAATCTATCGGCAAGCTTAAAGATTTTTCACCAGCAAAACCCACATTTCAATTTTTGTTTAAAACAACTGTTTAAAAGGAAAAAAACAAGGTGTTTTAAACACTGTTTAAAACAGTGTTTAAAACAAAGAGTTTAAAACATCCCAACCCTGAACAGGCCCTACTTATAGTGAAGGCATGGTGTATTGAGAAGGGCTTATGCGTTAATCCGTCTAAGACTGATTTAATTGTCTTTACTAGGCGTAGAAATATTGAAGTTTTCTCTGTTCCTTTTCTTTTTGGAAGAGCGATTACTAGATCTGACCATGTAAAACATTTTATTGTCTTCTTGGATAGTAAACTCTCGTGGAATTACCACCTTGATTACAAAATTAAGAAAGCTACTGCCATTTTGTTGGCAATATAGAAGAGCTTTTAGGAAATCGTGGGGACTGAGCCCCAAAATATTATTATTTGTTTACGAATCGTTGATTTTACCAATCCTCTCATATGCTTCCATTCTTTCGTGGCCAGTGGTTAAATTAAAGGCTTCTTTAATTAAACTTAATTAACACTTAAGAGCCATTACTGGAACTATGTGTTTTGCCCAGTTGAACACATTCATTCTAAGCACTCTGTGGTGTATCGCTTGAGATACATTGTTGCATGGAGTGTATTAGGTACAATGGTGGGGCATAGACTAATCATTAAAAAATACCTTTCATTGATACCAGAAATTGATATGGTTAATGTTAGGCTACTGCCTGAGTTCAACTTGGAAAATTTACTCTCGGTGGTTTATACATCGAGAGATTTGTGGTCGTTGGAGCAATTTCTTAAAATGTTATCGGAGTCTCTTGCCATTTTTTCTAATGGCTCTTGCTCTAAACTTGGTGCTGGATTTGGCACTTACTGCCTTCTGATTGATTTCAGATCGTTTGGTAGACTGGTTTCGCACTGCACTGTCTTTCAGGCGGAATTAATTGCTTTAACCCATAGTGTTATTAAGGCTATGGGTATTGCCGTTAACAACAAAAATATTTTTTTCTGTACGAATAGTAAAACTGTGTTGAATTCATTGAATAATCCCTTGACTATTTCCAAACTTTTTAAGGACTGTAAACAGTTCATCAGCCTTCTTTGTTCTAACAATAGAGTTACTGTCTTATGGATACCGGCTTATTGTGAAATTAAAGATAATAAGATCGCCAATTTCCTAAAACCTCGCTCTTAAAGAGCTAAGGCTGAAATGGCGTGCTAATTCTGGTTGCCGTAAGGCGAAGCCCTTTATTATTGATCGGAGGTTTACTAAGTTTGATTTATCTTTAAAAAGAGACCAGCTCAGAATACTTCATTTTGTGTTGGTTATGTTTTTGTGTGCTGTCAAAATTTCCCCTCAAAATTTTACTATAAAAAAAACATTGTCTTTGTCTATTACATAGAGTTTCGAACTTTTTCTATTTTCCTCTTTTTTTTACTAAGTACCAGTAAATTTTTCTAGTGGAATGCCACTTTAAAAAGCGCAATTATTAATTTAAAGTAAAGTACATTACATGAATACTAAAAAAAAAAAATAATAAATATAAAAGAACATAAAATTGGATGAGATTCGAACCGAAGACCTTTGTCGCTCTGTCGTGTCAGTTGTGATATAAAGGTTTATTGAAAATTACAAAAAATGAGTTCTCGCCGATCTGCTTTTGCTAATGTTAGTGAAGTAGAGGCAATGAGAATAGTGACATTACTGTAAGGACATAGTCAACGTTATGTAGCTAATCTGACAGGTGCCAATCAATCAACGGTGTCCCGTGTAATTGCACGTTATCGAGAGAGTGGCAACAATCAACGGAGACCAGTATTCGGGCGACCACCTAAAACTTCCGTATTAGATTATCGATATCACAAGTTAATCGTTCTCAGAAACCGATATTACACATGTCCGTCGGCCCGATCAGCACTTGCAGAGGTAGGGGTTGTTAGTATTTCAAACGATAACGTAAGAAAAATATTGAAAGAAGTGGGTTTGAAATCCCGAGTTCTCGCTACAGGCGCAGAATTAACGGCAGAACATTGACAAGAACGATTGCGATTTGCCCGAGAACACATCAACTAGGCAATTGAAGGATAGAGTAACGTCCTTTACTCAGATGAGTCAAGATTCTGTTTGACAACGTCAGACAAACGTATTAGGGTGTATCGACGTGAGGGAGAACGATTGGAGGCGTGTCAATTATGGTTTGGGGAAGAATTTCTCTAACTGCTCTTACTGAACTAGTACCCAAAAGTGGAGGTTCACTTACTGCAATAAGGTATATAGAGGAATGCGTAGAACCTTCTGTAATGAATTTTGCTCCCTATATTGGAGAACATTTTGTTTTCTTGCAAGGTCCTACGCCGCAAGAGTAATAATGGACTACCTCGAAAATATCAATTTACGAACGCTGAAATGGCCAGCAAAGAGCCCGGATCTCATTCAACCCGATTGAACGTGTTTGGGACATACTTGGGAGAAAGTTACGGCAGAGAAATACCATCACAGAAAATTTTTTAGAGCTTCAGAAGTCAGGAGCCTAACCAAGCGCAAATTTTAGTGATAAAAAAAATTACGCTTGAAAAATATTTTTTTACTAAAAACTGTATGCAGCCGAAACTGCTGTAAGTTCTATTTTTCATCCATACAAAATAAAAAATGGCTAAGGCAAAACATATTTTAGTGATACGTATAGAGATACTCATAAGGAAAAATATATCGCTATTGTTTCGTAATTAATGTATTAATGTAAACACACCAACAAATTTTATAAACAAATTACAGAAGACTGTCAAAGTATCATATATTTTGTAAACAAAAAACATTATAAGTAATAGACATACGTTTGCTACAAAAAAAATTTTTTTTTGATGTGGACGTACGTTTTTCTAGCATACTACAAGCAAATAATAATTTTTTTATTTATCACTAAAATTTGCGCTTGGTTAGGCTCCAGGAGAGGGCAAATATCCCTCAAGAAGATATAAGAAATTTGATTTCTAGTATGCCAACACGGCTTCAATATGTGATGTTTGCACGAGAAGATACCAAGCGCTTTTAAAATGATTTTTTCCAATAAACTGTAATTTAGTTTGAATAAATATGAATTTTGGTTTTAATTAAGAAAACCTGTTGAAATTTATTTGTTTGAAGCCTTCTGGAAACACATATTTTTTTAGCACATTTTGAGATAAAACCGATTAAAACATAATATGAAATTAAACAAATAAAACATTTATTTTACCATTAAGCTTTAATTAGCTCATTTTATGCAAATTTATCATCTGGTTTATGGCCACCCCTAGCCTGAGCACCTCGGGAATGAAGGGCAAAGTTGGCTTACGGTTTATCACAACCACTTTCAAAAATGTATAATCAACAATTTGCAAAATGTTTACGTTTTATTTTATTTTATTTTTGCTTATAATCACAAAATAAAAAAATAATTATGTACCTAAGAGATAATTAAGTCCCAATACTAATTAGTTTAAGAAATAACACTTTTCCATTATTCTATTTCAATCAACAGCAGCAAAAACAAAAATATACGAATACATTTTCTTTTCGTTCCTGTCACAATATTACCAAAATGTACATTTTCCGTTTTATTAGATTTCATTTTTAGAATTCCGGAATCATCTTTCAACAACATTAATAAAATATAATGGGAACTAAAATACATAGTGTGTGCTGTATTTATTTATAACCTGAGAATGATTATATGCCTTGAATTTACCTTATTTTTTTCTTTTATTTGTAACAAAACACAAAACAAATACTGTCTGTAACCATTTCTGACGGTAGTCGTGATAAGGTTTCAACGAAAAACTATACATCATACAGTTAGTATATTGATGAATCAACATCATTGAAGGACACATAACTTATTCTTACAGAAATGTGTTACTTATTTGTACATACATGTAGCTATGTATGTGTAAGACAATTATATTAAAGAAATTCTGCTTAGTCTAGAAACGACCTTAAGTTTTGTTAGATACATAAGTATGTATAATACTATTTGGTTACAAATATTGTGTGAAAGACGATTTTAATTTATATTTGGAGCCTCTGTATATATTTTCTAAATCAATAAAATGACATAACGATTCCCACTATTCTTTCCATTGTGTGGAGGATAAACAATCAAGGAAGACAGAGTTTAAAATAGCATTAAATTGGCTTCTTCACGTATTTGCTTTTTTTATAAATTTTAAAAATTATTTACATTATTATGTACTGCATATTAAAATATCGAAATGATTTTATTACATACAACTGCAGAGGGGCTGGAATTCTAATGTTGAGTAAATATTTTTCGTTGCACGTTAATTATGCAGCATTTTTTCGTTTTTTATGTGCTGTACAGAACATTGAAATGATTGCATTTTAGTTTTGTGTTTGATAATAGTTTTTGTGTTATGTATAGAAAATGTTATATTTCATTGATCTTTTTTGTGTAGTTAGTTGATTCTTTCTTGTTAAATTTCCAGATGATTTCACAGGGATTTCAATACAATTTGATTCTTTGCAGTTTAAAAAATTGGTTTAAAAAAATTTTACTCTTTTGCGGAGATTACCAAATTGAGTGAAAACCGCAAATAAAAGTTGCATATAATCCAATTAGTTTTTATTATCTTAACATCTTATAATAACTATAACGACAATAATTCAACTTATTACTTCTCAGTGTATGAAATTAAAATGAGTTATCCAATTTTCATCTTTTTTTAAGTTTGTTTTGTCGAAAAATACATTATATTAACTAATTTGGGGTGTTCTTTGTATGAGAAATATCAACATACTTATCCTGTTCTAATTCGAAAAATTGTTCTTTTCAACTTCAAATAAGTGTAAAATTATATTGAATTTCGGTTGGTTTTAATGAATTAACTTTGTAAATAATCTCGTCATATTAATTTTCTTTAATAAAAAGTTACTTTACCAGCTAATAAAATTGTCAGTATGGTGGGAAGAGTCTTTAATTATAAAATAAGAAAGTATTAATTATCTTAAACAATTAAAGCATTCTATTTGAATATTACCAACTTTTCACTTTAATTGAATTAATTATTTAATTCGTGTAATTTTTAATATGTTACCGGTTCTAAGAATATAACATAAATTCATAAATTATAGAGATTAAGCGAACTGATTAATTAATGTAAATAAAGTAAAAAAGTTTGGTAATATCAACAGGATTCAAATTAGAGGATTGCTTTCCCTGCTGTTTTTAAAATCCTGTTACCCGAGAGCGATAAAACCCAATTTCCCGAGAAATTAACTAAACATTTTGGAAATCAATAAAATAAACGGAAAACATATTTCTTTTTTTAATCTTTACCTTTTTCGTAAAATTGAAATTAATTTTTAAATGGTTCTATATCGTTGTAGGAAATAGACGGTTCTTAATTTACAAATGATAATAATTTGTTGTAAGCCAAAGTTCGCTGTCCGGGTTTTTTTATTGTAGCTAATTTCAAAATAGATTTTTTGGGGTGGATTTCGTTCATAGGATGGTCCAAAAACCAACATTGTCTTTAGTTTTGTCCAGGTAAAATAATATGAACGTTTGATGACTGTCGTTAAAAATATTCAATGTTTGAGTAAACTTTTCAGTAAACTCAATAAACGCTCAGTTTAGTGCACTTTTTACTTTGCCATCGAAAAATTAAGAACGAAGCAATGTACAATATTTTCAGGAGAAATCAAAACGAGCATCTACATCTATATTAAAATAGCGTAACTTGTATTTACAATTTTATTTTAACATTTACATATAATGGCGCCACTTGCACTCTCACTAAACTCATTAAAAAGAGATAAACTTCAAAATATTAAGAGATTATTTCACTAATCGCGTTTTGTCACTAATCTCGAAATAAAATGCGTTTAGCTAATATTAAACTTGACACACTTGAGCTAATCTCGAAAAATTCACTAATCGCATTTAGCTAATTCCTAGTCTGTACTCTGTCAGTGGTATTAGGCTAGAAAGTTTACGTATTCCGGTGACCAGCGAGATATTTTTTACTACATGAAAGACAGATGTACCAAAATAAGGAGTGTCTCTCTCTTTAGCGCCTACTTCAGTTTTCCTATATCGGCATGAACCATCTGGCATTGACATTGTTTAGAGAAATTTTCAAAACCGAGTTTTAAATTAAAAAGTTTCTTATTGCTAAGGAATTGATACGTGCGTTTTTTTTTCGATCGTATGTAGCTTTTCATTCAACAAAGATGAATTTTACCTAAATTTGAATTTTGAATTGCACCCTTTTTGAATTGCACCTAGTGCAAAAAGAAAATATAATCAAAACATTGTTTCTATTCACCGATAAAATTGAATTAATTTTGAGAAAAATAAAGAAAATTATAAATCAAAAATTCCCAGGATTTATCTTGGAAATTTACCTATTTTCCCGGGAAATTGGCCCCAGGAATTTCCGGGAACAAACCTCTTCCAACGGTACAGTACACTGAATAATACGACAAACGGGCAGTGACCACCGATATCCATTCGGTGTACTTTTCTACGTGGTCCTTTGGTCATTTTTCCGTGGTCCAGGCCGGTGGAACACCGGTAGGAGAAACCTGTTAAAATATGGCTGGCAATAAACCGGCACACAAAAAATTAATATTTGAGATACAAAAAAATAATAAAACGGCACAAATTAATGAGCAACAAACAAAAATTTCTTGGCATCATAATAATAATTTGGCAACATTTATAATTTTTTGGCACTATTGGAAGGGTACACAAAAATTATTTTTTGGCATCGAAATAAACATTTTGGGCGACAAAAATAATTAACTGGCAACAAAGTTATAAATAAATAAATTAAAAATTAAATTAGTTTTAAAATATTCTGGAAAATGGAGATCCCTAATTTAACTTAGAATTGTAGAGGCTAACGGCTTCGGTAACTCTCACGGGCACGCGGGAGGTCGCTTCGCTCCCCCCCCCCCCCCCCCCGCTTAGCCCTCCAAGGGGCCTTAGATTAAAACTTCGAGGGACGTAGGAGCTAGGATAGGCAAACATGTCGCACTGCGTGCCGCACGTAGGAGCGGATTATATAGAATCTATTAATGACACTGCAATATTTTATATCGATCCCCCATCAAATATTAAATAATTTGTATCGATTAAATTTAATTTTTTGTCTCGATTTTTTTTTTTTTTTTACTCTAAAAATTATTTTTTTCTGTTCCAAAATATTATATTTGTTGCCAATTTATTAATTTTGATGTCAATGTTTGTCGCCACAGTATTTAATAATGTCCTTCAAAAATATTTGTTTGTTTTTTCATATGTGGTGCCAATTTATTATTTTTGATGCTAATGTTTGTCGCCAAAAAATTTTTCTTGTATGCCCGTTTAAATTGTCCCTTAAAATATTAACTTACACAGAAATAGAATTGTGAAATTGACCAATGCCAAACTAATTTAATATGATGTCATTTAATATGATGCTACTCCCGATACATCTATTTATATGCAAGAATCAACATGAGAACATTTGAAATTTTCGAAATTTTTATTGAACTGACAAACGCATAACATAAACAATCATTTTTTAAATTTTTGTCTGTCTGCACATTCACGCCAAAACTACTGAAGCGATTTTAACAAAATTGGGATAGGTTATAAATTGCATCCAAAGAAAAAATCTGCACTTTAATTCATCTCGAATGTGATGGCTGGCTATACAATTAAGTAAATTGTAGAAAAAAAATTCCGTAAAGCTAAATAGAAAGTTATTGATTTTTGCGGGGACATACTACTAAATTATATTGGATGCTTTTGAACGACGGTCAAATTCAATTTTGTTTTTCTGTTTACAAATCATCACTATCTTAGAAAGTATAGAGCGATTCAATTAAAAATTGTTTATTTTTGGGTGTTATAAGAATTCAGCAAATTATAGGTCCTTCTTAGGTCATGTTAAGGTGATTAAAATTATTTAATTGAGCCGTTTTATTTGAAAGTGGTATAAGTTCATATTTTGTTAAAACGAGATAATGGAAGAATAGAGAAACAATAAATGCAAAAATATACGGGATTTTGAATTTTCTTATTTTTTGCACAAGTATTATAGGGAATCATTTTATTTTATGTTGGCTATAAATTGTTTACCGTTAGAAAGATTATACTGTCATTTGTCTATTTTTATCATTATCTTATTTTTTAAAAAAATGGACTTATACCACTTTCAAAATAAAACGGCTCAATTATTTGCTCCATCATTGAGATAAACCACACAAAGTTACAAAGAATAAAATAATTGTAATGAACCCAAATTTTTTAATATTTTAATGGAAGGGAGTAGTACTCTACTGTAGTGGTATGCTTGCTTCTGTAAAGGAAAAACCACTTAACCCAAATAAATAACTCGAAAATTAAGCATTGCAGCCAAAAGTGACGCAAAAGTAAGGTTTTTTTTTATTTTGAGTCAAATAACTACAGTAGTGATAATGGAAAGTACAACACCAACATTTTTCAAGTATAGTTCCTTATCCTTATCGTATTAGGCTGATTTTTGTTAGGTATAAAATCGTTTTTCACATTATATTTTCTTTCACAATAAGTTTTTGCAAGAGAAGGTTACTAAAATTTAAATTTGTCGAAAATTACAAAATACTTGCAATTGACTACGGATTTTAAAAATCGAATTGTGGCATATTCTGGGATACCTAAAATGTTATCGAGGCAGATTGCTGTTGAGATTGAATGCAGTTATTCGAGTTTGAGCCATGTTTAAAGAAAAAGTCATTCTACTGATGAACTGGAACGCAAAAAGAGAACCGGTCTAAAAATAAAGAGAACTGCACGAGAAAATTCAAAAATAACCATAATATCAACTGGTAATCGCTTTAAAACTGTTATGGATATTCGGGCTGAGTTCAAGGCGGACATCTGCAAAGAAATCAGGATCCATACGGTTCGTAACCGGCTCCGGGAACAAGGATATATGGCTAGGTCCTCTACAAAAAAAATTGGGCGACTTTCGTACGACTAAAATGAAGCAAAAATGTTTAGAATGGTCTCCGAGTCACGTTGATTGGAGTCTACAGCAGTGGCGAATAGGTATTTTTTCCGACGAGAGTAAATTTAATATTTTTGGATCGGATGGAATCCAGTACGACAGGCGCAGCTCTGGCGAATATCTGAGCTATCAGTGCCTGAAAGAGTAATCAAGCATCCAGCCGGCCAAATGATTTGGGGATGTTTTTCTTATCATGGAATTGGAGATATGGCCTTTATTAAAGGAACTGTTAATGCAGAAGACTACAACCAAATTTTAAAAGACCATTTGTTCCCTTCCATTGAAATGCATTTTGTGAGTGAAAAGTCTATGATTTTTCAGGATGAGTCCGCTCCTTTTAGTCGGGCAAAATCAGTAAGCAACATTTTTTTTGTTAGTTAATTTTAGTTTTAAGACGATAAAAAAAAAAAAAATAAATATTATTTTTCTTCGGGTTGAAGTTTTTATATTCAAAAACGCAATTCCCACACTGGATAAGCCTGGAAATTCACCGGATTTGAACCCTATTGAAAACCTTTGGTACATAAGGGATATGAAAACCAATAAATAGATGCCGTCATCATCCAAAAACCTCATTTCAATAATAGAAGAATTGTGGCATAACGGGCTGATCCTCTAGTACCTGCAAGATTTAATTGATTCCATGCAAACCAGAATTGCAGCTGTAATTGCCAACAAAAGCGGGCCAACCCGTGTGTTTTATGGCTGTTGCACTTTCCATTCTCGGTACTGTATGTGGGTCGTTCAGCAGTCCTTTCTAAAATAATCATACTACATATTTCCGTAGTATACTACTCCCTATAATGTTTATGTAATTAAGAAATTTGGGTTCGTTTTACTTTTTGTTCATTTTTGTCTGGCCAGGTGTTCCAGCTAGTATTCAATAAAAATTGTAATGAGATTCAAATTATATTACATCGTGTTTTTCGAAACAAGTTTTATAATTAAATTGATTAAAAGCTTATTGCAAGGATGGATCTTTAAAAATAATTAAATAGATTGAGCGTTATGTGTGTATTAAATACATAATCATGCGATTACGATTTTCTTTTTTTATTACTATTAAAAACAAATTTATTAATGTTCGTCTTTACACAAACTACACATACTTTAAAAATAAGCAACCGAAAGTGAAACTATAGTATTATTTCTCTACGTTGCCTTCTTTATCTCAGAATGTTTACCAAAACACCATAAAATATGTCATCTGTTCTTGGCGAACATTATAGGTGAACTTAATTAAAATTTCTTACAAAACTATAACTTAAACTATTACATTTACGGTGGATAGGGTATGTTTGGCCTAGCTAATTAACAAACCATATTGATTCACGAGGTCGATTTTTTACCGTAGGCTTTTATTTCCGTGGTGTTTCTCAACCGATCAATCACTAAAATAATTAAAAAAAAAATGTCATTTGATACAATTAGTAGTATTGATTAGTTCGCTTTTTGGCGAATATTATAGGTGAACTTAAATTCAAATTTCTTACATAACTATAACTTAAACTATTAAATTTAAAACAATTAATTTTGATTAGAAAAAACCTGACTTTGATAACAATGTTCATGTAGAAAAATTTTATTATTTCCATTATAAAAACTAGAAAAATTAAACGATTAAGTGTGAAAAAATTCTACACAAATTATTACTGACACCTTTATTTGAAGTAGATAATTACCTAATAAATGAATGTATTTCCAACTTTTTCTTTAACATTTTTTATTTTATTTTCAGAGCATACAGCTAAACCGGATTACTAGAATCTTAAACACTATCAACATAATTTACGAATTATTACAAACAGAACCGGAAAACTATTTTAGATAATGATGATAAATCATGTTCTAAATAATCAATAAGCGCGCAATTAAGGTGAGTTACTTTTAAGATTTTGTTTTTGATAAAATATAAGCAAGATGTGTGTACGGCTAAATTAGACTTATTTAGAATAATTTCATCTAAAAGAAATATTTTTGCAACATAATCTGGTGACTTATAAGTAAACGATGATAAATTACTAAACCACCAGGTGAATTGATTATCACGTCATATAACCATTATATCCTAAGAAAGTTTTTAATTAAAATTCCAAATACATAATGCAGTGAGTTTTTACAGAGATAATCTCATTTCAAAATTAGATTAGATGAAATATATTTTTACGTGTAAATGGAAACAAAATGTGTAGCTATTTATTATCAAACCAAAGCTACACATTATATGTTCGGTTTAGTAAACGCAGGAAAATATAAGAAGGGAAAGTTAATCCGGTGGGTGTTTGTCTTCATTTATAAAATGAAATAATACCCAACTTAAAATAAAAAACTAAAAATTGTTAATAATAATGACGTTAAATCGAAGCCAAAAATATTCAAGATACATTTAAATTGACCATGACCTAAGAAACAGTTATACGATTTCTTGAAAGTTTTTTTTGTTATTTTTTCCATTATTGAGAACCTAGTTGATTAATGTAGCCATAATTGATTTTATAATGGTAACCTTTTGAGTTCGTAATTTTTATTATAAATTTTGGGCCAATTCTCTTTTCCTTTAGTATTTTCATAATCCATGCCTATTTTTAAAAATGTCATCAAAATAAATTTGTGACACCTTTTTAGCTCTTAATATTTTTATTTCTATTGTTACGAAGAAATTTTTTTTTTGTTTTCCATAGCAGTTATTGATTTTAGGTGCAGTACATTATATACTTGTTGTTTATGAAATAAAGATCCACAATATACAAGGTTGTATTAGCGAACATAATAATAATAATTAAAAAACTAAAATATACATAATATAGTAAGTGTTTATATAGCGATATGCTAATTTAAACAGTTTATTAGTTTGCTGCTTAACCAGATACCAACATAAAGTTAAATTATGTAGGATTTTGTATGTTGGAATTTAAACTTATAAAATTTACATTTAGCTTAAAATTATACGACGTCATTGTATAGTTAATTAAATGTAAATATGTAATTATGAATTGCTGACAGGCAACAAAAAAGAGAGGACTATACATTTTTTCTTCTATCTAAACACGATTTTACCTTGAGTTTACTTATTCAGATATCAATTTTGAAAAACAGGCTTAAAATAGATGGATATATTAATTTGTGGAAGTTTTGGGTGGGTAAAAATCATTTATTAAAATGATATTTGTGTTGGATAATTGATTCTGTCATTGAATTAACGAGATGATATTCATTTAACAATTTATTCGTCATGAATGGCATATTATAAACCAAAAGTGACAGTAAAATTTATGCGATTTTGAAAATATCGATCAATAAAAGCAACTAGTTGATTCCATTCGAAATGATGATAAACATTTTTCTTCCATCTCTTACGTAAGTCAGTAATGTATTGCCGAATAAATTTTCGTTGACTATCCGTTTTAATATTTAATTTGTTAGTTTACTTGAGTTAATGATATACGCAATTTGATGATTGGCTAAAACAAACATTTTTACTAGGAAATTAAAAATATTATGCTTCAATCATAAATAATATTTCGAGGAGATTGAAAATAAATTTAATAATATATATTTTTAAAAATCCAGAACAAACAATTATCGCAAATTCGCAAACCAACGTGATGAAGTTTTTTGAAATAATGCCAAACCATTTGCCAAATATTTTTCTAAATAATATTTTGTAACTGGTTCCTTGCAATTATATGTAGGTATGATTATACCAAATCTATATAATACTTAACTAATGTTGACTGGTCTCGAGTTAACTAGTGTGGTGTTACAGACTACGTAGCTGTACATTTTTATATTTTATTCTGCAAGAATATAGCCGTTGACACGAGATAGCTTTTGCGTACAATTTCTGGTCAACAATGCGTTAATTGGTCCGTGATAGACTGACAGAAAGATGTATAACTAGAGAAACATTTTTCACTTAAATTGTGTTACGGCTGTAAAATATACAATGAACATCATTGACAAAATGACAACATTATAAAGGTTTATATTGGAAATTATTTTTAATAATAGTGAGTAAATTCATATTCATTTTGGCCATTCCTTTAGGCAATGCGCCACAGCTGATCACTGTGTCGCGCCCCACCAAAGTATATCCGTGTCCCACTACTTTTAAAAAATGTTTTACAAACGAATCTATTTCTTCAGCTTCAGCCAATTTGAGGGTTTAAAAGTCGCTTTTCAAAATTTATAAGTTTGTGTATTGACAGATAAATTGACTTCAGCGTAGCATTTCTGAAAATTATTAAACTTTGATTTTCAAAAACATGACTCCTTTTTTAGGGCATAAAGAACTGTTAGAAATTAGATGTAGCTAGTATGAAATCTCCGCAACTAATTACTTTACCTGGACATATTATGATTTATGAGTGAGCAGAACAAACAAGGAGATAGCTAACCAAGGTTTTAACTAATCATTTTTGTCCTGACTATTCTAAATTTATCAAAATAATTTATGCGCTTTGTCATTACATAGAACTTGGAATGAAATTAAAATTTTAAATTAATTTATTTTGGTACTTAATTTAATTTATTTTTCTGAATTATCAAAATATGAAAATTTTGGAAATATCTGAAACATTTAAACAAAATTCTGAGTTATCCAAAGTTTTTAAGATTTTAATCAGCGAATTCAAAGTTTTATTTAACCAGCTTATCTATTTTTTTTGTCTCAAATTTAAAATATTGAAATTTTCGGTTAACAGTAATAAGAACGCTATCGAATTATAAGGAAATTGAAATCCCAAGTTGCAATCTGATACCATAGTTTTAAAAAAACGATAAAATTGGGTTCATATTGGTTTTATTGTAACTATAGTTATTTTAACGGAATGATATCAAAGGACCGAATGTCGAAGGGCCGAATGGGTCGAATGGCCGATTTTTTTTGTTTATTTTTTTTTTGTTTTTAAAAAAATTTACAAAATATTCCTTAAAACAACAAAATTAAAAAATTATATTTCTAAAAACAAAAAAAAATTAAACAAAACAAATTCGGCCCTTCGACCCTTTCGGCCCTTCGACCCATTCGGTCCTTCGAAATTCGGCCCTTCGAACCATTCGGCCCTTCGACATTCGGCCCTTCGAAATTCGGCTCTTAAAACCATTCGGCCCTTCGACCCATTCGGCCCTTCGACCCATTCGGCCCTTCGACCCATTCGGCTCTTCGACATTCGGCCCTTCGACATTCGACCCTTCGACATTCGGCCCTTCGTCCCCATTCCATTTTAACACGGTATCTAAATGTTTTAAATTTGGATTATTCGAAATGAGTTATAAAGGTTTGTTTGTACCAAAATTATAACTATGTAATTAGATTTTGTAAAGGATATCTAAAACCAGTCAGAAACGGATTCATATTATTCGTGTGGGCATGAATCACACAGAAATGAAAAGTTTTCCTTGAGTTTTTTTTTGATTTAGTGCATTTATAATTCGCTAAGTCACTACGTTCTTGCCTCATACTTAATGTATGAAGTTGGAATTGTATTTTTGTAGTTTGGTCGTAGCTACCTGATGAGTTGTGAAGTAGATCGAACTTTTTGTTTTGAGTTTATCAGTACGAAACCAAACTACACACAGAAAACTCAAGGAAAGGTTTTCATTTTTAGAGTCAATACATTTTGTATTGACTCTCGGGTTAAAGTACGGGGGAGATTTTGATATTTCTACTTTTTTGGTAGATATATTATAAATGACTGGCCTCTTCATTTTTCTGATTAACAAGTCGAAAATGTTGTGAATGCCATTATTATTAATATATTGTATCTATAAAAAGCCGAAAGAATTTTATTGATTTAATACAGACAACAAACTTCTCTTTCAACAATATTTGTCTTTGTGATATTACGTAGAACTTTCATTTTGGGGCTATAAACGAAGTTCTATTGTATGCTAGAAAATGATTTTTGTTTTGGTATTCGCCTTTTAACGCAAAGTATCTGACATTTGGTGGATAATTTAAAAGTAGAGCCAAAGGGGGAGTGGGCCCCCCCCCCCCACTGGGGGGGGGAGGAGTCAAAAAGGAAAACAAATATAAAAATTTCCATTTTCTTAGTGATTTGTTTTCAAAAGTTCTCATTTATATATTGACGACTATGCAATTTCGAAAAGGGCACATCTCACATATTTTGTCAACACTGTTTTTTTACGTGAATGTGATGGAAACTCGTATATACAGTCCCTGGCCAAATTATTAGACGCACATCAATTCTGTTGGGAAATGTTGACTTCTGGCGATTTATATATTTCACTAAACATTTTTATAGCCTAGCCATATAAAACTAGTATGTGTTAAGGTGCATTCAAAATACAATGTTTTACTTTGTACTAAATAATATTTGTACTAAAAGTAGAAATACATTTTTCATCTAAATTAGAAAAAAATTAAAAAAAAATATTTTTTGCTGAGCTAGCTCAAAATATTTAGTGGATGCATGTTCCGTATTATTGACTCTACATTTCTTTCATTTGGAGTTTTGTGCTATCTCGGCTAGAAATAGCTCTCAGGGCATTAAATAAATGTAGACTGATATGAATAAAATTAGTACTTTTTACAACAAGTAATTTTAGCCCTTATAATTTTTCATACACAAATAAAAATTACATTTTAAGTACAGTTGATGAATTTTCCACTTAAAAAAATAACGATAAGTTCTAATAAGTACATATAATAAGTACTAATTTTAAATATTATTATCTAAATTTTATCTAGATAGCACAAAACTCGAAATGAAAGAAATGTAGAGTCAATAATACTGAACATGCATCCACTCAATATTTTGAGCTAGCTCAGCTAAAAATATATTTTTTTAATTTTTTTCTAATTTAGATGAGAAATGTATTTCTACTTTTAGTATAAATATTATTTAGTACAAAGTAAAACACTGTATTTTGAATGCACCTCAACACATAATAGTTTTATATGGCTAGGCTATAAAAATGTTTAGTGAAATATATACATATGTATGTAAATCGCCAGAAGTCAACATTTCCCAACAGAATTGATGTGCATCTAATAATTTGGCCATGGTCTGTACCACATCTATTTTGTTTGAAATAGGCACATCTCTTGTATTAAAATTGCTACCAGTGTCGGTGTGTATAACAATAATTTCAAAAAGGTCACAACTCTTGGAGATGTGCTCTTTTCGAAATTGTATATTCAGTTTGCTTTACAAAACAATTTAATTGTTAGGTTTTGACTATTAAATTATATAATGAAAGTCATTAAAAGTTCATGTGAAGTTTAGCTTAGTAATAAATATTTACACCCTTTGACTTGAATGGAGACTGTAGCAGCGTCTCTTGCAGCACTTAAAAAGCGAATAAAAACTACATACATATTTAGAAAATGTAAACTATTTCACGGCTCTATTTTAAACAAGCAATATTTTGTAATTTTGGTCTTAACCGCAAGGCTACTTAACTCAATTTTATAAAAAGCCAACCGCAGATGCAAATCGAATCATTAATAATTTGATTTATATTTTGTAATAAATTTTATAGTTTTCCTGGGTTATAGTTTCCCCGTGTGAAAAAAATATCTGTCGTATATTTTTAATGATATTAAATTTAACTAAACATATTGTATATTTAGAAATTTTGTTTTGATGCCTTGAACATAAGTAGATACTGCTGGTGCAATATAATTATGTCGGAAAATTTCACACAATCAAATTTAATTTATATTCCTCTATTTATAATATGAAACCGAAAACTGTCTAGCGAAAAATAAAATTCTATTTGATAATCAAATTGGTAAGAGCTATAAATTGAAAATTAAATTATATATTTCATGATTTGAATTTTTATTTCCAATAACAATCACTAATCAGCGTCCAACTTCGGTAAGGAAAATATTTATCGATCTCTCTATACAGTCATTGTTTCCACATTAACTTTGTGTTATAAAATAAAACAAGCGCAAAATATTTTCGCAACATAAAACACAGACATCAAGAATAAACATGGCATTGTACATTTATATTGATGAAAATCTCATGTGTGGAAAATGCAAATATTATGATGATATTTATGTATGAACTACTAAACAGTACAATAGTTTAGACTTTAGAGAGAATATGATATGTACTCGAATGTCTTACATTTATTATGGTTCATGCTGTCGTCAAACGTTGTAATGATGAGAGTAGTTTCTCAACAAGATCATTGAAACTTTGTGTTTACAACATCTTACGTAAATTCTTCATCTTGAAGAAACATAAAAGGAGAAAACATTATTTTTCATTGGTGCAAGTCAGCTCAGCATAATAGCAAACGGGAAAAAAAATCAATGAAGATTATGTTTTGTATTTAGAAAAAGATGAATATTTTTTTTTATTAAGTTTTTTAGGTTTAAGTAAATTGTGCTAATATAATGTAAGATGGTATTATATTTTTGCAAAAGTTAGTTCATATTTTATAAAAAAAGGGGCGCATTTTAATTACATTATTATTGTGTAACATTTTTCTGTTGATTAGAAGTCGACGTGAAAGACTTCAATTTATTTCTTGATTATTTTAATACAATTTTTGATATTACAATTTTTCCGAAAAATGTGCATTGAAGAAATGTAGCATATTCACAAAAAGTAAAATTTCTGCAGTTTTTGTATCTCTAACTAGAATAAATATTTTTTAACTTTCCAATCGATCTAAAATATAGTTCGGTTTGAATCCTTAAATTAAATTGTAGAACTTTGGATTTCTACGAATCCGCACCTCATTGTTCAACTTCGTTAATGTTAATTTAATTCCATTTCATTAGTAATAAAGCATTGGCGAAACAACTGAACTAAATCTGATTGTGTATGATCTTTATAATCAGCTGTGAGACTCAAGGCTCGCGTTAAGGCTCTCGATGCCCATGAAAGAGTGAATTTTGTTATTGTCATTAAATAAGAATAACATCTTTCCAAATACACTACATCAAGAAATAAACATACAGCACATTTCAAATTTAAATTATTTTACTATTTTTTCAAATATTAACTTAAATACGTATTTTATGTTTTAACATTAATTAACAAATAATATTGCATTTTAAAAAATAACATAAAAGTAGAAAAAATGTCATTCGAAGGTCAAAATAAAAACATACTGTTGCAATGTTTAGATACAAATTTTCATTTACGTTGATAAAGGGGATCCCAGATCCCACCAATTACAAACAATCATTTTTTGTGTTTGACATTGAATGCAGTTTCAAAGTAGTTTTTGTGCATTAGTGCAGTGCGTAACAAGCATCAATGTTTTTTTTTATTTTTACTGTTTTGTTTTACTTTTGACATATATTTGAATGACGCTGTTTATACTTGTTTTAAAATGCAATATCAGTTTGTTAATTAATGTTAAAACATAAAATATTTAAGTTAATATTTAATATAAGAATTTAAATTAGAAAAGAAAATTGCTGTATAGTTTTTTTTTTATGTAGTTAATAAGTGTTCCTCCATTTTTAAAACGCGACATTTCCTTTTGAATTTTTGAGAGCAACGTCTCACACCGAATTGGTTGGATCGTTGTGGGTCGTTGTTTAACCCATTGCTGCAAACGTCGCACAGTGCGGCGAAATCGAAAAAAGCTGGCCAAAAGTCCAAAAAAAATTTCCTAGATGGGTTTTTTGTTCATTGGGTTGGGATAAAATTCATGTCTAACGTTCAGGAATCACTCAGAGAAGATTACATTTCCTTCTACCTGCTCTGGAATATTCTTCACAGTGCTACCTTTGTTCGAGTAGTATCAACATCGTTACGGAAATGATAAACAATCCGCTTGTTAAAATTAATACAGAAAATCGAAAGCATAACCAATTCTTATCGGACAAAATGGAATCAACTTCTGCAAGTAAGTAAAACATGAAAATAAATTGTTGTAATGTACTAATTTTGAAAATATCAAATATCAAAATAGCAGTAATTGTAGTCGATTTTTATCTTTTGTCAATCTTTAATATACGATATGTTATTATCAAAAAGTTGTGTTGTTCGGTCGTGTTCGATTGTAAAACTTATTAGAGGTCGTAGGTGAAAGTATTATTTTCCAAATAAAAAAAATATGGCTGTTTTAAGCTGCTTTTTTGGATTTTATTGAAGTTTTTGAAAAACAGGTTGGGGAAAAAGTATTGAGAGATTTTTTGTCATTTTTTGATAACATTTTTCTTGTATTCAAAATGAGTTTTATTTTAGAATATGTTATCCATTATATTAGCCTTATTATCTATGACCTTTTGCCCTTTTTCGGGATAAAATTATGAAACATCGGTGTAGAACTTCTGGGGTTTATCGGCGAAAAATTTGGCCAAGTGATTTTCACAGTCCTTTTTGAAGTTAACTTTAAACCATCAAGGAAGGTTTACAGAGATCGAAACAAATGGTAGTCAGAAGGTACAAGGACCAGGCTATACGGTGGATATGTCAACACTTTCCAGCCGAGCTCTCTCAATTTTTACCGAGTCATCCAAAATGGGTGTGGTCTGGCGTTGTCATGATCGAATACAACAAGCGTTCTATTGATCAATTCTGACCGTTTTTTTTTTATTATTTGCTTGCTGCAGCCTGGTTAATTGCTTACAGTAGAGATTAGTATCAATAGTTTGACCAGATTCAAGAACCTCATAATGTACGATTCCCTTCTAATCCCACCATAGCATAAGTTTATGAGGCGCAATCCTGGCTTTGAAGTCGTTTGTGGTGGTTCACCTTTCTTTGACCATGATCGTTTTCAAACGACGTTCTCGTATTGTACCCATTTTTCATCGCCAGTAATGATTTGCTTTAAAAATGAATTAATTTCGTTGCGTTTCAGTAGCAACTCGCTGATGAAAATTTGGTCAACCAAATTTTTCATCGAAAATTCTTGCGGCACCCAAACATCGAGCTTTTTTGCATACCCAGTCTTATGGTTTAAAACTGTTTTGTGATCGATATTTAATTCCTTAGCAATGTCATGGCTGCTTATGTATGTCGGTCTTCTTCGATTTTTTGTAAGATTTCATCAACTTTTCAACTTTTTAAGTGATTGGTCGACCAGAGCGAGAAGCATTTTTGACATCGAAATTTCCAAAATTTTTCCAATTTCAAATGTGCGTCACCTTTCATAAGTGATATTTTGTTGAGAGAAATGTAAATAAATTTAGATTTGATTAATTTTTCCCCTTTTCTTTGATATCTGCTATACTTTGATTATAATAAAGATATTTTTTTGTGCAATTGTTGTTGTGACTTTGTCCAAGAAATACGGTTATTATTGCGTTTTACGCATAATTCGTTTTTATTATTTAATTTTGCAACTCGGACTTCGGATTCGTAATCAGCGACCCAAAAAAAACCCTGGATGCAGATTTTTAGATACTTGAGTTTTCAATTTTGGCTAACTTTTTTGGAATCCCCCGCACTGTGCGTCGGCTATAGCCGTCATTCGCTTGCATATCACCAAAAATTTGAACGGCCATAGCCATCGTTTGCGGCAATGGGTTAACAAATAAATGCATTAGTACAGTCCGTATTAATAATGTTTTTTTTTTCTATTAATGGAAGTATGTACGTAATTCGCCTACATATCACCAAAAATTGGACGGTTATAGCCGTCGTTCGCGGCAATGAGTTAATGGCAATATCCAATTGTCGAATGTGAATTTTTTTTTAGTTTTAATGGCACGAATAAGAGGGATAACATGATACAAATAAGATAAATAAGCTCAGAAGAGAAAGATCTAGAGAATATATTAAAATATTGACTACATTTTATTATTTTCTTATATGGAAACTTTGTTCGGTATAATCATTTTCAAATGTGATAGAAGCTGATATGACTTCAACGAGTTCCTCATTTAAAACGGAAAATTTCGATGCAAGCGGTATTTGTGGTATAGCAAGATTAGAAGCACTTTTTAGCCTTTCAAATAATTCTGTTATTAATTTTCGGCATTTGATTGAAGAAAGAACTGGTTCGTGCTCCATCGCGGCCAGAGTATTGCTCCTACCACTGTGCATGTATTAGCAGTATGGCAATGTCGGCTGTGAACAGATTCGCGTTCCAACGGCAAAGTGCTTCGACAATCGCTTTTACTGGGAGTAAGTAGTAATAACTTCTAATAAAATATGTATCTCATCACGAGATAAAGCTAAAAATCCTCTGGAACTGGATTTATGTCTATCAAATCTTTTTGTATGCTTTTTTTAATAAATAAAAGCGTTCCAGCATTGATAAGAGTTCCACCTGGCCTTGCTGTCCATTTTTAAGGCTATTTGTTTTCCGAATTCAGATATTACATATTTCTGCAAGATATCGTATTTTGTTGGTGATCGGCGAAACATTGATATCAATTTGCTTCTTGATCACTGGACCCGAATTTATGTCAGTTACGCCGTTATATTGATATCTTCTATTGCTATCATTACAAAATAATTCTATGGAGAAATCCTGCTCCTCGTTCGAGTCATTTTCAAGATAATTGTCTTCTACTTTCATTTCTTCATGTTGATCGTATTCTAGTCCTATTTCCGTTTGTTGCTTTTGAAAGAGCACCTCAATTACCGCCAATTATCCACCGTGTTCAAATCATAATTGCTGATTGGTGATAGTTTTTCGACTTGCTTCATTATGGCTACCCTATCAGTCATAATGGCTACAATATCATTCCGCAAATTAATCCGATGTTCTGGGAGCTTTTGTGCTAATAAACTCCAGAGCTGAGAACTTTGACCGTGAACATTAATATTCATGTAGCGGTGGTTTCGCGGTGACGTCCATTCATCGAATGATAAAGAAAATATTTCTTCTACGCCGAATTCGATAATTTTTTTATCTGAAATTCGATCGATTATGAAGTTCCTTAGTTTTTTGCTATACAGGTCATCCTTGAGATACGTCGTAGATACGTTCTTGAAAACGCGACGTAGGTAAGTCAAAACGACGTAACTCGAGGATCGACTGTATTCTAAAACCGTATTGCGCACTGAGTTGACTGTTTTGGGGAGATTTTTGAATCCCATAGCATTTAAACCTGCATGTAAATCGTGAGAATAGCATATTACGTTAAATGAGTGTTAGGTGATTTTTCTTCCCGTTCCAAAATGGAAAAATATTTGTTTATTGTTTTAGTTTTTTGCTTGGTGGGTCATCCGATCCTGATGTATTTGCAACTTTATAAGTGGTTGCGATGGTGGATGCAAGTTTGATTTTTTGTGCACTGACAGGATATGTGTAAGGAGGCCTTTCGTCGAACTCCCACCAATTTTTAAATTTTGCCATCAGGCAGCTTACATATTGCTATCCGTCCTTCTTCATCCCGTAAAAAATGTTTTCAAATGTTTTAAATTTTGGGGATTCCCGAGATTGGTGTTGGTAATCCCAGAATTTCGGGACCGAAGAAACGAACGGGATTGCCCTTCGCTGGTTTGAAGCCAACTTTAGACCATCAAGGGAGTTTTGCAGAGATCTCTTAATTTTTGCCGGGTCATCAAAGATGTATGTGGTCTGGCGGTGTCTTGATGGAAGACAACGCCCATTCTATTGATCAATTCTGGCCGTTTTTTTTAAATTGCTTGCCGCTTTCTGGGTAATTTCTGGCAGTTGAGATTAGAACCAGGTTCTACAACCCATCATACAAACACATTCTTCCAATTTCACCATACACACAGCATAACCTTATAGGAGCGTCAATCCTGGCTTTGAAGTCGTTTGTGGTGGTACGATTCTCTTCCGATCCCACCATACACACAGCATAACCTTAAAGGAGCGTCAATTCTGGCTTTGAAGTCGTTTGTGCTGGTTCACCTTTCTTTGACCATGATTTTTTTCGAACGACATTCTCGTATTTTACCCATTGTTCATCGCCATTAATTATGCGCTTCAAAAATGAGTCGATTTCGTTGCGTTTCAGAAGCGATTCGCTGATGGATATTCGGTCAATCAAATTTTTCATCGAAAATTCATACGGCACCCAAACATCGAGCTTTTTTGTGTATCCAACCCTACGCAAATGGTTTCATCAGTGGCGTAACTACATGGGAGCAGATCCCGCGCTGCGGGGGCCTGCAATGCGGGTCCCGTGTTTGTAATGAACAACAGTTTCATACTCTCCACAATATGATTTTCTACATTTCAAGTCAAAATTTAAAAATTGAATTTGGATTTAAAATGTTGTATTATACATATTATCTAATTTTATCGGTTTCTATCGGTGCAGATCGTTTAAACGATCTAGGTAGAGAAGAGTTTCGTTCGAATAGTGATTAACCACGTGTTAGTCGCTTCTAAACTCTAAGCGATAGCTTTGGTAAATCACACATTCTAAAAAGCAGCGTTTCATCTCCTCAGATACTGATTTCACGATTAGCTTTAAACGCTGTGAATTGGTTCTTATTTAAAAAAAAAAAGATGTTGACGACACAATCCGGTCCATGGTAGTAAACCAAAACGCCAGATATGCATTTAAGCTTATCCTTGTTCAAAATTAATGTAATATACAAATTTTTTTCTAGGACTTAAGAAAGTGTTCACAATTTTGAACTCCTCACTTTAGTCTGAAGATGAGAAATAACCTGTGCAAAACACGTACATAAATATTACAACACTATATTACACACAGATCTTCATGATGACATAATCTGCAATTATGTGTCTGCAAGTCAGCTCGATCGTACTTGAAATTTTACAAGCGATTATTGACTAACAAAACCAAAAAATTCAACGAGTCCAGAAACCGAAAAAGAAAAAAATCCGAAAATTATTTTTTTACGAATGAAGAAACACGAACAATTTTATATTATTTTTTGATTTCACTCGGTTTCCTTTATTCATTTCCTCTTCTGACAACCATTAAAGAACATTATTTTCCTCCTGAGATATTCTCGACACCACTAGTTAAAAAAATTAAAGAGAATTTATGCTCAGACCACAACAAAAATTTAAAGTTAAACCAACTTTTTCAACTTTTAAATACTTCGGTCGCGTCGAGTATATCTCAGTGGTCAGTTTAATTTTTTATACATTTTCAGATTTGGTCTTATGATGGTGAGGATCTTTCTACTAGATAAAAATGTAGTTTTGGCTTGCATAATGTCCACATTTTAATACTAATGAGCATTTTGGATGCATCCTATTTATACATAAACCAACTTTTTAGTTTTTTCTTGAATAAATATGAATTTTGTTGAAAGGTAAGGTATTTTAGCAATTTTTGGATTTAGGAAAATTTATTGTAGACAGAAGTCTGTGATAATTTTATTTGTTCTCGATATAATTGTAAATGTGATACTTACACGAATGAGGTGCTAAACGTGATTTAACTAGTTAACTGATAATTTCTGGTTAAATAACACAAATCCCTTTAAAAAGTTGTTGATGTGATAAACATCGATAAACTTAATTTTTGTCTGTGCACATACATTTTATTTAAGCAATTTCATTGCGTGACGTCACTAAATACAATATTGCAGTAGCAGTCACCTTGACATCATGATTTCAGAAAAAAATATTTGTATTACATAACTGTAATGAACATAACCGATAAATTATCGTGGTGTTTGTCCTGTTGCGCTAAATTTTGTTCACAAAAAATTGCATCAAATCTATATTCCTGCAGTTTACAATCAACAATTGGCTATTGTACAACAATCTACTTTTAAAACCGCGTCACTCAAGTTTAATTTTTATTTTTGCAAAAATAATTTAGTTCTTCTATAAGTGAAATTTAATACTAAAAATAAAGTATTAATCCACATTTCCATAAAAAATTAGAACGTATAGTGTTGTTGTTGTACTGGAAAATTAAATGGGCACGTATAATTTCCTATTGCAGTTTTTTTTAGTTCAATTTTTATAGTTGAAAGTTTAAAGTGTTCATTATTGTGTAATGTGCGATTTTTACTTGAGGTAAGCAATATAAATAACCATGCCAAATTTACGGTGGTCATTTTAATTTTTGCATATGCAAATTTTTGTCTCGCAAATTCGAGATGAAATTATTTAAGATGATAATAAAAATTACTCAATTGTCTCATGAATATTTATAACACAGAAAATATTTATTTTTTGTAAAATTAAAACAAAAAAAAAAAAAAATTGGCGGAGTAAGAATTGATGTTTTTTCCGTAAAATGTATTTCGTTTTTTTATAATATAATTTATATAATTTCAACAAAAGAATTGTGAATGATTTATTTTAGAGGTTGCCTTGAATATTTGTGCTTTTTGTGAGTTGAGATTATTTTTTGTTTTTACTGTTTGTAGAAAGATTAGAGAGATACGTTGGTGTTGTATAATATAGCATGTGTTGTAGCGTATTCCGTTTTGATAACGCAGATTTTAAGGTCGTTTGTTTACCTTAAATTTATTATATTACGCTTAAATCTTTATATTTTTAGAATTTTGGATGTATATAATTCATATTTATGTAAAAACTATAAAATTTGTATTTTATTTTTGTTTACAACAGTAAATGATGCTTAATAAAGCCTTGGTTTTAATCATAAACGGGCATTTTTCTTGGCAAAGAAAAATAACAACAAATGAACATGACTAATTTTTTATAGTAGCACGCTAGTTGCAAATATTATTAAGTAATGTATATTTTAAGTATGAATTAGCCGTAATATTTTGTTTGTCTAAAGTTATTTTTGGCATCTTTGCTTTCTAGTGCAAAGTTTAACATTTGTGCACAATCTGTGAATTCTAATATTATGTATGTTTTAAAATTAAACGAATCAAAAATTAACCCTCTGGCGACGGCAATTATCGTTGAAAGCAATAGATATTAGATAGGGTCCTATATTTGATGTTTTTAAATTTACTAAAGTATACTAACATTTTGTTGGCCTAATGCAGTGTCCATTGATAATGTAGTCATTCAATTATAAATAATTATGTTATTACTAATTTGTCGCTACAATGCACTATGAATCTCTGCAATTTACTGCTTCCGCATATTCTTTTAATAATGTATACAATACAATACATAGTATAAATTAAAATACAAGAAAACAACTAATCTTAGAAAAATATTCTTATAACGTTAGTATATTTTGTACGAATATAAAGGATTTTGTTTTTAAAAAGATTAGAAAATGCACACTAAGTTATTGACGTTACCCCCATTTGATTCAGCTCAAATGCTATGTGAATGTAAAGTTATAAAATTCTTTACAATTTTTCGCAGAAATTTATGGTACATATGGTACAAAACAACCCAACAAAATAATAAATAATTATTCAATAACACCCAGACATAAACTAGCCGTTAAATTATTCCAAAGAAGAAAAACCCTCGGTTTGTGAATAGTTTGTTTAACAATTCTATATACTCGTAACAAGAGTGACATTATCGATAAATGAAAAATTTACATCATGAAACTTATCGATTTAGTTTTATAACAATATGTAAAAAACAATAGCTACGCTGCTGTAGAAATAGTTTTGCGTATAGATATTTTCAAACCAAATATTTTTTTTTTATATTTTCCTCTCAAATAATCGATTGGCAGCATCATTTTCTCTTTGACACATGGATTTTCGTAACAGACCACACACAATTTTCACAAACAACAACATATGGGTTTTATTTAAATTAAACGAGTATTTTCTCATTTCATAACTAGGTACCTAATCAGAATGTAGTACCCTATTTATGTATGTTACTTGTTAGCTATTAAAAAGAAACTAATTGGCGGGCAGGGAATTTTGTTAACCACAGATTTGCAGCGAAGAAAAGAATTAACATGAGTGAAAATAATGAGAGTTTCTTTGATGTCTTGATTTAAAACCCTAGCTGGGGTTTGCACCAATTCAATCAGTTCAATCAAAAATTGTATGTCGTTCATGTCAATGTAAAATCTACTTTCAGAAAGAAAATAAAAATTGTAAACTAGAAAACTTTTTGTTTTCTAAAAGATATCAACCATGCTAGTGAAATTGAAGGGACGAAACTTTCCAAATTGGTTAAATGATTTGATTTGTTGTTATAATATATTTCAAGGAGATTTAAAAATTTTTAGTGTAACGCGTTACAGCAACGTAGAATGATCAACAGTCTTTTTAGTCAGTTGTTCAGATACTTTAGTAAGCAAAACAGCTTGTGGGAGTTATGTTGATTTTTCCGTCAACCAACTAAACCGCTGAATCCCCTTAATGTATCGGTGCTACACCTCTAATCGACATAGTGGCCTTAATTTATAAATGATGTTTACTGTCTACGAAAATGGCATAGCATTCCACCGGTGTGAAATTCTTAAATTAAATCTTTGAGAAAATTTTATAAAATCATAATAAATTTTAGTGGGCGCGACCGGTGATTGAACCATATATTGCTACGCCGACAAATAATGTCTTTTAGAGCAGTGATTCTCAAACTTTTTCATATTGCGGCCTTCGAAATCGGAAAAATAAAATCCAGGGCTCCCAAAAATTGTATTCAATAATAAAGAATTTACAGCTAAGCATTTTGGGTATTGTTCGGATCTCAGATGTCCCGCGCAGCTTAACAATAGTAATCCATATCCGTGTTTCGAAATTTACAAAAATGTTCTACCAACCCAAAATATTCCTTCAGTTTTATCCGATTTGAAGGATTAAAAAATGTATAAACGCAAAAATTCTATAATTTCAGAAAATTATTAAACATTTTGGAAAACATAAAATGATTCGGCATAAGGAACTATTAAAAATTGGATGTAACTGTAAAGTGGAATAGAACAGATAACATAATGACTATCTAAGGTTAAAGCTAAACAATTTTGAGCTCACTATTCTGGATCTGTCAAAATTTAATTGTTGCACGTTTTTCTAATTCGACCGCAACCCGATCTAAATTCGTTACGTTTTTAATTTTAGCGTCAAATGGATTTTACTTAGGCATTTAAGACCAAATTTGGAATTAATACCTATATTCTTCTGAATTATCGAAATATGAAAATTCTGGAAATACTTGAAACATTAAAAAAAAATTGAGTTTTTCTGTACAAAATTTAGAGTTATCCAAAGTTTTGGATATGTGTTTTATCCAATGAAATCGACCAATTTGAAAGAAAACGGAAATCGCCATTGTATAGATTATAGAAAATGATACCTCAGTAGATGAGAGTATAGTTCAGTTTTTTTAATTAGATCAGTTTTATGGTCCTAAAGAACTAGGGAACCGAAAATTACTGAACTTTTGAATTACCGGTTTTCGGTAATTTTATAATAAATTATCCGTAATTTACCGAATAATTGACTTTTCTAGAAAAATAGTTAAGAATATTCCTCCTTCCCTTATACATACATATATGTTATAAATTTTTAGTGAACACATTATTTGTTAGAATTGAAAGTTAATTTTTTTCATTGTTTGTATTAGTAATATGATGCACAAACTTTGGTTTTTAATTTGTGTAATTTGTTTGGTTTTTATTAATGTCTTCATTCGCTAGAAATAAAAATAATCATTTAATTTAAATTTTACATATGGTCACTTCAAACCTTTCAAAGTGCCCCAAGGCCGCAAAAACACTTTCGATTCCACAGAAGTTAGTTAAAAAATGTTGACAATCAAGTTTGTTGCGTTGAATAGTAAATGATTCTATTCCTCAAACCTGGTGCCTACTTTTTCCTTAATTACCAACTGTCATGGTAACCTGTTCGAATTAATTAAATTTTCTTTAGATTTGGTAGGTTTAGGTAGATTGGCAAATCAATCAAAAGATTTTTAGTCTGAAAATTAGAATAACACTAATGACGAATATGACATGTTTTTGTGTAAAACTAGGTAAAGGTTTCGACAAATTTATAAAACTTCTTAATAATTTGTGTTTTATAGGCATTTTGACTGAAGATAGTTACAGAAATTTCCGTTATGTATTCCAAAAATGTACCAACATTTCGGTAATAAACCGTTTAAAATAAAAAAATAAATTTAAATGTTGTACTTTTAAAGCCTAAATTAAAGTAAAAATTGTTGGACTAAAATGAAATAGAAGATTTTTTTTCAAGAGACTCTTCAAGAAGAAATAAAAGATCTAAAGATCAAGTGCCATGTTGCTAACCATTATTGAGGATTTTCACAATTTTGTTTTTGAACAGTGACGCTTTTTTATGAATGAGCTTAAGCTCAAAAAGATGCGTCCCAAAATTTTAACGATTAAATAAATAAATAAATTAAGATTAAATAAATAAATAAATAAATACTTTACCGAAAATCGGTATTGGCTTCCCTACAAAAAACTCGGCATTAGAATCCTGGAATTTTGAATTTGAAGTTCTCACTACTAACCTGATATACAATTTAACCAAGCCGCAATTTAAAATCTTTAAAAAAATGAAAGTACGGGTAACTTTTTAGAATTACATACTAAATACCTACTTTTTCAATATCCAAATATGGAAATTTTCATAGATCTAAGTTCCTATAGCTTTACTTTAAATTTAGTTTCTAAATTTCCAAGAATTTACATCGGATGTCGACCTATGATATTAAAATGTGGTTGCTTCATAAAAGGCCATAATTTTAACTATGGTTTCCTGTCCCGGAGATCAGGTTTTGTGATCTGAAATTCCTATACATGTTCATTGCAGAATAAAAACTTGCCTACCTAAATCCTCGTGATTGTTAAATTCATATACACATCCCATATCTACCAAAAAACATTAACAACACAGAAAATACTAGCGGCAATTGATAATAGATATATTCAGAAATTTGTATGCGAGGATGTTGTGCTGTTCATAAGAGATATTAAGGCGACATTTTAAGGCTCCCTGGCAACAGCTCCACGGCCCCCGAGGGGGCTACGGCCCACAGTTTAAGAAGCACTGTTTTAGAGAATAAAGAAATCCCTATTCATGATCAATAAAACTATAATTGACAAATATTTTAGGTTGAAGTGGCAGTTATTTTATTTTTTTGTCAATTAAGCATGATAAGTTTATTGACAAATTTTAGCAAATTTTTAGGCTGTTAAACGTCAAATTATAAATTAGAACAATTTGTTGGCTCGATCATATTGTTCAATCGGGCAAAAATATGAGAAAATAGTATTTTTCGATTGAATTACAATTGAATTAGTGTTTAGATAATTAGATAATTGAGTTCCTATTCACATCACGCCTATTTGTCACAAAACTAACGTTATTATTTGTCACAAATTATTGAAATTATTGTTGACAATTTTTCGACATATTTATGCGAATAATTTGTGATAAATTATATTTTTATTTGAAAGGTTCACCAATTATTCCACCAAAAATCTACAAATTTGTTTCGCAAAATGTTCGTTTCTGCGTGACAATCACCGTCAATCTCATCCACCAAATTTTATCCATTTTGTCACAAATGTTTCAAATATATATTCCACCAATCACCATTTTATGTGAAATTTTTATCAGTTTTGTCATTAAACGCATTCATTATCTTAAAAAAAAACAATTTATGATTTTTAAATTAAATAGACATTGTTTATATTAAAATAAATATTCGTATTTCAAATTTTTGACTGTCGGGGAACATAAAACCAACTAAAAACCAAACATCTTTATTTATTATTAAAATTTCAAAGTGGTTGGACCCCGGAGTCAAGCTTCCATTCAGTTTTTTTTTAAAACATCGTAAGCTTCTATGTAATATTTTATTATTATTATTATTATTACTTGAGGGCCATGTGGGGGCTCAAGCCACCCCGCACTGCGACCTAAAAGATCTTTTGTGCATAAGCCCTACTTAATTATCCGTCCAGTCAATATTCAGGCTCTTAATGAACCTGATAATACTGCCTAACGGTACGTGATACATACTATCTGGGCTCATTGCTCTCCCTCCTAGATGTTTCAATTATCCGTCCAGCCAATATTCAGGCTCTTAATGAACCTGATAATACTGCCGACCGGTACGTGATACATACTATCTGGGCTCATTGCTCTCCCTCCTAGATGTAATAACATTTACTTCTGCTAGAAGAGCGGTAGCATTGGGACTGAAGGACTTCGAGAGGGCAGACCCACTCCCGTATATTCCTATCCGTGCCTCGTCTACCGTTTTGATTTTACTCTTGCGAGTTGCTGGGACATACTATCTGGGCTCATTGCTCTCCCTCCTAGATGTTTACTGTTGGAAGTACTTCTATACGTGATACATACTATCTGGGCTCATTGCTCTCCCTCCTAGATGTAATAACATTTACTTCTGCTAGAAAAGCGGTAGCATTGGGACTCAAGGACTTTGAGAGGGCAGACCCACTCCCGTGTATTCCTTCCCGTGCCTCGTCTACCGTTTTGATTTGACTCTTGCGAGTTGCTGGGAATAAAAAGTCGCCTGTAGGTCACCCAGGTTTACTACAGGAAGGCTAAATAAAACTGGAGGGTGCCTGGTATCCAGAGTCCGCATATATAGACTAATTAACCTATCAGCCATTCATCCATCGGCATATGCTGTTCCACCTTAGATTAGGGATTTTTTGTCAAGGTTTTCTCCTTTAGCGCCGTACTTTAGCCTGTCACAAAAGTCTTTATTCAGCCTAATGGTTACAGTTACCGGTGGTTGCCACGAGGAGGCAGTACGTACACTTGCGCCTACTGGAAGGATACGGAGCCCCTTCCAATAGACGCCAAACCACCATGTAATATTTTATACATTACATCAGCCGCCTGGTCAACCGTTATTATTATTATTCTAGTGAAAAGTTCGCACAGTTTTTGATTCAAAAACTAGCTTTTTTGGCCCTGTGTGATATTTTCAGTAGAATAATAATAATTTCTTATTCCTACACACTGTCGAACGAACGCATTATAGAGATTGATTTGGCTCAATCCTCCGTTAGTTTCTTTTCTGATGAGGGAAACAAGAAAACTATTCAGTTGCTGTTAAGTATTTTTCTAGGAAGAAAGTTTCAACAATTTTTTCATGATTCTTCATCACAGTGATATATCGAAAGCTGCCTAGTAGCATAGCTGATTAGTAATCTAGAAGTTAGTTTATACAGCCGACATTACTTTAATACATATTACCAAAAGTTTAAGTTAGTGCTTCAATACCAAATACTGAATTTACAGGAATTATTTTACATATAAAATTCATCCCTTTGCAAATCAAATTCAACCTTTCCTAATCAAAATTGAATTTGCAAAAGGTTGAATTTGACTTGCAAAAAGGTGAATTTGATTTGTAAACGCTTAAATTTTGAAGTGCAAAAGTATAATTGAATCGTTTAGTATTGAAAGGGCTCATGTTCACTTTTTGTCAAAATTAGTATTATGACGATTTTGTATCACAGACATGTATACGTTTCATGACAAGACTACATTACCATATGGTAATGGAACGGCACCTACCTCGCAAAATAAAATTATTTATTCTAGAAAGGGCACATGTCCTTGACATATCCCGATAACATTTTTTACTATCGGCAGCTTTGGATGAATACTTTTTGTATATATGATTTGAAGAGGAAATGTAGCGAAATGTACCTTTGTCACAAAGGAATAACAAAAAAAGAGCAAATGAAGTATGCTCTTTGATCAGTGATTTCGTAGAAAATATTTACCACCTGAGACTACCGAATTCCATATTTTTTCTGATGCATGCCCTGGTCAAAATCGTAATAACACGGTATTACGATTTCTAATGGCTTTTTGGTTCGAGGCCATAGTTTTCTACCTTCTGATCGTGTGTTTGGAGTAATCAAGGGAAATTTAAAGAAAATTGACAGAATTTATTTGCCAGAGGAATATGGGGCCCTGATGGGAATATAATAGTGAGGACAGTGATTACTGATGTCTTTAAAATATATATTTTTACTTTTTTAAGGTTTTCTAATTTGTTTTGATCCTAATGAATTTTAATAAATGGAATTGAAATATATTTTCTGTATTTATTATTGAAAGGGCTCTTGTCCATGCTTTAAAAATGAGCATACCAGCATCATGTAACAATGCAAAACCTGTATTCCAAATACATACATCGACCCAGCAAACTTTAAATCTTTATCGAAATATAATCATCTGCCAGAACCAGCAGAAAAGGCATTTTTATTTCTATGGACCTAGATTACAGGTAATTGTTCGGACATTTACCTTCAGCAACCAAGAAGAAATTGTTGTGAAAATTTGAAAAGGTGGTATAAGTTAAACTTAATCTTTGCTAATCTAGATAATATTAGCCTTGAACTAAAATTCAAATCATGTCCCCACAATACTTACAGGGGTAACCTTTTGAACTCTCAAATTAAAAAAAAAAATATAAAAACTATTCTATGTTATATAGAACTCCGTGAGACATTAACGAAACCACTGTTTTTATCCGCAACCAAGTTCATTTTAGGGGTTAAACTCACCCCTTAATTTTCGAAAATTAAGATAATTTCATGTCCTAGAAAAACAGATGAAACCCTCATAATCTAATTTACTATGAATTACTTGTACTTTTTATGAGGAATAATTACCAGTTTGTTTTATCAAAAAACCCGTTTTTTGAGGTTAAATTAAGAGCTTGGTTGCCGATTAAAAAACTGGTTTCGGTAATATATCACAGAGTATTACAACTTAGTTAATAGTTTTTATAAACTTTTGAATTTGACAGTTCAAAAGGTTCCCTTAATAGTTAAGCCACTGATTTTGATGTTCCAAAATTAATCGAAGTCCAACAATTTAGTGAATTGACAGAATTTTAGCACGTATATTCAGTGATTGACTTGATAATGTTTACACTGAATTAATTTTTAAACTCTTAGCTCGTTTGATACAAAAATTAAAATGGATTGGGTACGAAGCTCAGCTTGTTTTCAAAGTCCCACTTTTAAAAATCCGGTAAGTGTCGTAATTAATAAAAATGTTTTTGCTTTAAGGATTTTTTTAGCGTAAACTTAATTTTTAAAATATTTTCGACGAAGTCTTTACATTAGCAGCTTAATTTCTCGAGAGATGAGGTTTTAAACTGTTGTTAAACGTCAATATTTATTGGATACTTTCACACTCTGTTCTAGAAGCTTACTAACCAATCAGTTTATTTAATTTCCTAAGTTTAGAAGAATAAATCAAATTTGAAGAGCATCGATCGAATCCTCAACAAGCCAAAAACATTTAAAATGCATTTAAAGAACAAATAAATTAAATTCCAAAAATATCAGATCACATAATGTCTCGCCGTTTTTGCAGAAATTTATTTCAATATGTGAAAATGGGGCTAATTAGAAAAATTAAAATAGACAAGTATTTCTAAACTAAAAAATTCTGTCTAAAATTAGCCAGATGCAAATTTAAATTGTATACTCAAATTAATGTGTATATTTAAATATCGTTGACCGCGCGCGATTATCAATATTATACTATACATTATAGCTGGTAAACGTTATTAATTCACAGTTTATTTTTCCCAATTTTGATAAATTTGTTTTTAAATTCAGTTTAATTATTATTTTTATCTAAAAACAACAAAAAATTAATTTAATTTAAACAAAAAGCAAAATAATGGTTCACTACACATGTACAATTTAGACGTTTATTGTTTATTTTAATTTTTCGCTAAGCATGCGATATACATATTATTAAATATTCAGCAAGCACAGAAATAGTACTGACTACTACAACTGGTAATGTATTATATAGGTTCTTTAAATTGCATGATATTATATAAGATTATTCAGCGTGTGTAATAAACGCACACACAATTTTAACCTCTTTAATTTATTCATTTCCTATAAAAAAATATATTTATACAAAAAATGCGAAGAATAAAATTACGATCAGCATAATTCTATTTTTTTTTTACTGTACGTACACGGTTAAACAATATTTTTGCTGACCAAATAAAATAAAATCGCGTAAATATTTTGTTTTTGTTTTGTATTACATAAAACGCATGTTTAATCTTATATTTGACTTAATTGAACACAATACATTGCTAGGTTATTGCTCCAATTATATTAATAATCCTAAACTAAATTAATATGATGTATATTGGCGGTTTATTTACTTCTTTACATTATCTTGCAAATACATATCGTTTTTATGCCCATTAAGTTTAAAATATACAGAATATAAACGGATAATAATAAAAATGTTTTCCTCTAAATTTTTGTTTTGTTTAATTTAATTATTTTTACTTCAATTAATTTATTTACAATTTTTAAGAAGCATACACACAAACATTTTTAATTTTATTTTCTGTATATAATTTTAAATTAAATTTTCTAATCGATTTTTCTATCTGTGAGTTCTACATTTAACGGGTGGTGGTGTTGTTGGCTTATTACTACATTACATACTATGTATTTGGATTAATTTTACTCAAGTGGAATTTTATGATTGGTTTGAAAAAAAATTGTTACTTATAAAATAAATGGTTTTGTTTCTGCTTCGGTTTAGTGAAAAATTTGTTCGTCCGAGTAATAAGAATTGATTGAACTATTGATTATAAATAAATATAAATTTATTTTAAAATTTTGTGTTAAGAAACTGGAAAATGGATCGTTTATCTTGTGAATGTATTCATATTATTTTTAATAATTCAAATGCAAATTAATAAGACAGAGTATACATTTTCAAAACGACTTACCAACGATTATGTAAATCACAGTTTCTATGATCGAAAATAGTTCAGTAAGTTAATCTAATTTTATTACATCGGAAATTTTTCGATGTAAGCCCTAAACTTAAAGGAAAACGAAAAAAAAATTTAATTTGGTTGTTTCGCAATGATCCCCATATTTTTGTTTTAATTTTTTTAGCTAACATTTTTTGTATCTTCACCGAATGTGTACCATGCAAGATATGTATCTTTAATTTAAAAAATTCAAAAAATATCGTAATTGCTTAGAACATATTAAAATTCAAGTTTTAAAGCGATTTAAATTTTTTAAATTAAAAATGGTATGTAATTTTAAAAAGTTTTTTGTTAAAAAAGGCAAAACTTGGGAAATTATTACAAAAAAAACGAATTTTGAAATATATAATCTTTATGTGAAAAATTGTTTCCTCACATGACACATGTTTTGAATAACTTCTGTTTTATTCAACACTCGGAGAGCATAACGTCGAAAAAGTATTTATAAGGTCACATAATTTTTACTTAATTTAATTTTATTAATATTTTAATTGCATTACAAAAATAATTTTCATTTTTTAGGTAAATTTAATCTGTAACTAAAAAAATGTCACACTTCAATGTTAAAAAAATTGTTGATTCAGGTAATAAGACCTTGTTTAATCTGAAACAACGAGAATTAACGACCATATTTCGTTGGAGTTTTGCTTAACATACAATAGTATTTGGTAAGGCCTCCTTTAGCTTCAATAACTTTCTGGGAACGGAGAGGAATTGACTCCACTAAGCTTTGGGTGATAATCCACCTAATTTTCCCCATTCAGTAGCAATAATCTGTTAATCCCTCTTTTGATGAAGTATTTCTTGTAGCAATTTTTCGCTCTCATCTCGCCCATCGGATTTTAATCCGGTGATTGGGCTGCCCAAAGAAGCAGTTTAATTTGACTATCTGTAAACAATTCAATACAACTCTGGCAGTATGTTGCACAGTACATTCTGTATATATAGAGAATGTAAATTGTGTTACAGTCCAGTCGCCGCGGCCTGATGAGAAGATTGATTTTTTCATAATCATAAGCTTATCAGTTCGAAACTGGATTAAATTCTCTTATAATCTTCCGAACATATTAAAATCATATAAATTAAAATTAAATACCAATGGGATAAAGCCATATTCTATCAGTCAGTTTCGTTGAATGATTTTTCGTAAATACTAATTTACTTCTATGTGTTAATTTGTTGCACATTACAAATTACCCGAATTAATTAATTAACATTCAAAATTAAAGTATTTTTTTTTTAATTTTAACAAATCTAAGGTTGATAAAAAAAATTAGTTTCCACATTTAGAATCAGTTGGGAAACGCAGTAAAATCATGCATCACCCTTTTTAGGAAACAAAAAAATTTTATATCAGTGTAATTAATCCTTTAATACAATTATCTTTTAGCAAATTATAGAAATTATTTTCTTAATATTTCCGTCAGGTCGGTTTAAATGCTTAAAATTGTATTCTTCGGTAATTTTCAAATTAACAAAGAAATAAATTTTACTCTCGGCAAAGGGAGTGAACGTATGTTCAACCTAATCGAATTATTTCACCCAAATCTGAGGGTTTAGCAATCTAATTAAACTGCAACCGCTAATTACACATGTTAAAAGTGGGTTCATTCTGGCAAGTAAGGAAGCATCCTTAATAATGCTAGACGAAAAATTATTTTGACACATATTCTCCCAACTTTGCTCCGTTTAGATTTTAGAGTGGATTCTTGAGGTTGAATTTTCAGCCTAGGGTATTTCTAAACGAACACCTAAATCAATAAAATCTTATTTTTTAAAGTTATTTTAGTAGGGTGCCTATTGGGTAATAAAATAATACCTAGGGTAAAAAATCACCTCGTGAATCCACAATTAGGGTTTGCTTATTTAGTTTTCAATCTCCCCTAAACATTTATTTGAAAGAAACTACTGCAAACATGACAAGTGCTAACTTTAATTATATACATACATACATTGTTTCTTGTGCAAATTTCGATTTAATTTGTGTATGCTAACTGGAAATAAATTAGAGACATGTGCATTTTATTTATTGTATGCAAGTGGTTTATTACATCATACTTTCATGTTATTCACAAATAAAACAATAATTATTGTTACACTCTCTAAAAAGTTTGGTTAATGACTTTTCGAACTCAAGGTCTGGAATGATGTAATAAATTTAAATTTCTTCTTCAACGTGATCCACAGTACAACAAGTAAGATAGATATTTAAATAGACGAAATTGGTAGAATTTTCCAGAATCCCTATGCATTATTTTTTATCTACTATTCATAAATAGTTTTCACGATATGTTCCTTTGATTTCGTTGGCTCGCAATTTACAAAACAATACTTTCAAAGTAGCTTAGTTTACAGTGACCAATTAATTACCCCTTAAATCAAAAGGTTTGTTTTAGTGTGAGTGATATTTATTTAATTGGACTTGTGTACTTTGTGTCATGTAATCCATAAGTCTGCTTCAATTAATATTCTTAATTCATAACAGTGGTTCATCATTTTAATAAATATTATTTGGTTTGTTCGAAACAATTATTTTATGTTAGGCTTTCGTTTAAGTCATATATTTTTGCAAGCTTCAGTTTCTTTAATTTTTGATTTAATTTAATTTTTATAAAAATGTATTTGTACTATTTTTTTAGAAATAAATTAACATAAATCTTGGAATTATTTGTGGAACTGGAAATGAGCCGTCTTGAATGAATGTGTCTTTCAACAAACTTCAATTAATATAAAAACTACATAAGTATGATTGTTTAAATAAAATAATATAAATCAGATTTAAATGTGCAATTCAACAATCGAAAATAGTTAAATTTCTTCTCCTTTAGAGAGAAGAACTGTCTTAACAGTTGAATTTGTAAATTCTCACCCTCTTTACTTACATAGAAATGAACGTCGTCTATAGTTGAAAAAACCACCATTACCATTGTTAAAAATAGAACTAGTTAACAGTTTCAGGGTTTGTAAACCTCTAAGAAATAAATTCATCGATATGTATATTTTCGGTCGGTAACACTTCTACCCTACTATTCATTAGATTTCTAGTGCCTCGCTTGTTTAAAAACTCTCCAATTAGGCGAAGACAAATTAAATGTTACAGATCTTTAATCGTTTGGTTTTTGGCTTAACAGAAAACATCTTGAGTGGTTTTTGTTTTGGTTTCGGTTTTAGTTTTTGGTTCAGCTTTTCAATTTATAAAAATAATCCAAAATCATTGCGGTCACAGTAAATTTATGTTAATTTAATTTACCCCTACTCTCTAGACCTGCCATATACATACATCTAGTTATACCATTAAAATTCGAACAGTTGCCAGTGGAGAAACAAAATAGCAACGCCTTGCTATATGGTATACAATCATTTTCTACTGATAAGGCAAAAGTTTATGTTATGAATTATTTTGACATTTAGTGTAATTTTTACAGGCCGTCCGAAATTTTGGTAGTAATAATTATGATTTCTATGTGAGATAAGCCGTTTTACGTATTATATCAAATTCGAAATCTCCAGAGTCGATTTCATATCATATGAATTTTTTGTAATATTCCGCTAACTACAAACAACCGTAATAAATAATCATTTATAAAAGCAAGAATACAAAAAACATACGATTTTGAACGACTCTTAACTTTAAAAACGTTTTCCTGATAAATGCGATTTTTTCACTTAAGCCACTATGATTTGTGAACACAGATTTATTTAATTAAGTTAATTTTATACAAAAAATGAATATTTAAGGAACCTAAATTTGAATTTATTTAAAAGGTCGATATTGCAGATTTACCACACCTACGCCATATTTGATAGTTTTCTTTCCCTATACATTAATATTAATGACAGATGAAGTGGCTAGGTTAAATTGTAATAAACAAATAATTCAATTATTTTTGTTTTAAATGGACAGTCGTTTAACTGGAACTTTTGTTGCAGAACCAACAAAAATGCAATTTGTGGAGACAGCTGATATCCTTTTATTGAGATTCTCTCGGATTTTCTAAATGCTTCAATACTTCTTTGTATCGATATGCCTCACGTTGGGCCTACCGTTCGCCTATATTATATAAAGAAAAAAAGAACAAGAAAAGAAAATATTTACTTTTGTGTCGCATTTTCTTCTTTTGCTTACTAAAGGCGAACCTGATTTCTGATTCTTTCAACAGTATTTTACAAAATCATATTCCTCGTCAGAACAGTTTTACAAAATCATCTTCCTCGCCAGGAAGAACGTAGAAAATTTTGGTAAAGAAATAAAACTCAAGAAAGTGGGAATTTTCCTTCATTATTTTAATATAAATTAAATTTGTATTGCTTCTCATCAAGTCGATGATCGGTTTGATATTGATTCTGGTTTGGAGAAAATAAAAAATTGCTTTCGGTTCGAAAATTTTTGGAATGTTTTATTGGTTTTTAGTTTCTGTTATGATTTAGTTTGCAAACCTTGCCACCACTCGTACTAAAATATTTAAAATCCATTCTGTCGTACCTATAATAATCCACAAGTCAAATGACAGGTTTTTCGGCAGGGCTAAACAATCTTCCATTTTTTAAAGCTTGTGTTAGACCCTAACCAATACGAAAAGTAATGAAATAATTAGATTTGTAAGACAAAAATTTGAAGAGGCGCTACTGTTTTATGTACTATTATTTTCATATAGTTTCTTGAAAATGTCACCAATATGCTGCCGTACTAAGAAAAAAAGTTACATTTGCCCTTTTGTAGTTTTGAGTAATTTCGATTTTTCTATTTTTGTTAAAAAATTAATAACTCGATTTTAAGAAATTTGATGGAGGATATTTGGCTTCTTAAAAAATCAGAAATATAGGTATTTGTTTGCAGAATCCAAATATGGCTCCAAATAAAGCATTTTTCGACTTTTGGCGTTTGTGACTTTTTGTCTTAGCTAGGCAGTATGGCCAAAAGGGATCTTGATGTGTGGAAAAATTGTAAGAGAATTTGGCTATGTTAGTATAATTCGCTAATACAACCTGCACAGTTCATTCTGTATATTGAAATTTATGGTACAATCAGTCCAGTCACCGCGGCCTGATGAAAACATTGATTTTTTCATAATCATAAGCTCATCAGTTCGAAACTGGATTAAATTCTCTTACAATTTTCAGAAATATTAACTTCAAATAAATTGTAAACGTATTATGTAAAATAATTAGTTAAATGTTGTGATTTTAGTTTATTTACGATTTTCCTGTTGAGCCTTTGAATGACATTTTCATTGAATCCGTTCTGTTTAGCTATATGTGTAATTATGTGGAGTTCATCATCGTAATCTTGGTTATTCATTGGAATTTTGTTAAGTCTATTTAACATATGATTATGAAGTATTGTGAATGGTGTGATCAGTTTGTGTGGCTTTCCGATATATTTTGAAGTTGTGTTCTAGGTTGATGTTTGTGATAGTTAAATAGAGGAAATCAATGGATTTTTTCAGTTTCTATTTCTAGCGTGAAATTAATGTTTTTATGGATACTGTTAATGTATTTATGAAAATTTTCGAGCTGTCTGTTTCTGCCTCTGAACAAAATTAAAATGTCATCCACGTATCGATGCCAATTTATAATATTGCTTTTGTATTTGTTTCTATCTTCGAATATATACATAAGTGTTCTCAAAATTATTTAAACATATGTTTGCTAACGTGCCTGAAAGCAGGCTGCCCATTGGTAGTTCTTTTTTTTGTATATAATATTTACTATCGTGTTGGAAGAAGTTTTGTTGTGTTATGGATCTCAATAAATTAATTACATCTGTTATTATATGTTGGTTTCTATTTGGTTCCGAATCATTAAGTTCTGTGTTATGTTTATTGTTTCTTCGACAGGTATGTTGGTGTACATATTTGACACGTCAAACGATGCAAATTTCGCGCCATGTGGGATGTTGACGGATCTAATTTTATTCACAAGTTTACATTGTTTTTTACTGACGAATTGTTGTTTAAAACTATGTTTTTTGATAGCCAATTATTCAGGAATTATGCTATTTTATAGCTTGGTGCAGTAGTATAATAAAGAAGATTAACGATTACTAATAAAAACGCGTGATTTTTAGACATTAAGTTAATAGTCAATAAGGAACTGAAGAAGGACGAACGTCCGAAACCGGTATTCCGCACGGGAGCCGTTTACGACATTGCAAACGACATTTGACAAAGTTACTTTTCATCAAAATATCTTTGGCAAATTTGAACATTTGGCAAATATCATATGACAAAACAAATTGAATGGCAAATGTATGTTTGATCAAAAAATTTATTATAATTTTGACAGGTACGATGTATGTAAATGGAATTTTTAAATGATTTTGAATACATTTTTGGACTATATCTATGTAGTCTATAACGTAGCTGTTTCTTAATTTATGGTGATTAAATTCGACAGGTACGGTGGAAAAAAGAATTGTTAAATGATTTTTGGGTGCATTTTTGGAATGTCTCAAATTATTCTGTAACTTGGCCATTTCTTTCGGGATTATGATACAATTTGACACGTACGGTAGAAATGGGATTGTTAAATGATTTTTAGATGAAGTTTTTGAATATGCCCAATTCGCTAGTAACTTGGCAGTTTCTTTACCGATTATGATGAAATTCGAAAAGTATGACGGAAATGGGTTGCTTAAATGATTTTTGGATGAACTTTCGGAATATAGCTAATTAGCCTGTAACTTGGCTATTTCTGAACTGATTGTGATGAAATTTGGCAGGTATATGACGCGTGCTGGGATTAATAAAAATATTTTTGCTTGAAAACGGAGATTTAGAATTATCTGAAAATTAGAGATTTTAAGTAAAATTAGAATGGAAATCTCCATTTTCCAGAATATTACAAAATGAAATTCTGGAAAAGGAAGATTCAATTTTCATTTTCTAGAATTTAAATTTTCATTTTGAAGCAAAAATATTTTTATTAATTCAGGCGCGGCACGCGGAAATTTTGTTCAAATTTTAGAGTAATCCCTTTTTGGCAAATTATTCTTAAATTATGAAATTATTATTAATTATTCTTAAATTAAGAAATTATGAGGCATTTTGATCGCCCTTCTTGAAGCATGTTATAAAATATGGATGGACAATTAATTTGGTGTTTTTCAAATCTTAATAAATTCCGAGTTTTCTATCAGCGCTTTGAAATTAAAATGAGTAAACGTAAATGTCGGATTTGGGACTTTTTCCAAAAATTAAATAGCGAGCTCAGTTTAATTTGTTGACAAGAAATTTTAGCTCATAAGAAACTATGTTTTACAGTTGATTAATGAACCAATAATTGTATGACAATGTTACATTAATTTAACAATTCATTATAAAACCACAGATAAGAATAGACAGATGTACATCTTGTATGGGCCAAATTTACATTAGAAATTTCAATACAATAATTCCAATCCAATCCTTTTAGAGCAGGACGTACATTTCTGTCTCTTTTTCTCTTTTTTTACGTATGGCTATTTTGATTATATCAAAGCAAACATGGCATGGTTATTTTGATTATATCAAAGCAAACATAAACCAACTTCAAACAAAATTGTATTTTACAATATATACGACCTGCTCTAAAAGGATTAGATTAGAATTTGGTATGAAAATTTCTAATGTAAATTTGGCCCATAGAAGATGTACATCTGTCTATTCTTATCTGTGATAAAACAGGAAAATAAGTTTTGACTGGTAAAAGTTGATGGTAAATGTTTGTGCTCCAATGTATTTCTTCGTGTCATATAAAACATGGATGTGTTTGCCTCGACTCGTTTGCCAGCATCATAATAAACTTTAGCAGCAGATTAACAGGAATCATTGGCCCAAGGTCAATTCCGTTACCGCGGTTGGGTACTAAATCTTACTTTTAAAAATCTTACTTTTCCCAAAAATCTTACTTTTGTAAACTCGAGTCGTCCCTTTTGGTGAAAGAATTTTAATGGGAGCGTATCGTGGGGTTGAGTACTAATGTATATTGGGTTTGAAAAATTAAGATTTCGATACGCTCCCGGTACTATGATTTCAAGAAAGTAAGATTCGTCAAAAAGTAAGATTTTAATAAAAGTAAGATTTTGAGAATTAAGATTTCGATACGCTCCCTTTTGGCAGTTGTGATTTTCGTTTCGCGAAATCAAGAAAAGATTACCTTCTATTCTTTTGTTTCATTTTTCCCTTTGTTTAAATAACGTAATATGAGAGGTGATGAAAGGCCACAATATATAATTAAGAATATTGTTTGATCAATGGCTATGTAGAGAGAGTAGAGAACCTGTTGATTGAATGGTTCTTCAATTTTGTTCTGCTGTTTTCAAAATCACGTTTTACCAGTAAAATTTTGAGATAGATGCTGTTAGAATTTTGGGCTCATTCTGAACTTTTCAAATTCATCCTCACGGGTACAGTTCCGTAATTATATGCACCGACAATCATAAACAACCAACAAAAGTCATGTTGGCTTTGTATATTTAATCAACAACATGTCTTCATATTAAAAAATTACTATTAATTTAAATAAGAATACATGTACCGTCAAATTGTACAAATCTTATATTTTCATTTAGAGTAAAGATTTTAAGATACATCATTCTTGCAACGAATTTTACCGAAACAGATATTTTGAATGTTGTTCATTTTATTTAATCGTTTGTTTATTTTTTAAGTGGAAATTCGCTTTAATCATCATTTAATTAACAAATAAATTTGTTATCTCTATCTTCGTTATCTAATTAACAAATGAATTTTTCGAAATATGTTTTTTAACCATTCTCTTATCTTCAACATTAAACATTTCCATAGATTTACCACCATAAAACCACTTAAATATCACGACCGAGTAACGGTAGCTAATTGCAAAAGAAGTGTGTTTCCACCTTCTCACATTTATTTAAAGATAATAAACATAAACACTACCTACAACTATAATAATTTTAACTTAATAAATTTTAATGGTCATCTTAGAAATAATTAAGTCACACATTAAAATTGAAAAGATAAAATATTCATAATAGTTGATATAAGTTGGTTTTATGTAAAGGTAAAAAGGTGGGGTAAGCCTTGCTGCTTAACCACGTCAAATTTATAAACTTCAAACCAATTCAATTTAATTTGTTAATTCCGAAATTATTTTCAACAATTTTTTTCCAGATCATTAATTATTAATTTACATAAAATTTCGAATATTTCAAAATTTATGAGGTGAATCGAAAGAAGAAAAATAATAAAAGAAGAGGAACTAAAGCAATTTTCGATTTTTGTTTCGAAATTTATGTAATAGGTACATATTATGTAAATAGGAAATTGCAACCAAGAGGCATATATTTAAATTTAAAATGTTTATTTTATACCAGCATTAACCTCAAATAAGTATTCGTATTATTTGAATATGTGGAATACATTTTTTTCACTTTCATTGAGTTTGAACGTTTCCATGTAAATAGGAAAGTTTATTTAAATGATAAAAACAATTTGAGATAAATATGATTCTCACTCATCGCTTATACGTATTTGTTTTACTTATCGCTTCAACATTTGAAAATAAAACAAGGGATGGAACAAAATGTTTAGTTTATCGTTTCGTTCATTTTGGAATTGGCTTAATCACTTCTTAAATGACTTAATTAACATAAAATACCATACATCGAAATTTATTATTTCTCTAAAATTAGGTTTAATTCTATCCCAGCGAAATAATTTATCTGTACCTAGATAAAATAATTGTTACTTAACCTCTTCTAATGGTTTAATTAAATTTGAAAGAAAATTGATATTCATTAATTTATATGAATTTATTATTTCATTTCGCTTGGTTCTATGATATCTGTATAAACACAAATGGGTGGTTATTTGTCCTTTAGCTAAATATTTAGCTGAACAAATTTCACAATATTTAGCTCACCGCAACTTCTTAAACGAAAAAAGAGAGGAAAATAGCGAGATTAGGGTTGTTCAGAACATTTCCAAAATACAGTCAATTAATCACTCACTGAGTTGATTGTATTTATTTTATATTGTTTACCCTGTTAATTTGTTCTGCTTTATATGTGTAACTGACCTTAAGATCAAAACCATCTTGAAATAATTCAGCCTAATAAAATCGAATAAAAAATGTATTTTTTTTGATTAATTGTTTTAAATTAAAATGCACTTGATAGATATTAACATAAAGTGAAATAATTTATAAATTTTATTTTTTATTTTCAGACATGGTTATTAATAATCCCGAATGGTTAGAATTAACAAAAGATATAGAATCCTTCATGAGTGTGAATGGATTAGGAATGGCGAATCAACAAAATGCACCAACTGTCAATACACAACAGGGTGGTGGTAATGGTGGAGGGGGAGGAGGTGGAGGAGGCGGTGGTGCCAACACAGGCGTCTTAGGCAGTGGTGGAATTATAGTTAATGATTGGACCCAATCAATAACAAATACTTCACCAAGTTCAAAAGTACAAACAATAACACCAGCTAATACAACAAATCATGCTTGCGCCATATTAACATCACGACCGAATTCTCATCCATTTCAAACCCGTACACTAGTTTTAGAAGTAAATCAACAAGTAAAAGTTGGACGATCGTTAGCTAGAAATCGAGTAACCGAAAATAATGCTATTTTCGATTGTAAAGTTTTATCTCGTAACCATGCAGTGATATATTATAGCGATGGTAAATTTTTTATCAAAGACACCGGCAGCAGTAACGGTACATTTATAAATAATCAACGTTTGAGCCAAGGATGTGTACAATCGGATCCGTTTGAAGTTTGTTCAAATGATATTGTACAATTTGGTGTCGATGTTATGGAAAATAGTCGAAAAGAGACACATGGATGTATTGTTGCAACGCTAAAATTGTATTTACCGGATGGGAGGGAGACCAAAGCTAGTTCACATTCATTTGTCGGAATGTGTCCGAGTAATATACCACCAGAAGATTTATGTCGTTTAAATCAATATATACAAGAGGCAGTACAAAGAGAACAAATGTTAGAATCAAAACTATTAAATTTACAGCGTATTATCGAAATTACAAGAAAAAACTCAGCCACAAATTGGCAAGCGATGATCGATGAGGATCGATTACTAAGCCGAATAGATTTACTTGAAAATAAGTTGCAATGTTTTCAAAAGAATACCGTAGAAGATAAATTAAGGGAGGAAATAATTAAATTGCATGATGATAAAAGTGATTATCAGAATTCAGCCAAAGAAGCATTACGACGTGTTTATCAAGAGCGTAGTGAAGCTCTTCAAAAATTAACTACAATGGAACGAGCACTGTGCAGTAGTGAAGATGAATGTTCTCTGCTAAGGGATCAGCTTTGTAAAACCGAACAAACACTACAAGAAACAACGGCCCGTCTTAGCCAAAGTGAAGAAAATTTTATTGCGCTAAAAGAAAAAATGGCCCAGGATAAAATTCAAGATGGCACCGAGACACAAAATTTGTATGCACAACTCAAAGAAAAAATTCTCGAATGCAATGAGATGAAAGATCGTATGGATGTTTTGCTAAAAGAAAAGGAAGAGCTGCTGAGTAGAGTTACTCTTTATCAATATTGTGAAGTAAGTTTGAATAAATTTGAGTTTCTTGAATTGAAAATTTCTTAATTAATTGGTTAATTTGTAATTACTAGAACTTGACAAATTCGTATGTTGATGAAGAGGAAGATGATTCGGATACGTTAAACCGTGTTAAAAAAATGTTATCAAATTCCGATTTAAAAGATGTATCAATGGAGGAAGATGATGATAGTAAGATAACAAATAATGTAAGTTAATTATTTATATTTTTTGAATGTCTAATGTAATTTTAAAATTTTAGATAAGGGAACTGAATAATCTTAATGTGAAGGAGAATTTAATTGAGGATCAACTGAATACGCTGAAGAAGAAATTAAAAATTTTACAAAGTAAAACCATTAAAAGTAAGTAATTTATTAAATGTTTTGGTGGAAATTATTTTTATTTAATTTTTGTAACTGTTTTTCAGCTGAAACCGATGAGGATAGCATACAGCTTATAAGTGACGGAAATCAAAATGTAGATCGCCCAGTTAATGATGCCAATGAATCTAACAATATTATCAAAGAAGTCTTAACATTATCGTGGCTGATATTCATGGAACTCAAGGCGCGTGATAATTCACTGAAACAAAACGAGAATAGTATTTCCGCCGAAATGGAAGATAAATACAAGACACGAATATCCGAGCTAGAACACAAGGTACTAATTCGAAAAAACTGTTTTCTTAAAATCTTGATTACCGATATATTTTCTTTTTTTTTTCTTCAGATTTTAACAAAATCGTTAACACTCGAAGATGACACCGAAAGTGAAATAGAAGAGAGTGATACAGAAAGTAGTAGTACAATAAATCAAAATGATAGTATTGTTAAAACACTTAAACTAAATAATAATAATAGTAATAATAGTATTAGTAATAATAATCAAACGGATGAAATAATATTACTTAATATTGAAATAAAAGAATTACGAGGTGAATTAGGCAAGTTAGATTTAATAAGACAACAATTAGAAATTGATTTAGTAAATTCGCGGAAAATAAATGAAAATCTACAAAACAAATTCGAACAAAACGATATATCGGGCGGTGACGGTGGCGGCGATCTGGCCATACAACATGAACAAAACGAATTGGTGACCGATCATGATATTGAGGCACCACACACAAAAGATACAAAAAATAATAATAATTTATTAAATTCACTGAATAACGATACAAATAATGTAAATAGATTAAAAATTCAATCGCCCACAATGACATCAACGAATACGATATTATCGACCGCCGCTGTTGTAACTCAGGAGCCATCCGAAATAGTAGTAATAGACTCTGCATCTTTAGTAACACAACAAGAATTACATTTATCCGAAGATGATTTAGTTATATTAAACGATCCAAAAGTACAAAACGAAGAAGAATTGATAATATTTAAGGAAAAATGTAATGAAATGACAAACGAAAATGTTAAATTACGGGAGAACATTATAAAATTGCAATCGAATTATAATCATTTAAGGAATAAATCAGTTGTATCCATGTTGATTTATTTGTCACCAATTATATTAATAATTGCGTATTTATTATCATCGTATTTATAATTAATGATTTGTTGTAATTATTTGTAATTATCACACCACTATTACTACTAATTAATTATAAATAATTTGGATAAAAACAAAATTTCAATATTTACTTTTTTTTTTGTTTGACGAACGCAGATCTATTTATAAATACTTATAAAATATTTATTGGTTATTTTAATATATAAAATTATGTATAATATTTTTGTATGCATCATATAAAACAACTAATTACGGTGAGTTTCAATTTTAATAATTTTATTTGTGGAGACTACCATAGAATTCTATGGTTTGTGTCTTCGATTACTCTCCAAAATACAATCGTGCTAAAATATTTCTTCTTCGTTTTGCAGATACATTTTCCACAACAAATGCACCCACTAAGGACGTTACAATTTTCAAATTTTCAACGAAAATTTCGAAAACCATATGTCGCAATGGAACACGAACATTGGAAAATAGTTCTATATAATATACATGTTTATTATTTAACAAAAAAAAAAAAGGAGAGAATGCTGTAGTGCAATTTTCATTTAATTCTCTTCTAAAACAATTAATAATCTGCGTTAAAACAAACACACATCATATACATATATAAATAAATAATTATATTTAAATTATATCCATATATAAATAATTAAAATAATGCCATTTATAAATATAATATTAAATAATAATATAAAAAAATAAATAATTAATAATATTAATAACAATAGAATAAAACCAGAAAAAATGTATTCTTTGCCTGAATCTCAAAATATTTTTTTTTTTAAATTAATTAATTCTTTTTTTATTGATTAAGTTTCTTTATATTATTATTTTATTGTAAAAATAAAAATACGATTCGAATTTTTAATTAATTTTAAAATTGTGAAGAATCTTTTTTTAATTTTTATATACATTCATTATACCTAGTTATTATGACCGTTTTTTTTCGTTTTTGAATTGTTAAATTATAAAATTCTATTATTTATGTTTTATAAAAATGAAATATTTTAAATTAAAAAAAAAAAAATGAAAACACTTTTTTTAAACCGATTGTATTATTTTTTTTCTATAAATTTTTGTATTAGAGTTTTGTTTTGGGTACCGTAAGTTTGTGAAAGGATGTTATGTGAAATTAGATTTTTTTTTTCTTTGATAAAAAAATAGGTAGGAGATGATTTGTTTGGCTTAAAGCTTAACAAAAATGTAATTGTGCAGCTTTTAAACACATTTTATTAAAAATCAAGAAACAAAACTGAAATGAGCGAGAAAATGTGATGAAAATAATAAATGAAAAATTAATAACAATGCGTGTTTGGATGTTTTATTGGTGTTTTAATGAGAAATGAAAATTTGTGTTGGATCTTTAGCTAAATGTGATTTTTGTTTAAGCTACTTTAGTAAAATCGTTTAGCATTCTAAAGGTAAAGTAAATTGATAAAAAGCGGGATACCATCATATTCCCGAAAGGAAAAATCCCCCAAAAAAATACTGAAAAATACAAAGTAAACTGCTCAATCGAAAGGGAAGATCCCAATAAATTTTTGATAACTAAAATATGAAAACAAATGGAATCTATATAATTTCATGTCATCCTTGCGCAAAGGGTCCAATGCTAAGCGGCTTTGGGGAGTTCTCTATTTTAGTATGTGAATTATTATTAAAAAATACAAATTTTTCAAAAATGGTTCAATCACTATGAATATTAGAATTTTTAAAAATCGTCTGGGCGGGGGTTTGGGGGCGATAGCCCCCATCCTCTAAGGTATAAAACGAATTAAAATTATATTTCAACAATTTGTTATTTTTAAAAAACTTTGTTTTTTGGAATTTTTGTTTTTTTTGGGATTTAACGATACCAACCCATAAAAAACATATCATTTCAGTAATTGTATCTACTAAAGAATTTTAATATTGAAAAAGATAAAAAAAAAGAAGAAAACCCAAAGTGTATGACGAGTCCCGGAATTAGAAAAAATAATTTTAGAATTGCATTTCCATCGTATACAGCGAACATAATCGGTTAAAAAATAGCCAAGTTTCAATTTACTTGGCCAATGGCCATATTCCAGAACTTCATTAAAAATCATTTAGAATCCTATTCAGTTACTTAGTTACAAATTCCCCTGCATAATTTGTTTTGCTTCCGAAAGGAAAGCCCAGTGGCTTACTAGGTAGCTAGCTACTGATATCGAAAAACTAACTCATGTTAGACTCCCAGCTGAAGCATATATTTTTAAACAATTATTTTTCATCGCATTTCGGACATTTCTCGGTCCGGTTTGCAGTGCAAATGCGTACGATTTATTATGGAGCGATATACGCCGAAAGAGCAAGCACTAATGCTTAAATCGTTTTAAGAAAATAAAGTCTCGGTTTGTTGCATTCAATGAGAATTTCAATCAAAATATCGTTGAGTAAAAGCGGCGAATGGGAAAACACTTAGACGTTTAGCTGCAGCATTTCATTAAATGGGTGTTGTTACAAGAGAGCTGAGAATATTGGCACTGCAGTGTGCGTGAAGAAAGAGGATTAAGTCGCACTAATTTGCATCGAATTTTGGAGTGTGATTTGAAAATGTACCCTTGCAAAATTTCAATTAACAAGCAGTTTGATGCCTTTGGATTCGCAACAACGTTTAAATCACGCTCATACTGTCGCAAACATCGTCCAAGTCGAACCAAACTTTTAGCTGAAAAGTATCAAGAGCGATGGAACGCATTTCTGTCAACGAGAGTAATCAAAACTGTCGTTATTGGGAAAACAAAAACCCTCTAATTATTCCCTAGAAAATTTAGTTCAACAAAAAAGTGGCCGAATGGTGTGGAAATTGCTCGAAACGAAACATTGGACTACCGTATACTCAAATTATTCAATTGACTTAATCCTCACGACGACCTAAGGAATTTTTTCTAGTCCGGCTTGATTTTTGGTAGTGTTCAGAATATGTTATGATAGTGCGATTGCGATATATACTGAAAGAGCGGCATTTTTGCATTCAAAGAGCATTTCGATCAAAATATCATTGTGTAAAAGCGCCGAATGGGAGAACACTCACGTTTATCAGCAGCTTTCCTTCAAAGTGGTGTTGTAACAAATGCAGTATACCCAGTGTAAATTAGGGTACGAGCCGCTCAAGTAAGAATATTGACAGAGTGATTGAAGATATGAGTGAAAACACGAGAAAATAAACAATTGGGATTTAGTCATACCAATTTAACAAGTAAATTGATGCCATTAGATCCGGAACAATTAAATTATGGTCATACCGCCGCAAATATCGTCAGGGCCGTTCTTATATATTTAGGCGCCCTGGCTAAAAATATTAGGCGCCTTTGTAGAAGCAAAACAAATTTCCCAGTGCAGAATCTTCTTCTGCTTTAAAACAAGTACATTCGACATCATGAAATTCTAGAGAAAATACAAGACATGAAGTTCAAACAGCAGTTAGAAAGGGAGGCAATTAATTCCAGAAACGACAAAACGAAAGTGATTTCGACAATCGGAGACGATACAATGAATAAAACGAGAACACCAGATGATAGAGAAAATGCGAACTAGCATTGATACCTCTATCAATAGGCGTTGAGACCTGTAATTGTCATACAAACGGCCATTTGGATCGGTCGAATATTTCTACACGTTTCGTGACAAATTCAATGATTTTGTGGAAATCAACTGAACTATAGCCCAGAAACTCAGAGCCACAAAAATTCAGGGCCACAAAAATTCAGGGCCACAAAACTCGAAAATCTTCAAATGTGATCCGATTTCGATAACTGATATCTCTATCAATAGGCGTTGAGACCTGTAATTGTCATACAAACGGCCATTTGGATCGGTCGAATATTTATACACGTTCCGTGGAAAATCCAATTTTTTTGAAAATCAACTGAACTATAGCCAAGAAATTCAGAGCCACAAAAATCGAAAATCTGCAAATGTCCTCCGATTTCGATAATTGATAGACGTTCAGACCTGTAATTGCCATACAAACGGCCATTTGGATCGGTCGAATATTTCTACACGTTTCGTGAAAAATTCAATGATTTTGGAAATCAACTGAACTATAGCCCACAAATTCAGAGCCACAACAATCGAAAATCTGCAAATGTGCTCCGATTTCGATGATTGATACTTCTATCAATAGGCGTTGAGACCTGTAATTGTCATACAAACGGCCATTTGGATCGGTCAAATATTTCTACACGTTCCGTGGAAAATCCAATTTTTTTGAAAATCAACTGAACTATAGCCCACAAATTCAGAGCCACAAAAATCGAAAATCTGCAAATGTGCTCCGATTTCGATGATTGATACTTCTATCAATAGGCGTTGAGACCTGTAATTGTCATACAAACGGCCATTTGGATCGGTCGAATATTTCTACACGTTTCGTGAAAAATTCAATTATTTTGAAAATCAACTGAACTATAGCCAAGAAATTCAGAGCCACAAAAATCGAAAATCTGCAAATGTGCTCCGATATCGATAATTGATAGACGTTCAGACCTGTAATTGCCATACAAACGGCCATTTGGATCGGTCGAATATTTCTACACGTTCCGTGGAAAATCCAATTTTTTTGAAAATCAACTGAACTATAGCCCACAAATTCAGAGCCACAAAAATCGAAAATCTGCAAATGTGCTCCGATTTCGATGATTGATACTTCTATCAATAGGCGTTGAGACCTGTAATTGTCATACAAACGGCCATTTGGATCGGTCGAATATTTCTACACGTTTCGTGAAAAATTCAATTATTTTGGAAATCAACTGAACTATAGCCCACAAATTCAGAGCCACAAAAATCGAAAATCTGCAAATGTGCTCCGATTTCGATGATTGATACTTCTATCAATAGGCGTTGAGACCTGTAATTGTCATACAAACGGCCATTTGGATCGGTCGAATATTTCTACACGTTTCGTGAAAAATTCAATTATTTTGGAAATCAACTGAACTATAGCCCACAAATTCAGAGCCACAAAAATCGAAAATCTGCAAATGTGCTCCGATTTCGATGATTGATACTTCTATCAATAGGCGTTGAGACCTGTAATTGTCATACAAACGGCCATTTGGATCGGTCAAATATTTCTACACGTTCCGTGGAAAATCCAATTTTTTTGAAAATCAACTGAACTATAGCCCACAAATTCAGAGCCACAAAAATCGAAAATCTGCAAATGTGCTCCGATTTCGATGATTGATACTTCTATCAATAGGCGTTGAGACCTGTAATTGTCATACAAACGGCCATTTGGATCGGTCGAATATTTCTACACGTTTCGTGAAAAATTCAATTATTTTGGAAATCAACTGAACTATAGCCCACAAATTCAGAGCCACAAAAATCGAAAATCTGCAAATGTGCTCCGATTTCGATAATTGATAGACGTTCAGACCTGTAATTGCCATACAAACGGCCATTTGGATCGGTCGAATATTTCTATACGTTCCGTGGAAAATCCAATTTTTTTGAAAATCAACTGAACTATAGCCCACAAATTCAGAGCCACAAAAATCGAAAATCTGCAAATGTGCTCCGATTTCGATAATTGATAGACGTTCAGACCTGTAATTGCCATACAAACGGCCATTTGGATCGGTCGAATATTTCTACACGTTCCGTGGAAAATCCAATTTTTTTGAAAATCAACTGAACTATAGCCCACAAATTCAGAGCCACAAAAATCGAAAATCTGCAAATGTGCTCCGATTTCGATAATTGATAGACGTTCAGACCTGTAATTGCCATACAAACGGCCATTTGGATCGGTCGAATATTTCTATACGTTCCGTGGAAAATCCAATTTTTTTGAAAATCAACTGAACTATAGCCCACAAATTCAGAGCCACAAAAATCGAAAATCTGCAAATGTGCTCCGATTTCGATAATTGATAGACGTTCAGACCTGTAATTGCCATACAAACGGCCATTTGGATCGGTCGAATATTTCTATACGTTCCGTGGAAAATCCAATTTTTTTGAAAATCAACTGAACTATAGCCCACAAATTCAGAGCCACAAAAATCGAAAATCTGCAAATGTGCTCCGATTTCGATAATTGATAGACGTTCAGACCTGTAATTGCCATACAAACGGCCATTTGGATCGGTCGAATATTTCTACACGTTTCGTGAAAAATTCAATTATTTTGGAAATCAACTGAACTATAGCCCACAAATTCAGAGCCACAAAAATCGAAAATCTGCAAATGTGCTCCGATTTCGATAATTGATAGACGTTCAGACCTGTAATTGCCATACAAACGGCCATTTGGATCGGTCGAATATTTCTACACGTTCCGTGGAAAATCCAATTTTTTTGAAAATCAACTGAACTATAGCCCACAAATTCAGAGCCACAAAAATCGAAAATCTGCAAATGTGCTCCGATTTCGATGATTGATACCTCTATCAATAGGCGTTGAGACCTGTAATTGTCATACAAACGGCCATTTGGATTGGTCAAACATTTCTACACGTTCCTTGGAAAATTCAATTTTTTTGAAAATCAACTGAACTATAGCCCACAAATTCAGAGCCACAAAAATCGAAAATCTGCAAATGTGCTCCGATTTCGATGATTGATACCTCTATCAATAGGCGTTGAGACCTGTAATTGTCATACAAACGGCCATTTGGATCGGTCGAATATTTCTACACGTTCCGTGGAAAATCCAATTTTTTTGAAAACATCTGAACTATAGCCCACAAATTCACAGCCACAAAAATTTCGTGCTCCGATTTCGATAATTGATACCTCTATCAATAGGCGTTGAGACCTGTAATTGTCATACAAACGGCCATTTGGATCGGTCGAATATTTCTACACGTTCCGTGGAAAATCCAATTTTTTTGAAAATCATCTGAACTATAGCCCACAAATTCAGAGCCACAAAAATTCAGAGCCACAGAAATCGAAAATCTGCAAATGTGCTCCGATTTCGATGATTGATACCTCTATCAATAGGCGTTGAGACCTGTAATTGTCATACAAACGGCCATTTGGATCGGTCGAATATTTCTACACGTTTCGTGAAAAATTCAATTATTTTGGAAATCAACTGAACTATAGCCCACAAATTCAGAGCCACAAAAATCGAAAATCTGCAAATGTGCTCCGATATCGATAATTGATAGACGTTCAGACCTGTAATTGCCATACAAACGGCCATTTGGATCGGTCGAATATTTCTACACGTTCCGTGGAAAATCCAATTTTTTTGAAAATCAACTGAACTATAGCCCACAAATTCAGAGCCACAAAAATCGAAAATCTGCAAATGTGCTCCGATTTCGATGATTGATACTTCTATCAATAGGCGTTGAGACCTGTAATTGTCATACAAACGGCCATTTGGATCGGTCAAATATTTCTACACGTTCCGTGGAAAATCCAATTTTTTTGAAAATCAACTGAACTATAGCCCACAAATTCAGAGCCACAAAAATCGAAAATCTGCAAATGTGCTCCGATTTCGATGATTGATACTTCTATCAATAGGCGTTGAGACCTGTAATTGTCATACAAACGGCCATTTGGATCGGTCGAATATTTCTACACGTTTCGTGAAAAATTCAATTATTTTGGAAATCAACTGAACTATAGCCCACAAATTCAGAGCCACAAAAATCGAAAATCTGCAAATGTGCTCCGATTTCGATGATTGATACTTCTATCAATAGGCGTTGAGACCTGTAATTGTCATACAAACGGCCATTTGGATCGGTCAAATATTTCTACACGTTCCGTGGAAAATCCAATTTTTTTGAAAATCAACTGAACTATAGCCCACAAATTCAGAGCCACAAAAATCGAAAATCTGCAAATGTGCTCCGATTTCGATGATTGATACTTCTATCAATAGGCGTTGAGACCTGTAATTGTCATACAAACGGCCATTTGGATCGGTCGAATATTTCTACACGTTTCGTGAAAAATTCAATTATTTTGGAAATCAACTGAACTATAGCCCACAAATTCAGAGCCACAAAAATCGAAAATCTGCAAATGTGCTCCGATTTCGATAATTGATAGACGTTCAGACCTGTAATTGCCATACAAACGGCCATTTGGATCGGTCGAATATTTCTATACGTTCCGTGGAAAATCCAATTTTTTTGAAAATCAACTGAACTATAGCCCACAAATTCAGAGCCACAAAAATCGAAAATCTGCAAATGTGCTCCGATTTCGATAATTGATAGACGTTCAGACCTGTAATTGCCATACAAACGGCCATTTGGATCGGTCGAATATTTCTACACGTTCCGTGGAAAATCCAATTTTTTTGAAAATCAACTGAACTATAGCCCACAAATTCAGAGCCACAAAAATCGAAAATCTGCAAATGTGCTCCGATTTCGATAATTGATAGACGTTCAGACCTGTAATTGCCATACAAACGGCCATTTGGATCGGTCGAATATTTCTATACGTTCCGTGGAAAATCCAATTTTTTTGAAAATCAACTGAACTATAGCCCACAAATTCAGAGCCACAAAAATCGAAAATCTGCAAATGTGCTCCGATTTCGATAATTGATAGACGTTCAGACCTGTAATTGCCATACAAACGGCCATTTGGATCGGTCGAATATTTCTATACGTTCCGTGGAAAATCCAATTTTTTTGAAAATCAACTGAACTATAGCCCACAAATTCAGAGCCACAAAAATCGAAAATCTGCAAATGTGCTCCGATTTCGATAATTGATAGACGTTCAGACCTGTAATTGCCATACAAACGGCCATTTGGATCGGTCGAATATTTCTACACGTTTCGTGAAAAATTCAATTATTTTGGAAATCAACTGAACTATAGCCCACAAATTCAGAGCCACAAAAATCGAAAATCTGCAAATGTGCTCCGATTTCGATAATTGATAGACGTTCAGACCTGTAATTGCCATACAAACGGCCATTTGGATCGGTCGAATATTTCTACACGTTCCGTGGAAAATCCAATTTTTTTGAAAATCAACTGAACTATAGCCCACAAATTCAGAGCCACAAAAATCGAAAATCTGCAAATGTGCTCCGATTTCGATGATTGATACCTCTATCAATAGGCGTTGAGACCTGTAATTGTCATACAAACGGCCATTTGGATTGGTCAAACATTTCTACACGTTCCTTGGAAAATTCAATTTTTTTGAAAATCAACTGAACTATAGCCCACAAATTCAGAGCCACAAAAATCGAAAATCTGCAAATGTGCTCCGATTTCGATAATTGATAGACGTTCAGACCTGTAATTGCCATACAAACGGCCATTTGGATCGGTCGAATATTTCTACACGTTTCGTGAAAAATTCAATTATTTTGGAAATCAACTGAACTATAGCCCACAAATTCAGAGCCACAAAAATCGAAAATCTGCAAATGTGCTCCGATTTCGATAATTGATAGACGTTCAGACCTGTAATTGCCATACAAACGGCCATTTGGATCGGTCGAATATTTCTACACGTTCCGTGGAAAATCCAATTTTTTTGAAAATCAACTGAACTATAGCCCACAAATTCAGAGCCACAAAAATCGAAAATCTGCAAATGTGCTCCGATTTCGATGATTGATACCTCTATCAATAGGCGTTGAGACCTGTAATTGTCATACAAACGGCCATTTGGATCGGTCGAATATTTCTACACGTTCCGTGGAAAATCCAATTTTTTTGAAAACATCTGAACTATAGCCCACAAATTCACAGCCACAAAAATTTCGTGCTCCGATTTCGATAATTGATACCTCTATCAATAGGCGTTGAGACCTGTAATTGTCATACAAACGGCCATTTGGATCGGTCGAATATTTCTACACGTTCCGTGGAAAATCCAATTTTTTTGAAAATCATCTGAACTATAGCCCACAAATTCAGAGCCACAAAAATTCAGAGCCACAGAAATCGAAAATCTGCAAATGTGCTCCGATTTCGATGATTGATACCTCTATCAATAGGCATTGAGACCTGTAATTGTCATGCAAACGGCCATTTGGATCGTTCGAATATTTCTACACGTTCCGTGGAAAATTCGATTTATTTGAAAATCAACTGAACTATAGCCCACAAATTCAGAGCCACAAAAATCGAAAATCTGTAAATGTGCTCCGATTTCGATGATTGATATCTCTATCAATAGGCGTTGAGACCTGTAATTGTCATACAAACGGCCATTTGGATCGGTCGAATATTTCTACACGTTCCGTGGAAAATCCAATTTTTTTTGAAAATCATCTGAACTATAGCCCACAAATTCAGAGCCACAAAAATCGAAAATCTGCAAATGTGCTCCGATTTCGATGATTGATACCTCTATCAATAGGCGTTGAGACCTGTAATTGTCATACAAACGGCCATTTGGATCGGTCAAATATTTCTACACGTTCCGTGGAAAATCCAATTTTTTTGAAAATCAACTGAACTATAGCCCACAAATTCAGAGCCACAAAAATCGAAAATCTGCAAATGTGCTCCGATTTCGATGATTGATACTTCTATCAATAGGCGTTGAGACCTGTAATTGTCATACAAACGGCCATTTGGATCGGTCGAATATTTCTACACGTTTCGTGAAAAATTCAATTATTTTGGAAATCAACTGAACTATAGCCCACAAATTCAGAGCCACAAAAATCGAAAATCTGCAAATGTGCTCCGATTTCGATAATTGATAGACGTTCAGACCTGTAATTGCCATACAAACGGCCATTTGGATCGGTCGAATATTTCTATACGTTCCGTGGAAAATCCAATTTTTTTGAAAATCAACTGAACTATAGCCCACAAATTCAGAGCCACAAAAATCGAAAATCTGCAAATGTGCTCCGATTTCGATAATTGATAGACGTTCAGACCTGTAATTGCCATACAAACGGCCATTTGGATCGGTCGAATATTTCTATACGTTCCGTGGAAAATCCAATTTTTTTGAAAATCAACTGAACTATAGCCCACAAATTCAGAGCCACAAAAATCGAAAATCTGCAAATGTGCTCCGATTTCGATAATTGATAGACGTTCAGACCTGTAATTGCCATACAAACGGCCATTTGGATCGGTCGAATATTTCTACACGTTCCGTGGAAAATCCAATTTTTTTGAAAATCAACTGAACTATAGCCCACAAATTCAGAGCCACAAAAATCGAAAATCTGCAAATGTGCTTCGATTTCGATAATTGATAGACGTTCAGACCTGTAATTGCCATACAAACGGCCATTTGGATCGGTCGAATATTTCTACACGTTTCGTGAAAAATTCAATTATTTTGGAAATCAACTGAACTATAGCCCACAAATTCAGAGCCACAAAAATCGAAAATCTGCAAATGTGCTCCGATTTCGATAATTGATAGACGTTCAGACCTGTAATTGCCATACAAACGGCCATTTGGATCGGTCGAATATTTCTACACGTTCCGTGGAAAATCCAATTTTTTTGAAAATCAACTGAACTATAGCCCACAAATTCAGAGCCACAAAAATCGAAAATCTGCAAATGTGCTCCGATTTCGATGATTGATACCTCTATCAATAGGCGTTGAGACCTGTAATTGTCATACAAACGGCCATTTGGATCGGTCGAATATTTCTACACGTTCCGTGGAAAATCCAATTTTTTTGAAAATCAACTGAACTATAGCCCACAAATTCAGAGCCACAAAAATCGAAAATCTGCAAATGTGCTCCGATTTCGATGATTGATACTTCTATCAATAGGCGTTGAGACCTGTAATTGTCATACAAACGGCCATTTGGATCGGTCGAATATTTCTACACGTTTCGTGAAAAATTCAATTATTTTGGAAATCAACTGAACTATAGCCCACAAATTCAGAGCCACAAAAATCGAAAATCTGCAAATGTGCTCCGATTTCGATAATTGATAGACGTTCAGACCTGTAATTGCCATACAAACGGCCATTTGGATCGGTCGAATATTTCTATACGTTCCGTGGAAAATCCAATTTTTTTGAAAATCAACTGAACTATAGCCCACAAATTCAGAGCCACAAAAATCGAAAATCTGCAAATGTGCTCCGATTTCGATGATTGATACCTCTATCAATAGGTGTTGAGACCTGTAATTGTCATACAAACGGCCATTTGGATCGGTCGAATATTTCTACACGTTTCGTGAAAAATTCGATTTTTTTGAAAATCAACTGAACTATAGCCCACAAATTCAGAGCCATAAAAATCGAAAATCTGCAAATGTGATCCGATTTTGATGATTGATACCTCTATCAGCGTTGAGACCTGTAATTGCCATACAAACGGCCATTTGGATCGGTCGAATATTTCTACACGTTCCGTGGAAAATCCAATTTTTTTGAAAATCAACTGAACTATAGCCCACAAATTCAGAGCCACAAAAATCGAAAATCTGCAAATGTGCTCCGATTTCGATAATTGATAGACGTTCAGACCTGTAATTGCCATACAAACGGCCATTTGGATCGGTCGAATATTTCTACACGTTCCGTGGAAAATCCAATTTTTTTGAAAATCAACTGAACTATAGCCCACAAATTCAGAGCCACAAAAATCGAAAATCTGCAAATGTGCTCCGATTTCGATAATTGATAGACGTTCAGACCTGTAATTGCCATACAAACGGCCATTTGGATCGGTCGAATATTTCTATACGTTCCGTGGAAAATCCAATTTTTTTGAAAATCAACTGAACTATAGCCCACAAATTCAGAGCCACAAAAATCGAAAATCTGCAAATGTGCTCCGATTTCGATAATTGATAGACGTTCAGACCTGTAATTGCCATACAAACGGCCATTTGGATCGGTCGAATATTTCTACACGTTTCGTGAAAAATTCAATTATTTTGGAAATCAACTGAACTATAGCCCACAAATTCAGAGCCACAAAAATCGAAAATCTGCAAATGTGCTCCGATTTCGATAATTGATAGACGTTCAGACCTGTAATTGCCATACAAACGGCCATTTGGATCGGTCGAATATTTCTACACGTTCCGTGGAAAATCCAATTTTTTTGAAAATCAACTGAACTATAGCCCACAAATTCAGAGCCACAAAAATCGAAAATCTGCAAATGTGCTCCGATTTCGATGATTGATACCTCTATCAATAGGCGTTGAGACCTGTAATTGTCATACAAACGGCCATTTGGATTGGTCAAACATTTCTACACGTTCCTTGGAAAATTCAATTTTTTTGAAAATCAACTGAACTATAGCCCACAAATTCAGAGCCACAAAAATCGAAAATCTGCAAATGTGCTCCGATTTCGATAATTGATAGACGTTCAGACCTGTAATTGCCATACAAACGGCCATTTGGATCGGTCGAATATTTCTATACGTTCCGTGGAAAATCCAATTTTTTTGAAAATCAACTGAACTATAGCCCACAAATTCAGAGCCACAAAAATCGAAAATCTGCAAATGTGCTCCGATTTCGATAATTGATAGACGTTCAGACCTGTAATTGCCATACAAACGGCCATTTGGATCGGTCGAATATTTCTACACGTTTCGTGAAAAATTCAATTATTTTGGAAATCAACTGAACTATAGCCCACAAATTCAGAGCCACAAAAATCGAAAATCTGCAAATGTGCTCCGATTTCGATAATTGATAGACGTTCAGACCTGTAATTGCCATACAAACGGCCATTTGGATCGGTCGAATATTTCTACACGTTCCGTGGAAAATCCAATTTTTTTGAAAATCAACTGAACTATAGCCCACAAATTCAGAGCCACAAAAATCGAAAATCTGCAAATGTGCTCCGATTTCGATGATTGATACCTCTATCAATAGGCGTTGAGACCTGTAATTGTCATACAAACGGCCATTTGGATCGGTCGAATATTTCTACACGTTTCGTGAAAAATTCGATTTTTTTGAAAATCAACTGAACTTATAGCCCACAAATTCAGAGCCATAAAAATCGAAAATCTGCAAATGTGATCCGATTTTGATGATTGATACCTCTATCAGCGTTGAGACCTGTAATTGCCATACAAACGGCCATTTGGATCGGTCGAATATTTCTACACGTTCCGTGGAAAATCCAATTTTTTTGAAAATCAACTGAACTATAGCCCACAAATTCAGAGCCACAAAAATCGAAAATCTGCAAATGTGCTCCGATTTCGATAATTGATAGACGTTCAGACCTGTAATTGCCATACAAACGGCCATTTGGATCGGTCGAATATTTCTACACGTTTCGTGAAAAATTCGATTTTTTTGAAAATCAACTGAACTTATAGCCCACAAATTCAGAGCCATAAAAATCGAAAATCTGCAAATGTGATCCGATTTTGATGATTGATACCTCTATCAGCGTTGAGACCTGTAATTGCCATACAAACGGCCATTTGGATCGGTCGAATATTTCTACACGTTCCGTGGAAAATCCAATTTTTTTGAAAATCAACTGAACTATAGCCCACAAATTCAGAGCCACAAAAATCGAAAATCTGCAAATGTGCTCCGATTTCGATAATTGATAGACGTTCAGACCTGTAATTGCCATACAAACGGCCATTTGGATCGGTCGAATATTTCTATACGTTCCGTGGAAAATCCAATTTTTTTGAAAATCAACTGAACTATAGCCCACAAATTCAGAGCCACAAAAATCGAAAATCTGCAAATGTGCTCCGATTTCGATAATTGATAGACGTTCAGACCTGTAATTGCCATACAAACGGCCATTTGGATCGGTCGAATATTTCTACACGTTCCGTGGAAAATCCAATTTTTTTGAAAATCAACTGAACTATAGCCCACAAATTCAGAGCCACAAAAATCGAAAATCTGCAAATGTGCTCCGATTTCGATGATTGATACCTCTATCAATAGGCGTTGAGACCTGTAATTGTCATACAAACGGCCATTTGGATCGGTCGAATATTTCTACACGTTCCGTGGAAAATCCAATTTTTTTGAAAACATCTGAACTATAGCCCACAAATTCACAGCCACAAAAATTTCGTGCTCCGATTTCGATAATTGATACCTCTATCAATAGGCGTTGAGACCTGTAATTGTCATACAAACGGCCATTTGGATCGGTCGAATATTTCTACACGTTCCGTGGAAAATCCAATTTTTTTGAAAATCATCTGAACTATAGCCCACAAATTCAGAGCCACAAAAATTCAGAGCCACAGAAATCGAAAATCTGCAAATGTGCTCCGATTTCGATGATTGATATCTCTATCAATAGGCGTTGAGACCTGTAATTGTCATACAAACGGCCATTTGGATCGGTCGAATATTTCTACACGTTCCGTGGAAAATCCAATTTTTTTTGAAAATCATCTGAACTATAGCCCACAAATTCAGAGCCACAAAAATCGAAAATCTGCAAATGTGCTCCGATTTCGATGATTGATACTTCTATCAATAGGCGTTGAGACCTGTAATTGTCATACAAACGGCCATTTGGATCGGTCGAATATTTCTACACGTTTCGTGAAAAATTCAATTATTTTGGAAATCAACTGAACTATAGCCCACAAATTCAGAGCCACAAAAATCGAAAATCTGCAAATGTGCTCCGATTTCGATAATTGATAGACGTTCAGACCTGTAATTGCCATACAAACGGCCATTTGGATCGGTCGAATATTTCTATACGTTCCGTGGAAAATCCAATTTTTTTGAAAATCAACTGAACTATAGCCCACAAATTCAGAGCCACAAAAATCGAAAATCTGCAAATGTGCTCCGATTTCGATGATTGATACCTCTATCAATAGGTGTTGAGACCTGTAATTGTCATACAAACGGCCATTTGGATCGGTCGAATATTTCTACACGTTTCGTGAAAAATTCGATTTTTTTGAAAATCAACTGAACTATAGCCCACAAATTCAGAGCCATAAAAATCGAAAATCTGCAAATGTGATCCGATTTTGATGATTGATACCTCTATCAGCGTTGAGACCTGTAATTGCCATACAAACGGCCATTTGGATCGGTCGAATATTTCTACACGTTCCGTGGAAAATCCAATTTTTTTGAAAATCAACTGAACTATAGCCCACAAATTCAGAGCCACAAAAATCGAAAATCTGCAAATGTGCTCCGATTTCGATAATTGATAGACGTTCAGACCTGTAATTGCCATACAAACGGCCATTTGGATCGGTCGAATATTTCTACACGTTCCGTGGAAAATCCAATTTTTTTGAAAATCAACTGAACTATAGCCCACAAATTCAGAGCCACAAAAATCGAAAATCTGCAAATGTGCTCCGATTTCGATAATTGATAGACGTTCAGACCTGTAATTGCCATACAAACGGCCATTTGGATCGGTCGAATATTTCTATACGTTCCGTGGAAAATCCAATTTTTTTGAAAATCAACTGAACTATAGCCCACAAATTCAGAGCCACAAAAATCGAAAATCTGCAAATGTGCTCCGATTTCGATAATTGATAGACGTTCAGACCCATTTGGATCGGTCGAATATTTCTACACGTTTCGTGAAAAATTCAATTATTTTGGAAATCAACTGAACTATAGCCCACAAATTCAGAGCCACAAAAATCGAAAATCTGCAAATGTGCTCCGATTTCGATAATTGATAGACGTTCAGACCTGTAATTGCCATACAAACGGCCATTTGGATCGGTCGAATATTTCTACACGTTCCGTGGAAAATCCAATTTTTTTGAAAATCAACTGAACTATAGCCCACAAATTCAGAGCCACAAAAATCGAAAATCTGCAAATGTGCTCCGATTTCGATGATTGATACCTCTATCAATAGGCGTTGAGACCTGTAATTGTCATACAAACGGCCATTTGGATTGGTCAAACATTTCTACACGTTCCTTGGAAAATTCAATTTTTTTGAAAATCAACTGAACTATAGCCCACAAATTCAGAGCCACAAAAATCGAAAATCTGCAAATGTGCTCCGATTTCGATGATTGATACCTCTATCAATAGGCGTTGAGACCTGTAATTGTCATACAAACGGCCATTTGGATCGGTCGAATATTTCTACACGTTCCGTGGAAAATCCAATTTTTTTGAAAACATCTGAACTATAGCCCACAAATTCACAGCCACAAAAATTTCGTGCTCCGATTTCGATAATTGATACCTCTATCAATAGGCGTTGAGACCTGTAATTGTCATACAAACGGCCATTTGGATCGGTCAAATATTTCTACACGTTCCGTGGAAAATCCAATTTTTTTGAAAATCATCTGAACTATAGCCCACAAATTCAGAGCCACAAAAATTCAGAGCCACAAAAATCGAAAATCTGCAAATGTGCTCCGATTTCGATGATTGATACCTCTATCAATAGGCGTTGAGACCTGTAATTGTCATACAAACGGCCATTTGGATCGGTCAAATATTTCTACACGTTCCGTGGAAAATCCAATTTTTTTGAAAATCAACTGAACTATAGCCCACAAATTCAGAGCCACAAAAATCGAAAATCTGCAAATGTGCTCCGATTTCGATGATTGATACTTCTATCAATAGGCGTTGAGACCTGTAATTGTCATACAAACGGCCATTTGGATCGGTCGAATATTTCTACACGTTTCGTGAAAAATTCAATTATTTTGGATATCAACTGAACTATAGCCCACAAATTCAGAGCCACAAAAATCGAAAATCTGCAAATGTGCTCCGATTTCGATAATTGATAGACGTTCAGACCTGTAATTGCCATACAAACGGCCATTTGGATCGGTCGAATATTTCTATACGTTCCGTGGAAAATCCAATTTTTTTGAAAATCAACTGAACTATAGCCCACAAATTCAGAGCCACAAAAATCGAAAATCTGCAAATGTGCTCCGATTTCGATAATTGATAGACGTTCAGACCTGTAATTGCCATACAAACGGCCATTTGGATCGGTCGAATATTTCTACACGTTCCGTGGAAAATCCAATTTTTTTGAAAATCAACTGAACTATAGCCCACAAATTCAGAGCCACAAAAATCGAAAATCTGCAAATGTGCTCCGATTTCGATAATTGATAGACGTTCAGACCTGTAATTGCCATACAAACGGCCATTTGGATCGGTCGAATATTTCTATACGTTCCGTGGAAAATCCAATTTTTTTGAAAATCAACTGAACTATAGCCCACAAATTCAGAGCCACAAAAATCGAAAATCTGCAAATGTGCTCCGATTTCGATAATTGATAGACGTTCAGACCTGTAATTGCCATACAAACGGCCATTTGGATCGGTCGAATATTTCTATACGTTCCGTGGAAAATCCAATTTTTTTGAAAATCAACTGAACTATAGCCCACAAATTCAGAGCCACAAAAATCGAAAATCTGCAAATGTGCTCCGATTTCGATAATTGATAGACGTTCAGACCTGTAATTGCCATACAAACGGCCATTTGGATCGGTCGAATATTTCTACACGTTTCGTGAAAAATTCAATTATTTTGGAAATCAACTGAACTATAGCCCACAAATTCAGAGCCACAAAAATCGAAAATCTGCAAATGTGCTCCGATTTCGATAATTGATAGACGTTCAGACCTGTAATTGCCATACAAACGGCCATTTGGATCGGTCGAATATTTCTACACGTTCCGTGGAAAATCCAATTTTTTTGAAAATCAACTGAACTATAGCCCACAAATTCAGAGCCACAAAAATCGAAAATCTGCAAATGTGCTCCGATTTCGATGATTGATAGACGTTCAGACCTGTAATTGCCATACAAACGGCCATTTGGATCGGTCGAATATTTCTACACGTTTCGTGAAAAATTCGATTTTTTTGAAAATCAACTGAACTATAGCCCACAAATTCAGAGCCATAAAAATCGAAAATCTGCAAATGTGATCCGATTTTGATGATTGATACCTCTATCAGCGTTGAGACCTGTAATTGCCATACAAACGGCCATTTGGATCGGTCGAATATTTCTACACGTTCCGTGGAAAATCCAATTTTTTTGAAAATCAACTGAACTATAGCCCACAAATTCAGAGCCACAAAAATCGAAAATCTGCAAATGTGCTCCGATTTCGATAATTGATAGACGTTCAGACCTGTAATTGCCATACAAACGGCCATTTGGATCGGTCGAATATTTCTACACGTTCCGTGGAAAATCCAATTTTTTTGAAAATCAACTGAACTATAGCCCACAAATTCAGAGCCACAAAAATCGAAAATCTGCAAATGTGCTCCGATTTCGATAATTGATAGACGTTCAGACCTGTAATTGCCATACAAACGGCCATTTGGATCGGTCGAATATTTCTATACGTTCCGTGGAAAATCCAATTTTTTTGAAAATCAACTGAACTATAGCCCACAAATTCAGAGCCACAAAAATCGAAAATCTGCAAATGTGCTCCGATTTCGATAATTGATAGACGTTCAGACCTGTAATTGCCATACAAACGGCCATTTGGATCGGTCGAATATTTCTACACGTTTCGTGAAAAATTCAATTATTTTGGAAATCAACTGAACTATAGCCCACAAATTCAGAGCCACAAAAATCGAAAATCTGCAAATGTGCTCCGATTTCGATAATTGATAGACGTTCAGACCTGTAATTGCCATACAAACGGCCATTTGGATCGGTCGAATATTTCTACACGTTCCGTGGAAAATCCAATTTTTTTGAAAATCAACTGAACTATAGCCCACAAATTCAGAGCCACAAAAATCGAAAATCTGCAAATGTGCTCCGATTTCGATGATTGATACCTCTATCAATAGGCGTTGAGACCTGTAATTGTAATACAAACGGCCATTTGGATTGGTCAAACATTTCTACACGTTCCTTGGAAAATTCAATTTTTTTGAAAATCAACTGAACTATAGCCCACAAATTCAGAGCCACAAAAATCGAAAATCTGCATATGTGCTCCGATTTCGATGATTGATACCTCTATCAATAGGCGTTGAGACCTGTAATTGTCATACAAACGGCCATTTGGATCGGTCGAATATTTCTACACGTTCCGTGGAAAATCCAATTTTTTTGAAAACATCTGAACTATAGCCCACAAATTCACAGCCACAAAAATTTCGTGCTCCGATTTCGATAATTGATACCTCTATCAATAGGCGTTGAGACCTGTAATTGTCATACAAACGGCCATTTGGATCGGTCGAATATTTCTACACGTTCCGTGGAAAATCCAATTTTTTTGAAAATCATCTGAACTATAGCCCACAAATTCAGAGCCACAAAAATTCAGAGCCACAGAAATCGAAAATCTGCAAATGTGCTCCGATTTCGATGATTGATACCTCTATCAATAGGCATTGAGACCTGTAATTGTCATGCAAACGGCCATTTGGATCGTTCGAATATTTCTACACGTTCCGTGGAAAATTCGATTTATTTGAAAATCAACTGAACTATAGCCCACAAATTCAGAGCCACAAAAATCGAAAATCTGCAAATGTGCTCCGATTTCGATGATTGATATCTCTATCAATAGGCGTTGAGACCTGTAATTGTCATACAAACGGCCATTTGGATCGGTCGAATATTTCTACACGTTCCGTGGAAAATCCAATTTTTTTTGAAAATCATCTGAACTATAGCCCACAAATTCAGAGCCACAAAAATCGAAAATCTGCAAATGTGCTCCGATTTCGATGATTGATACCTCTATCAATAGGCGTTGAGACCTGTAATTGTCATACAAACGGCCATTTGGATCGGTCGAATATTTCTACACGTTCCGTGGAAAATCCAATTTTTTTTGAAAATCATCTGAACTATAGCCCACAAATTCAGAGCCACAAAAATCGAAAATCTGCAAATGTGCTCCGATTTCGATGATTGATACCTCTATCAATAGGCGTTGAGACCTGTAATTGTCATACAAACGGCCATTTGGATCGGTCGAATATTTATACACGTTCCGTGGAAAATCCAATTTTTTTCAAAATCATCTGAACTATAGCCCACAAATTCAGAGCCACAAAATTCGAAAATCTGCAAATGTGCTCCGATTTCGATGATTGATACCTCTATCAATAGGCGTTGAGACCTGTAATTGTCATACAAACGGCCATTTGGATCGTTCGAATATTTCTACACGTTCCGTGGAAAATTCAATTTATTTGAAAATCATCTGAACTATAGCCCACAAATTCAGAGCCACAAAATTCGAAAATCTGCAAATGTGCTCCGATTTCGATGATTGATACCTCTATCAATAGGCGTTGAGACCTGTAATTGTCATACAAACGGCCATTTGGATCGGTCGAATATTTCTACACGTTCCGTGGAAAATCCAATTTTTTTGAAAATCATCTGAACTATAGCCCACAAATTCAGAGCCACAAAAATCGAAAATCTGCAAATGTGCTCCGATTTCGATGATTGATACCTCTATCAATAGGCGTTGAGACCTGTAATTGTCATACAAACGGCCATTTGGATCGGTCGAATATTTCTACACGTTCCGTGGAAAATACAATTTTTTTGAAAATCATCTGAACTATAGCCCACAAATTCAGAGCCACAAACATCGAAAATCTGCAAATGTGCTCCGATTTCGATGATTGATACCTCTGTCAATAGGCGTTGAGACCTGTAATTGTCAAATAAACGGCCATGTGGATCGGTCGAATATTTCTACACGTTCCGTGGAAAATCAAATTTTTTTGAAAATCATCTGAACTATAGCCCACAAATTCAGAGCCACAAAAATCGAAAATCTGCAAATGTGCTCCGATTTCGATGATTGATATCTCTATCAATAGGCGTTGAGACCTGTAATTGTCATACAAACGGCCATTTGGATCTGTCGAATATTTCTACACGTTCCGTGGAAAATCCAATTTTTTTGAAAATCATCTGAACTATAGCCCACAAATTCAGAGCCACAAAAATCGAAAATCTGCAAATGTGCTCCGATTTCGATGATTGATACCTCTATCAATAGGCGTTGAGACCTGTAATTGTCATACAAACGGCCATTTGGATCGGTCGAATATTTCTACACGTTCCGTGGAAAATCCAATTTTTTTTGAAAATCATCTGAACTATAGCCCACAAATTCAGAGCCACAAAAATCGAAAATCTACAATTGTGCTCCGATTTCGATGATTGATATCTCTATCAATAGGCGTTGAGACCTGTAATTGTCATATAAACGGCCATTTGGATCGGTCGAATATTTCTACACGTTCCGTGGAAAATCCAATTTTTTTGAAAATCATCTGAACTATAGCCCACAAATTCAGAGCCACAAAAATCGAAAATCTGCAAATGTGCTCCGATTTCGATGATTGATACCTCTATCAATAGGCGTTGAGACCTGTAATTGTCATACAAACGGCCATTTGGATCGGTCGAATATTTCTACACGTTCCGTGGAAAATCCAATTTTTTGGAAAATTATCTGAACTATAGCCCACAAATTCAGAGCCACAAAATTCGAAAATCTGCAAATGTGCTCCGATTTCGATGATTGATACCTCTATCAATAGGCGTTGAGACCTGTAATTGTCATACAAACGGCCATTTGGATCGGTCGAATATTTCTACACGTTCCGTGGAAAATTCAATTTTTTTGAAAATCATCTGAACTATAGCCCACAAATTCAGAGCCACAAAAATCGAAAATCTGCAAATGTGCTCCGATTTCGATGATTGATACCTCTATCAATAGGCGTTGAGACCTGTAATTGTCATACAAACGGCCATTTGGATCGGTCGAATATTTCTACACGTTCCGTGGAAAATTCAATTTTTTTGAAAATCATCTGAACTATAGCCCACACATTCAGAGCCACAAAAATCGAAACTCTGCAAATGTGCTCCGATTTCGATTATTGATATCTCTATCAATAGGCATTGAGACCTGTAATTGTCATATAAACGGCCATTTGGATCGGTTGAATATTTCTACACGTTCCGTGATCCAATTTTTTTTGAAAATCATCTGAACTATAGCCCACAAATTCAGAGCCACAAAAATCGAAAATCTGCAAATGTGCTCCGATTTCGATGATTGATACCTCTATCAATAGGCGTTGAGACCTGTAATTGTCATGCAAACGGCCATTTGGATCGGTCGAATATTTCTACACGTTCCGTGGAAAATTCAATTTTTTTGAAAATCAACTGAACTATAGCCCACAAATTCAGAGCCACAAAAATCGAAAATCTGCAAATGTGCTCCGATTTCGATGATTGATATCTCTATCAATAGGCGTTGAGACCTGTAATTGTCATACAAACGGCCATTTGGATCGGTCGAATATTTCTACACGTTCCGTGGAAAATCCAATTTTTTTGAAAATCATCTGAACTATAGCCCACAAATTCAGAGCCACAAAAATCGAAAATCTGCAAATGTGCTCCGATTTCAATGATTGATATCTCTATCAATAGGCATTGAGACCTGTAATTGTCATACAAACGGCCATTTGGATTGGTTGAATATTTCTACACGTTCCGTGGAAAATACAATTTTTTTGAAAATCATCTGAACTATGGCCCACAAATTCAGAGCCACAAAAATCGAAAATCTGCAAATGTGCTCCGATTTCGATGATTGATATCTCTATCAATAGGCGTTGAGACATGTAATTGTCATACAAACGGCCATTTGGATCGGTCGAATATTTCTACACGTTCCGTGGAAAATACAATTTTTTTGAAAATCATCTGAACTATAGCCCACAAATTCAGAGCCACAAAAATCGAAAATCTGCAAATGTGCTCCGATTTCGATGATTGATACCTCTATCAATAGGCATTGAGACCTGTAATTGTCATACAAACGGCCATTTGCCGTTCCGTGGAAAATTCAATTTTTTTGAAAATCAACTGAACTATAGCCCACAAATTCAGAGCCACAAAAATCGAAAATCTGCAAATGTGCTCCGATTTCGATGATTGATATCTCTATCAATAGGCGTTGAGACCTGTAATTGTCATACAAACGGCCATTTGGATCGGTCGAATATTTCTACACGTTCCGTGGAAAATCCAATTTTTTTGAAAATCATCTGAACTATAGCCCACAAATTCAGAGCCACAAAAATCGAAAATCTGCAAATGTGCTCCGATTTCAATGATTGATATCTCTATCAATAGGCGTTGAGACCTGTAATTGTCATACAAACGGCCATTTGGATTGGTTGAATATTTCTACACGTTCCGTGGAAAATACAATTTTTTTGAAAATCATCTGAACTATGGCCCACAAATTCAGAGCCACAAAAATCGAAAATCTGCAAATGTGCTCCGATTTCGATGATTGATATCTCTATCAATAGGCGTTGAGACATGTAATTGTCATACAAACGGCCATTTGGATCGGTCGAATATTTCTACACGTTCCGTGGAAAATACAATTTTTTTGAAAATCATCTGAACTATAGCCCACAAATTCAGAGCCACAAAAATCGAAAATCTGCAAATGTGCTCCGATTTCAATGATTGATATCTCTATCAATAGGCGTTGAGACCTGTAATTGTCATACAAACGGCCATTTGGATCGGTTGAATATTTCTACACGTTCCGTGGAAAATACAATTTTTTTGAAAATCATCTGAACTATGGCCCACAAATTCAGAGCCACAAAAATCGAAAATCTACAAATGTGCTCCGATTTCGATGATTGATATCTCTATCAATAGGCGTTGAGACCTGTAATTGTCATACAAACGGCCATTTGGATCGGTTGAATATTTCTACACGTTCCGTGGAAAATACAATTTTTTTGAAAATCATCTGAACTATGGCCCACAAATTCAGAGCCACAAAAATCGAAAATCTGCAAATGTGCTCCGATTTCGATGATTGATACCTCTATCAATAGGCGTTGAGACCTGTAATTGTCATACAAACGGCCATTTGGATCGGTTGAATATTTCTACACGTTCCGTGGAAAATACAATTTTTTTGAAAATCATCTGAACTATGGCCCACAAATTCAGAGCCACAAAAATCGAAAATCTACAAATGTGCTCCGATTTCGATGATTGATATCTCTATCAATAGGCGTTGAGACCTGTAATTGTCATACAAACGGCCATTTGGATCGGTCGAATATTTCTACACGTTCCGTGGAAAATTCAATTTTTTTGAAAATCATCTGAACTATAGCCCACAAATTCAGAGCCACAAAAATCGAAAATCTGCAAATGTGCTCCGATTTCGATGATTGATACCTCTATCAATAGGCGTTGAGACCTGTAATTGTCATGCAAACGGCCATTTGGATCGGTCGAATATTTCTACACGTTCCGTGGAAAATTCAATTTTTTTGAAAATCATCTGAACTATAGCCCACACATTCAGAGCCACAAAAATCGAAACTCTGCAAATGTGCTCCGATTTCGATTATTGATATCTCTATCAATAGGCATTGAGACCTGTAATTGTCATATAAACGGCCATTTGGATCGGTCGAATATATCTACACGTTCCGTGGAAAATCCAATTTTTTTTGAAAATCATCTGAACTATAGCCCACAAATTCAGAGCCACAAAAATCGAAAATCTGCAAATGTGCTCCGATTTCGATGATTGATACCTCTATCAATAGGCGTTGAGACCTGTAATTGTCATGCAAACGGCCATTTGGATCGGTCGAATATTTCTACACGTTCCGTGGAAAATTCAATTTTTTTGAAAATCAACTGAACTATAGCCCACAAATTCAGAGCCACAAAAATCGAAAATCTGCAAATGTGCTCCGATTTCGATGATTGATATCTCTATCAATAGGCGTTGAGACCTGTAATTGTCATACAAACGGCCATTTGGATCGGTCGAATATTTCTACACGTTCCGTGGAAAATCCAATTTTTTTGAAAATCATCTGAACTATAGCCCACAAATTCAGAGCCACAAAAATCGAAAATCTGCAAATGTGCTCCGATTTCAATGATTGATATCTCTATCAATAGGCGTTGAGACCTGTAATTGTCATACAAACGGCCATTTGGATTGGTTGAATATTTCTACACGTTCCGTGGAAAATACAATTTTTTTGAAAATCATCTGAACTATGGCCCACAAATTCAGAGCCACAAAAATCGAAAATCTGCAAATGTGCTCCGATTTCGATGATTGATATCTCTATCAATAGGCGTTGAGACATGTAATTGTCATACAAACGGCCATTTGGATCGGTCGAATATTTCTACACGTTCCGTGGAAAATACAATTTTTTTGAAAATCATCTGAACTATAGCCCACAAATTCAGAGCCACAAAAATCGAAAATCTGCAAATGTGCTCCGATTTCGATGATTGATACCTCTATCAATAGGCATTGAGACCTGTAATTGTCATACAAACGGCCATTTGCCGTTCCGTGGAAAATTCAATTTTTTTGAAAATCATCTGAACTATAGCCCACAAATTCAGAGCCACAAAAATCGAAAATCTGCAAATGTGCTCCGATTTCAATGATTGATATCTCTATCAATAGGCGTTGAGACCTGTAATTGTCATACAAACGGCCATTTGGATCGGTTGAATATTTCTACACGTTCCGTGGAAAATACAATTTTTTTGAAAATCATCTGAACTATGGCCCACAAATTCAGAGCCACAAAAATCGAAAATCTACAAATGTGCTCCGATTGCGATGATTGATATCTCTATCAATAGGCGTTGAGACCTGTAATTGTCATACAAACGGCCATTTGGATCGGTTGAATATTTCTACACGTTCCGTGGAAAATACAATTTTTTTGAAAATCATCTGAACTATGGCCCACAAATTCAGAGCCACAAAAATCGAAAATCTGCAAATGTGCTCCGATTTCGATGATTGATACCTCTATCAATAGGCGTTGAGACCTGTAATTGTCATACAAACGGCCATTTGGATCGGTTGAATATTTCTACACGTTCCGTGGAAAATTCAATTTTTTTGAAAATCATCTGAACTATGGCCCACAAATTCAGAGCCACAAAAATCGAAAATCTACAAATGTGCTCCGATTTCGATGATTGATATCTCTATCAATAGGCGTTGAGACCTGTAATTGTCATATAAACGGCCATGTGGATCGGTCGAATATTTCTACACGTTCCGTGGAAAATCCAATTTTTTTGAAAATCATCTGAACTATAGCCCACAAATTCAGAGCCACAAAAATCGAAAATCTGCAAATGTGCTCCGATTTCGATGATTGATACCTCTATCAATAGGCGTTGAGACCTGTAATTGTCATGCAAACGGCCATTTGGATCGGTCGAATATTTCTACACGTTCCGTGGAAAATCCAATTTTTTGGAAAATCAACTGAACTATAGCCCACAAATTCAGAGCCACAAAATTCGAAAATCTGCAAATGTGCTCCGATTTCGATGATTGATACCTCTATCAATAGGCGTTGAGACCTGTAATTGTCATACAAACGGCCATTTGGATCGGTTGAATATTTCTACACGTTCCGTGGAAAATACAATTTTTTTGAAAATCATCTGAACTATGGCCCACAAATTCAGAGCCACAAAAATCGAAAATCTACAAATGTGCTCCGATTTCGATGATTGATATCTCTATCAATAGGCGTTGAGACCTGTAATTGTCATATAAACGGCCATGTGGATCGGTCGAATATTTCTACACGTTCCGTGGAAAATCCAATTTTTTTGAAAATCATCTGAACTATAGCCCACAAATTCAGAGCCACAAAAATCGAAAATCTGCAAATGTGCTCCGATTTCGATGATTGATACCTCTATCAATAGGCGTTGAGACCTGTAATTGTCATACAAACGGCCATTTGGATCGGTCGAATATTTCTACACGTTCCGTGGAAAATTCAATTTTTTTGAAAATCATCTGAACTATAGCCCACAAATTCAGAGCCACAAAAATCGAAAATCTGCAAATGTGCTCCGATTTCGATGATTGATACCTCTATCAATAGGCGTTGAGACCTGTAATTGTCATACAAACGGCCATTTGGATCGGTCGAATATTTCTACACGTTCCGTGGAAAATCCAATTTTTTGGAAAATTATCTGAACTATAGCCCACAAATTCAGAGCCACAAAATTCGAAAATCTGCAAATGTGCTCCGATTTCGATGATTGATACCTCTATCAATAGGCGTTGAGACCTGTAATTGTCATGCAAACGGCCATTTGGATCGGTCGAATATTTCTACACGTTCCGTGGAAAATTAAATTTTTTTGAAAATCATCTGAACTATAGCCCACACATTCAGAGCCACAAAAATCGAAACTCTGCAAATGTGCTCCGATTTCGATTATTGATATCTCTATCAATAGGCATTGAGACCTGTAATTGTCATATAAACGGCCATTTGGATCGGTTGAATATTTCTACACGTTCCGTGGAAAATCCAATTTTTTTTGAAAATCATCTGAACTATAGCCCACAAATTCAGAGCCACAAAAATCGAAAATCTGCAAATGTGCTCCGATTTCGATGATTGATACCTCTATCAATAGGCGTTGAGACCTGTAATTGTCATGCAAACGGCCATTTGGATCGGTCGAATATTTCTACACGTTCCGTGGAAAATTCAATTTTTTTGAAAATCAACTGAACTATAGCCCACAAATTCAGAGCCACAAAAATCGAAAATCTGCAAATGTGCTCCGATTTCGATGATTGATATCTCTATCAATAGGCGTTGAGACCTGTAATTGTCATACAAACGGCCATTTGGATCGGTCGAATATTTCTAAACGTTCCGTGGAAAATCCAATTTTTTTGAAAATCAACTGAACTATAGCCCACAAATTCAGAGCCACAAAAATCGAAAATCTGCAAATGTGCTCCAATTTCGATGATTGATACCTCTATCAATAGGCATTGAGACCTGTAATTGTCATACAAACGGCCATTTGCCGGTCCGTGGAAAATTCAATTTTTTTGAAAATCATCTGAACTATAGTCCACAAATTCAGAGCCACAAAATTCGAAAATCTGCAAATGTGCTCCGATTTCGATGATTGATACCTCTATCAATAGGCGTTGAGACCTGTAATTGTCATACAAACGGCCATTTGGATCGGTCGAATATTTCTACACGTTCCGTGGAAAATCCAATTTTTTTGAAAATCATCTGAACTATAGCCCACAAATTCAGAGCCACAAAATTCGAAAATCTGCAAATGTGCTCCGATTTCGATGATTGATATCTCTATCAATAGGCGTTGAGACCTGTAATTGTCATACAAACGGCCATTTGGATCGGTCGAATATTTCTACACATTCCGTGGAAAATCCAATTTTTTTGAAAATCATCTGAACTATAGCCCACAAATTCAGAGCCACAAAAATCGAAAATCTGCAAATGTGCTCCGATTTCGATGATTGATACCTCTATCAATAGGCGTTGAGACCTGTAATTGTCATACAAACGGCCATTTGGATCGGTCGAATATTTCTACACGTTCCGTGGAAAATCCAATTTTTTTGAAAATCATCTGAACTATAGCCCACAAATTCAGAGCCACAAAAATCGAAAATCTGCAAATGTGCTCCGATTTCGATGATTGATACCTCTATCAATAGGCGTTGAGACCTGTAATTGTCATACAAACGGCCATTTGGATCGGTCGAATATTTCTACACGTTCCGTGGAAAATCCAATTTTTTTGAAAATCATCTGAACTATAGCCCACAAATTCAGAGCCACAAAATTCGAAAATCTGCAAATGTGCTCCGATTTCGATGATTGATATCTCTATCAATAGGCGTTGAGACCTGTAATTGTCATACAAACGGCCATTTGGATCGGTCGAATATTTCTACACATTCCGTGGAAAATCCAATTTTTTTGAAAATCATCTGAACTATAGCCCACAAATTCAGAGCCACAAAAATCGAAAATCTGCAAATGTGCTCCGATTTCGATGATTGATACCTCTATCAATAGGCGTTGAAACCTGTAATTGTCATACAAACGGCCATTTGGATCGGTCGAATATTTCTACACGTTCCGTGGAAAATCCAATTTTTTTGAAAATCATCTGAACTATAGCCCACAAATTCAGAGCCACAAAAATCGAAAATCTGCAAATGTGATCCGATTTCGATGATTGATACCTCTAGCTGACGACTGGTATGGTGTGCTCTAGCGGACAATAGTGAACTACGAGACTTCTAATAATAAAAATTTGCTATCTGAATTTATATGGAAATAGTGTCTATTTAATTTGAATTGGTATTTATTAAAAGTGTGATGTTGGAAAACCTAGTTAATCTATTATGTAGGTTAAAGTGGGTTTTTTGTATATTTGATTCAATTGGAACAGTTTTATCGTTTTAAATGCTCGAAAACCGTTCTTAATAATTGCAGAAATTTAATGTTAAATTCACTATAAATATATCTTTGAGTCACTAAACCTTTTTCAAATTAAATTAGAGCATATTTACCATGTTTTAACAGATAATTACAAGCCAAAATTTAATATTTTTGAAACAGTTAGGCTTTTAGTATCAAGTAGCTTAATATCAAATTTATGCAATATTTAAGCAAAATTTTTTGGCATCTAAAATGAAAAAGTGGTACCAAATGAATCAAATATACAAAAATCACACTTTAAACTATGTAATAGATTAACTAGATTTTCCAACCATTACACTTTTAATAAATAACAATTCAAATTAAATAGACACTATTTCCATTTAACTTCATATAGCAAATTTTTGTTATTAGAAGTCTCGTAGTTTACTATTGTCCGCTGTGCATTCCAAGCGACGAATAGAATAAATTTATTATAATAAAACGGTTTGCGTCTCCTTTGAAGTGAAAAATGAAATTCAAATAAAAAGATGTTCTCTAAAATTGACTAGGTTTTGGACATTTGGTGGCGCCCTAATAATGCGGCACCCTAGGGCTGCAGCCCTTATAGCCCCATGGTAAAGATGGCCTTGAATATCGTCCAAATCGAACCAAGCTTTTAGCAGAAAATCATTATGAGCGATGAAGCGCATTTTTATTTCAATGGCATGCAGTGTGAATAAGCAAAACAGTAGTTGCTGAGGAACAGAAAACGGCGAAAACACTTCGATAATTCACGAGACAATTCAATTCAACAAAAAAGTGTCTGACTGGTGTGGAAGTTGCTGGGAGCGAATCATTAGGCCACCGTATATCGCTCTATTCTATGAGGATACTTAAATTATTCAATTTATTTGGTCCTAAAGACGACTTTACGGACATCTTTCAAGCCGTAACTTTGTTGGGAAAAGCGGGTTCAGTTTGCCATTTAATAATGTTTTTTACGTTTTCAACTTTGGAAATCGAATTGTCAGATAATGTACCAATAAGTAAGAAGATGGTGATTGCTACGCGAAATTTTGACACAAAACATGGACGAATTTGATGTAGAAGGCATTACATACTTTATACTTCGGAAGAACTTTCTTTTATTACTGATATATGAGTAATTCAACAGTAAATCACCCTGTATTTAATCAAAATTTCTAACCCCATGGAATCATTTGTAAATACTTCTGTGTACGAAAATGCCAAATATCTAACAGAAAATTAGTGAGAGTTATGAGTCTTCTATTTTTAAAAGTAAGGCCTTGGTCCTGTCCTGAAGACATTTGGGACCCGATTTGGGATTTTTAATAAATAAAAAATAACAAATGAACTTGCTCCTCGCGCCTCTTTGAAAAGTTTTTGGAAGAAATAATTCGAAAAAATTCAAAACATCATTAAATAAAGAAGAGTTTCATAAATTAAGTTTTCTGTTACGGTTGGCCAGTTGGTTGTTTATCATGTTCGCGTTGGTCTGGAGTTCGATCATCGTCGATGACCAAATATTTTTATAAAGATTTAAAAATTTTATTTTTGCTGCTTTCGAGTTATGTTCGCCTGTTACAATAAAAATATGTATTTAAATGAAATTTTTTCGTCAAAAAACCGAATTGAATTTTCTTTTTTAACAGGCAAACAGAACTCAGAAAATGCAAATATGTTTGTTACACGAAAAATTCATTTCAAATATTTGTTTTGTAACAGGCAAACAGAATTTAGCAGTCATTTCAAATTAAATTTTCGAGTAACAAACATATTTGCATTTTCTGAGTTCTGTTTGCCTGTTAAAAACGAAAATTTAATTCGGTTTTTTTAACAGGCGAGCAGAATTTAAAAAATAAAAGATTTTTGACGAGAAAATTTCATTTAAATATTTTTATTGTAACAGGCAAGCATAACTCGAAAGCAGCAAAAATAAAATTTTTAAATCTTTATAAAAATATTTGGTCATCGACGATGATCGAACTCAAGACCAACGCGAGCCTATAAACAACACACTAGTCAACCGCACCATCTCCTTACGTTGTAGTACATAACACTCTACGCAATAGTCATTACACCTTTATATTTTTTTAAAATAATCCTGTAAGGAGATGAAACATACCTACATTCATTTATGAAACTATTCTTTTTATAATGTGTTTTGAATCTTTTCGAATACTTTTCAAAGAGCGAATGAAAACTTTTCATTGGAACTTGGCTGTTTCTAAAACCGATTAAGATGAAATCCGACATGTAGGCTGGAAATGAGATCTTTAAATGATTTTTAGATGAAGTTCTGGAATATCGCCAACTAGCCATGAAATCCATTTATTTCTCATCATTCAATAGATACGAAAGAAATATGGGAGTCTAAAATGATTTTTAGATGAAGTTGGGTTATAACAATGTGTCTCATGGAAATGTTTTGAAAACTGGAAAAAATGTTGTAGTGTTTTAAAAGTTTTGGACCGGAAGTGCTAATAAGGTTTCCCAACCTAATTTATGTTTACTATTTCTGCTTAATTTTGAAAAACGTATTCGTCAAAGCCAGAAAATTAACTATCGTAATACTTACCAAATATTTGATTTGAATTGAAGAGGTTTGGTAAATCCACAAATCTAAGGCAAATAAAATCAAAATCTAAAATAATTTTATATATTTTGTATTTATTTTATAAATGTGAAATTTCCAAGAACTATTTTTGAAAGTATATAGGTACATATTTAGAAAATAAACCCTCTACTAATTGGCATTATTTTACAGCATAATTAATTCTATCCTTATATAATGCTTAACCTAATTAACTTAATTATACATTTTATTTGAAAAAAAAACCTTACAAAAATATATTAATTATTAATATACATACATAATATATTAATTAAAATTTTAATAATTATAGAGTTTAAATAAAAAATAAAAATATTAATAAAAATTAAAAATAAGCTTAAAGCTAGATGTGTGTAATTATAATTAACAATTCCTTGCGATCACAGAATTTTTATTGGAATATAACTAAGAAAAAGCGAAGGCCTTTACTAACTCTCTTGAGTTATGCACTGCTCAGCGGCATATTTTCTCTATATTCCAATAAATAATCACCTAATTACCTATTTAAAAATGTTTGCTATGTTTGTATGTTGTATTATGTTTTTCATTGAGGATCATAAAAAATAATTAAAACAAAACAGTCTATTCTACAAATATAATACGATTACAACCATAGATGAGAGATTTTATGAGAAATGAGATATTTTATTGGTACATAATTTAGGCGTTTTGAATCTCACCTCACAGAGGTCGATTTTTATTGGTTTAAATCTAATATTATGATGTACTGAAAAAAAAAAAACACGCGGAATAATTTGGCAAGATATTATGTCATGTCTTATCAGGTACTAGAGTATTATTCGTTTCAGAAATGTTGCCACCGCCAAGCATTTTCAGTTACATCGAACGCTCCTTTACCTAATTGTTATTATTAGATATAAGTGTGTGATTTGTTCCAGCCTTGTCTAATATGTTACTAATACTGTTATGTCGTGATGTCGAAACAATTGGCTCAATATCCTCAGGATAAAAATGATCATTTCCAATATCGATGATTAGAGATGAGGTTGGCCCCAATTCAAATGTTTCATTCGATGTGTTATCTTCAGATATTCGTAATTCATGAGGAGTATCATCAGAATCCACCTGAAAATTGAGTAAACAAAAATTCGGTCATCGTATGAAAAACAAAAGCAAAAAAAAAAACTCATTGAAAAACTTTTGAATGATTTCCGTAAATATAAATTTAACATTCTACTGTATTCAATGTAAACCAGAAAAATGCATCGTAAAAATTTTTAACTTTGAAATTATAGCGTATATATACACGTGTCGTATCAATCGTTTGTTTATTTAAATTTCATCTCAATTTAATATCATGAAAATATTTTGCAATTTATCATCAGATTCAAGGCAAAATCGCGGTAAATTTTGTAAACATGTAAAAAACACACACACTCAACTTACCATTTGATATCCGATGCTATTATTTTTCGATTGATTTTCAAATGAATCTGTACCATCTCCTTCAGAAGATTCATCATCGGATAGTGCTGGCTCTTGGTCAAGCATAAGATTTCCTTCGTTTACTATTCTAAGAGTATCCAGTAACATTGAAACATTATCATCTGGATCGCAAAGTCTTTCTTCACACGGTGCATATATTAAATTTGATTTATTTTTGATGCTATTTTTGTTTCGATTGTATTTCGACATTTGTTGTGATTTAGATATTTTTGATGAGACGCCAAGTACTGCACGAGATATTGCGATTATCAGTAGAATTACACCACCGATTGCCATTAACCAAAATGCTACCTTATCGACGACGGGCAATACATTTAAATATAAATTGAAACGATTTTTTAATGGTTCCGGAAGTTCATTCATTGCCTGGAAATATATAATATCATGAATATTCAAATTAATTTATAATTCATTTTCATTTTTAAACTTACAATTTCAAACCATAACATTGGTATATGGATATTAGAAAATCGATCGCAATTTGCCATATTCGAGATATCATTTAGAGCCATATTAATTTGAAATTTGACCGACAATTTCAATGGGAGTCCTGACAACTGAAATTTTAATGAATAAGAAAAACATTAATTATTGTTGATTAGTAGTAATGGTCACACACACCAATTTTGGTGTGATGTTCAATGTTAAATTAACTCATTTTAGTAGGGATCGTAGGTGGTTTGTTTCAACATTTGCAAATTTCAATGGATATTGTTTATAGTATTTCGAGGCTGTATTTATATTTAGTGCAGTTCAAATTTAAATTAGTAGTTCAGTGTCGTTCATTGTTATTAAAATTAGTAATCTGTAATCACTGTTGGTGATGAAACTGTCATCTTACGATAGGCAAACTCCATTTGGCGGTTCTAAGGATATGTTTGTTAAGATTCGCAGAAATTTGTATCCCTGAACAAGTTACATACTCATTAAATTATTTATAAATAATAAATTTATTCGGAATTTAATTAATTTTTTTTAATGCGGCTTGAATTATGACGAAGTTTCAGTTTGTGACGTCCGGTATAATTAACGCTTCTGCAAACTTGAAAAAAATTCTAAAGTTCGTCACCTTTGGTAAGTCATACATCATTGTTGTGTTTCGTGTAAAATAAATATTAATGTACGTAATTAATAAACAAAATATAATTACATCTAATAATTTTTTAATTTGATTAGCTATAATTACTTTTTTTCTGTTATTGTCTTATGTATTACAATGTATGTGAGTAGTTACATTTTAACTGAAATTACATGGTACAAACCGGTTTCAGGTGTAAAAGTTTTCCACTTAATGAGGGATATTAAGATGATTCGAATAATTATATTATAAAATTTTAATGACTTTCGCGCGCGTTTTTAATCTTTTAATCACATAAACGTGATTCACAACCTATCTATAGCCTCAGCTAATTAGAATTCATTTTATTTTAAACTAACATTAATTTTCTGACTTGATCTATAAATTGTGTTTATATCGAAAAGTAAAAACTACTCACCGGTTGGATCATAAAATAACTATGATGTTTCTCATAATTTACATTCATTCCATCAATTTTTTCGCCAATCTTCGGATCTGCTTCCAAAAAATGTGGATAACTTAGGACGATCGGAAATCCGTAGTAACAATCGGTAACGTCAACCAAACCAGTTGGTAAACATTTATTGTTACGACAAAAACACTTATTATCCTCCTCGACCGCACCATTGTCGAGCGCATTCTCCTCGAACATGTACTTGTACGCCTCTAATCCCGACACCACCGTTTCATCTACTTTGACCTGAAATAAAGCGAAAATAAATTATACAAAACAATAACAGTAATACATATAGGGTTAACAAAATATATAATTAACCTTCTTAAGAAACGAGACACAAGGTAACGGACAAAAATATAATATTTTTACATTCATCTGTCACAACATTATGATTTCATAATTATCAAAAATTTTCTTTTTTCTTTTTATTAAATATTATATCGGCGGTAACAAACAATACCTATACTCTGTCGTAATTTCTTTTATCGATTTGCTTATTTATAGAGATACTGTATTGTGTAAAAAAAATTTAAACAACACAAAAAGTTAATAAATTTAAAATCGAAACACTTACCATACGTTGTGGCCGGCACATACTTTTGCGAAAGAATAGTAACGTTTCATTTGGTTCAATAAAACTTTTAAATTTTGTACCATCCGATGCATATTTTATACTGCTACAATGTTTACCTTGCCATTGTGGTAGATCTGATGAGCCGCGATATGTGTCGTATAGTCCGGATATAGCAGGATTTGTTTCACCGGTATATATTGTTGCAAAATCACCACTAAAATCGTACATCTAAACGTGTTAAGGTTGTTTATAAAATGAAATTAAATTATAGAATTTTGTTGTTGTTTTTTGTTTTAAAATCTCTTACCCGATCGATAAGACCAACTTTTTCGAACGTAATCCAATTAGGCATGAACGTATTACCCAATGTTGTTAGCGTTGTTTCATAACCGAACATAAATTCTTTTGCTGTCATTTTAACGATGGGTCGTGCATCTGTTTGGCGAATTACAACATTTATCGGGAAACGAAAGAAATATGATTTTTCGGCAGCCACTTGTGCGATACTCTGGAAACAGACAAAAATAATAATTAATTAGTTATGTATGTATGTATAAAAGAAACATTAAACGACTTAAATATGTATCTAAATTTGCTAAACTACTAGTTATATGCTGCTTGCTACATGGCAAAAAATAAAAGTTTTTACAATAAATAGCCTCTAACACATTAATTTTTAGCTCAATATATTTAGTACAGACACACATTTTTTAGTAGATCAATCAAATTCTTATAAGAATTTTTGTTACTTTTGTTCTAAGGCTATTTCACTTGGAAATGAAAATTTATTCGATGACAAGGGAAATTTAAATAAAATTTTTTTGAATAAAGAATTGCGATTTTAAAAATAGTTGAGTATAGAGTTTGAACATAATTTTTATAAAGTTAATTATTTTTTTGCGTTCCATTTAATGTTCCAAAATAAATGTAACTATTTTTGTTTAGATTTTTATAAGCAGGAGTAAGAGGCTTTCAGGTTAATAATAAATTTCACACCTTACCATGATGCTATTCTATGGTTTGGTTTTGAACCGTAATAATAAGATATTGGTGAACGTTTATAGAAGTAAGTTATCTTATTATTAATCAGTTAATACACACATTTAAAAATTTTTTAAAAACACTTGTTAAATATTTCGCAAAATTTTTAAATGTTGGTACGTCTAAATAGGACATAAGTGAGGAAATCACATTAAACGGCATTTATGTAGCTAAATTCGGTAATGAACTACATGATTATCTGGTTTTGCAAATTCTAGTGAAAATCCAGTGAATTTCTAGTTAAAAATCAAGAAAAATTAATTAAATTTCAAAATGGATTCAAACGATATCTAGTGAAATTACAATCAAAACCAGATTTTGACTATTTTATAGTTAATTTCCAGTAATATTTTTAATTATACTGGAGTTCTAGTGACTATCTAGCACAAAAAATTACTAGAAAAATACTAGATGGTCAGTTTTACCATATAAAATCGATTGTGAATATGTGTTACTTTAGTTAGTTGGAACTGTCTATTCTCCTGCCCAAATGTGAATATAAAAGTGGATTTATAGATTAGTTCCTGACTAGCTATTAAATATACCCTCGTGCGGAGTTGCTAGACTCCCATCGGGCGCGTCCCCAGGTGGCGGATAGGGGAAAACTCTCACTGACTTGTCGGGCGGGTAAATGGGAAATAAAATACCATTCGCGGACCAAAACTAGCTAAGGGTGGTTCCCTGAAAATAATAACCAATATGGGGGACTCGAAACGAGATAACCTTACGGCGCAGGGAATCGGATACCCAGTGCCGGCGACTTTGAGGGGTGAGCAAGCGGGCTCCCAGTCGTCGATATCCAATGACCGCAATACTTCAGAGCTGATGAACTCTGACCCATTTGGAAGAAGTTCCATAGTGCAAAGATCACCAACATCATTAGCTAGAACAGTTGAGCTAGAAAATGCAGAACTACGCAGACAACTATGTACCATTGAAAAAATTACGTCGGATTTAATGAACGAAGTAAAATCTCTTAAGTTAGAAAATGAGAAACTGAAAAAGTCTTTACAATCAAAGGAACCTGAGGAACAGGATGCTTCAGTTTTCCATGAGAAAAATGCTTTGCAACCCAAGAAGCCAGAAGAACAGTGTGCTACAGAGTACCACACTGACGAAGAAGAATTAAGAGAAGAAACTGACTGGATCTTAAAAAAGAACAGGAAGAAAAGACCTGCGAAAAAACGGAAGGCAGAATCTTCTCCAGAGATTGTAGCTTCAAACCGCACTTCAATAACTGCTGTATTAAATCAAAATCAGCAAAATGTACCAGCTCAGGAAAACCAAACTGCCAAAATTAAGGAAAAGGCTCCACCACCAATCAACATTATTGGCGTAACTGAATATAGTACTATCCAATCGTTAATGAAATCGGTGACTACAAAAGATTACAGAGTTGTAGCACTGAACAACAATATTTGGAAAATCAATACAACAGATATTGAAAGTTATAGAGCCTTGGCTTCAAAGCTGACAGATGACGGCAAGGAATGGTACACATATGAGGACAAAAATGATCGTCCGATTAAAGTGATGGCCAGAGGTCTTCATCCAACCTGTGCAAAGCAGGATATAATGGAAGACCTTAAACACCAAGGCTTCAAAATAGAGGATGCGGTAAATATCCTAAAGAAAGAAAAAACTGTAACTGATCAAGGGATTAAAATGAATAAAAGGGGGCTCCCATTGTTTATGCTTACTTTTAATAGCACGGAAAAAGTGGAAAAAATTTTCAATATTAGGGCAGTCCTTAACATGAGAGTTCGAATAGAAGCGTTAAGAAAATCCACAGGCTTGATACCTCAGTGTAAGAAATGCCAAGGATATAATCACACGCAGAAATATTGCAAACGAGAGCCTAGATGCGTAAAATGTTCGGGAAAACATCTCGCCCAAGATTGTAGGTTCACAAAAGCTACGCCTCCAAAATGTGTAAACTGTAATGGAGAGCATCCCGCTAATTATAGAGGATGTGAAGTAGCCAGGGAACTTCAAAATCTGAGAAATAAAAAACAACAAGGCCCGCTAAACCGTGGGATGTTCAATAATAAGACAATATCTAAAAATCCAGTGGTAGAACTACCACTAACAAGTGCAATATCAGGCCGAAAAACATACTCCCAGATTGTACAACAGCGGGAAGTAGTAAGTAACAACGAAGACGGTCAAAGCCTAATTCTTGAAAAAATTTTAAAGAATATAGAAGCATTAAACTTAAGGCTACTAAAACAAGAAAGAAGCCTGGACGCTTTAAATAAGCGGTTAAATAAGCAAGAAACAGTGAATGAAATCACTTCTATGATGTACTAATCTATGAAGATGAATAACACATTCAGAATCGCCAATTGGAATGCAAATGGGCTGTTGCAACAAATTCCAGAGTTAGAAATTTTCCTAAATATAGAAAAGATAGATATATGCCTAATTTCAGAATCTCATTTGACAAAAGATTCATTCGTTAGAATTCGAGGATACCAGTGCTATCATGCCATCCACCCGTCAGGAAAAGCGAGAGGAGGTTCAACCATATTTGTGAAGGAAAACATCAAACATTACGAAGGAGTAAAAATTGAAGAAGAAATTATGCAAGTAGCCACCATTAATGTTCGAATAAATAGTCAAAAGGTAATCAACATATCTTCAATATATTGCCCTCCACGTTATAATCTGACTAAAGAAAACTATGTTACGTTACTCAAATCGCTCGGTTTTAACTTCATAATCGGAGGCGATTTTAATGCTAAAAATACATATTGGGGATCAAGGCTAACAACCCATAAGGGTAAGGAGCTATTTGCAACTGGTCGGGCACTAAACTGCGAGTTCCTGTCTGGAGGTAAACCAACATATTGGCCAACGGATACAAATAAGATACCAGATTTGATAGATTTCTTTGTAACAAAAGGGATATCTGTAAACTACGTATTACTCGAAAACAGTGAAGGAATTTCATCTGACCACACACCTGTCATTATGACACTCAGTGATACCATTATCAAAAAAGAAAATTTACCTAGGTTAACAAATAATAAAACAAACTGGGACCTCTTCCGGAAAATAGTCGAAGACAATACGGAACTACAAGTACCAATTAAAACTCCGGCAGAACTTGAGGTTCAATTGGAGCTGCTGAACAACAGTATTCTGCAAGCAGCATGGCAGAGTACTCCTCCTACTTGTAATCAAACGGAAAGTTACATCAACTACCCAGTAGAAGTGAGAGATCTGGTTAGAGAAAAGCGGAAAGCTCGAAAAATCTGGCAGAGGAATCGAGCACCACAAAGCAAATCACGACTTAATTATTTAAGCAACAAATTAAAAATGCTTATCAAAGAAGTCAAGAACAAATCTTTTAATGAATACCTGGCTGGCCTTTCTGGCAACAAAGACACTAATTACTCCCTTTGGAAAGCAACTAAAGGTCTTAAAAGGCCTAAAGTACAAATAGCTCCTATCAAGAATGACGATGGAACTTGGGCTAGAAGTGCCAAAGAAAAAGCTGCATTGTTTGCAGACTATCTTGAAAACACATTTCAACCCCTCCCAAGGCAAACAGCTGAAGAAAATATAATTTCAGTAAATAAAGTGGATAACCTAAACATAAAACCTGTAACACTACAAGAGCTAAAAGATGAAATTAAAAACAACTTAAGTTCAAAAAAATCCCCTGGTTATGATTTAATCACTGGACTTATAGTTAAAACTCTCCCAGAAAAAGGAGTACGAAAATTACTGCAAGTAATCAATGCAGCCTTCAGATTAAAATACGTTCCATACCAGTGGAAAGTGGCAGAGGTGATAATGATTATAAAACCTAACAAGCCGCCAAACAAGAAAACATCGTACAGGCCGATTTCCCTACTTCCTATAATTTCAAAATTATTTGAAAAGTTACTACTCAAGAGATTAAAATCAGTAATAGAAGACAGAAAACTCATTCCTCCTCACCAATTTGGATTTATAGAGAGACACTCTACCATAGATCAAGTGCATAGAATCACAGATCTAATTGAAGATGCTCTGGAAAATAAAAAAATATGCTCAAGTGTATTCTTGGACGTATCTCAAGCCTTTGACAAAGTATGGCACCGAGGCCTGGAATATAAACTACACAGAGATCTGCCGAAGCAGTTTTACCTGATTTTAAAGTCATATCTAGCTGATCGACGCTTTCGTGTGAAACATGAAGAGGAATACTCCGAATTAAAGAAAATATCGGCGGGAGTTCCACAAGGGAGTGTTCTGGGGCCGATACTCTATATACTTTATACGCGAGATGTGCCAAGCACAAAAGGAACAAATATTGCAACATTTGCGGATGATACTGCAATCTTGGCAACTGGAAACAACATAGAGGAGTCAACCAGCAAATTACAAAACGCTGCTAATTCATTGAGTAATTGGACGAAGAAATGGCGCCTTCAACTCAACGAAACTAAATCTGTACATATAAACTTTACCAACAAAAATGTTAATTGGTTACCTGTTCGACTGAATTCACAACTTATTCCACATGCAAACACGGCAAAATATTTAGGAATGACCCTTGATGCTAAACTCAAGTGGAAAGAGCATGTTAAAAAGAAAAAAGAAGAGTTAAACATCAAATATAGAAAAATGTATTGGCTCATAGGAAGGAACTCTGAGCTAACATTGCATAATAAACTGCTATTATATCGGCAGATATTGAAACCTGTATGGACGTATGGTATACAGCTATGGGGCTGTACCAAGAAAACTAACGTAAAAGTAATTCAAACTTTTCAAAATAAAGTCTTGCGTAGTATGGTCAACGCACCATGGTATATAAGGAATGATAACCTTCATAAGGATCTAAAGATGGAGTACGTCAGTGAAGAAATTAAGAAATATGCTAGGAAACACGTACAGCGCCTCAGTCAACATGAAAATGCGGATTTGCGTCGTATGCTGAACAACCAAAATCCAGTAAGACGGCTTCGAAGAACGAAGCCCTTAGAACTAGGACAGATAAATTAATGAAGTATCCAACCTGGAGCTAACCGATGGGTTATTCTCCTCAAACAGTTAACATCATTTAATATAGATAAATTACTAGATGAAATTGTATTCAGTTGTAATATTTGTTAAATAAAAAATAAAAAAAAAAAAAAAAAAAAAAAAATTAAATATACCACATAACATTTAATTGAGTGAATTTTTTTATATTTACGAAAGGTGTTCGAGTAACATGGACATCGATGACCTCAGCGTATTTTTAAGGGTTCGGAATATTCCCGAAGAAACCATTGCCGTACTAGTGGGCAAGTTTCTTCAGTTTTTATAAATAAGTACATAATTGTAATGTTTCGCAACTTCGTTTCGCACGAAGAGGATTGAGTTGAAGGTTGAGCGAATGCGAGTTGAACAAAATCGAGTTCATCATAATTTTTCTCAGAAAGGAGGTATTTTGAATATGAATATTGTGTATTGATGTATTGAGGCAACACTATATTTTATAATAAGAATTAAGTCGTGTGTTTCCCGTGAAAAAAGGAGTTCATTTGTCTGCGGGTTATTTTGAAATGTACGCCAAATATTTTCCATATAAGAAAACATTTACCAAACAAATGGTTAGTATATGCCTAATTCTTTGAGATGTTTTAGCAGGTTGAATCACAACTAATTTGTGTTTGAATATTTTCTTAATTGGTCAATAACAAGATATCGTTAAGAGTTTAACCATATGGAAGTGGTTAGCCTGGTGTTTGAAACGGCTCATTTAGAGGAAAAGGATACTCTACGATTTCCTGTTATTGACCAATTAAGAAAGCACTCAATCTATATTAAAATACCTCAATGATTTAGTGGGCATTTTCATTTATTCATTTCTTATAAGAAATAGAAGGTCACGTACGAATGAAGTGTAATAAAATAACAAAATAATAATAAATGTTTAGCATCATTAGAATAATTTCCATTAAAGAAAAAAATCATTAAATTTAAAAACTTCCATAAAATCACAATCGTAGTTATACTTTTTTTGAATTTAAACGCTTTGGATAGTGTGACGTTTGACAAAATATTCCGTTTATTCAATTTTTTGGTATAGTACAAACAGGATGCATATGGAATATTCTCAATATAAAAGAATAGAGAAAAGAAAGAATGATATGGCAGGTAATTTATTTTAAATTAATCAAAACTACAAAATAGATGCTAAGACCATGCGCTTAATATCGTAATCTCGTACCATCGTTTGTACGCCGCCACTGTATTTCATGGAGCTAATAACACCGGTCGACAAAAAAAAAGTTGCAGAAACAAGGATAGTCATTTCCGACGTATTTTTCGATGCTAAATCCGAATCTGGCCGCATAATTTCCCTATATCACGTCAGGATTTTGGGATATCCTAACCTTAAAGTGCAAAATGGCTGGTTTTATGAGTGTTCAATATTTTACTGTATTGTTAGGGAATTTTAGCTAGATTTATTAGATTATGTTTTTGAATTTAAAATTGCTGTAATGGTAATAAGAAAACAAAAAGAATTAACCTTGAGCCGTGTTGGCAATATACGACATTTTATAATATTTTGGCACACAATTTAGAGATTTATTCGGATAATGATCACGAAATATTTTTTCACTATTCTATTCACATTTTTTTTGTGTATGTGTACTATCCGTGTGAGCTGCTTTGTAAAAATAACAACGAACTTTTCTGTCGAAACGTGCACTAATGTCGAATTCTTTCAGACTAAAAAAAACTGATCTTGAGAAAAAAAACGGAACTCGACAGTAGAAAATGATTTAGTTCAGTTTTTTTGCTCGACATCAGTTTTTTTAGTCTGAAACAACTCGACTATATAGGCGTGTTCGGAAATAGACGTTGAGTAAACTCAAAGTAAATTTAGACCATTAAATTAGACCATTATAGTGTAATTTAATGGTCGAAATTTACTGCGAATTTACTTATGGTCTATTTCCAAAAACGCCTAATAGTGTAGGTATCGACAGAAAACTTCGTTGTTATTTTTACCACGAACTTAACACGGACAGTATCCATGCACATAAATAATGTGTTTCGACATAAAATTTATAACCTACAGAACTGAAAAAAACATTCAAAATTGCAACCAAAAAGTACTAATGCCTTGATGTTTTTTGATTCGTTATTTTTAAATTAGTACTAAATTATAAAATTTCCTCTTTGAAATTATTAAACCACCCTATATTGTATAGATATTTTTTTGACATTTGAAGTATTGGGCGCATCTAAGTAGCACACGTAGAGTCTACATTTGAGATAGTCTAAAATGTAGACTAATCTCATTTGTAGACTCTACATGTGCTGGATGTAAATATCTACGTGTCCAGTTTGGTTTTTGTCTTGGATAACTTGTTGAAATTGTGTAAAACATACTATCGTAAATATAATAATCTTCAGAATGCGTTGAATACTGTTGATCAGCCTCCATGTTTATTTCTGGTTTATAAATGAACTGGATGAATCTAGCACACGTAGAGTCTACCGAAAATATGAACTAAGTAGTAATACAAAAGTCAAAAAAAAAAAAAACCCAAGTCTCGAACCAAAATAATCTACATAAAAATGTAGACAAACATTTTTAGTCTCACTAAAACTCGTAGAGTCTACATATTTTTACTGAGAATTTTTGCATCCAGCACATGTAGAATTGTAGTCTACGTATTTTCGGTAGACTCTACGACTACGTGTGCTTGATGCGCCAATTGTTTTGATTAATTGTACATGAACATGCGGATTATCATTTCTGTTATTATTAATCTATTATGAATAAGTTTGAGGAATTTTAGGAATGAGGCTTGCCATAGGTAATAACCATTTCTAAGGCTGCGGTCGAATTCTCGAGTAAATCCGCAAAATTCGGTAAATGCATTTACCTTTTTTTGCTGGAGAGTAAAGGAAATAAAAAAAGGTAAATCTTTTACGTTTAGATACTTTATTCTTTATTGTTATAAGAATTGAACGAGTAAAAAATAGAAAAAAATGCGTAATTTAACAGAAAACGAATATTAAAAATCTAAATTTACCGCAGTAAATGATTTACCCGAGATTTCGACCGCAGCCTAATTGTAAAAAAGTGATTCATGGCGTATATGCCAACATGGCGGCTGAAAGTTAATTTTTTTATTCTCAATTGTATAATTACATTGTGGACTATGTTAATAATAAATATTAATTACAGCTGTATATTTTTAAATTCAAAAACATAATCTAATAAATCATGAATTATTAAATTATTGATATGTTCGGAATTCACGTAATTGATCCTTCAAGGGCCTTCCCTCTCGCGATTTTGAATCATTCTTAAAGCAGCAATGCTATACGTCCGTAAATTTGTAATTTATTTCCAACCGTTTCAAAATCGTAACAAATGTCAAAAAGCAAAAATACATATCCAAATGAAACACCCACACAACCATACAAAAAAAATCCAAAATAGAGGTAAATATTGTGACGATTTTGGCCATCATACAACAAGCTCACGTTATGAACAGCAATATAGCTTAGATGGTTAAGTGTTATATGAACACGATCGATGGCAAGCAGAGAAAGTTTTTGGTTTATTTTAAATCGTTAAATAAAGAAATAAATCTGTTGTCATAGCCCCCACCAGTAGCAAGCGGACAGAATTAAATAGTAAATTCAAAGCAAATATCAAAGTGTATAAAAGTAGAGTGAAATAAAAAGTACACAGTGTTTTTAATTTCAAAATCTGAACAAACTCAGTAGCCCAGTTCGTAACAATATTTTTGCTATATGACATGTTTTGTTTTTTTATTTTTTGTATTTTGAAAATGATGATCATTCCGTGTGTCCTGTCCAGACGTATATTTTCTACATGACATAATTACACACATTTCGCGTTCACACGTAAAATCTCAAACTCTCGACACCAATTGCAATTTATCTATGTATGTGTAAAATTATTTTCATTTCATTATGATGCTTTGAGAAGAAATGTACTCAACAACAAAAAATTAAAAATCAAACATTTTTAGCAAACAATTTTGTTTAGTCGTCCCCATTTTGGCTATTGGATAAAAAACAGTCTGTATTAATAATAATTAAATAGCTATTAGCGTATTTTGTTGACCAAAATTGAATCCAAACTATTTTGGATTTATTTGTTTCCCAAGAAAATAGCCAATTTGATTTAATTGGCAAAAGCCAACTATTCGAAATAAAATATAAATTTAATATGTGATATGACCTGGTGGCAGGTATCATAACCAAAAATTAGAATTGGGTTTAATTTAACCCAATATTTGTTTGGGTTAATGTTATTCTTGCGAGGGTTTATCCTATGCAATTGTTGTTGTAAATTTTTCAAGGAAATACGCTTTATGTACTCAAACCTAAAAAATGTTTAAAACTATAAAAAGACGGAAAATCCTGAAACAAAATCGAAAACATAATTTGTTTCTTCATTCCACAACGGTCATATTTCAAATCAATAGCGAAAACAAAAAAAAAAATCCGACCATACAAATTTTTATATTACTTTTTCAATGTATTAGTGTGTAACAAGTCGTGCCGCAATAAAAATTGTTGAGGAAAAAATCCACACAAATATCCCCACTCCAAAATTAGTTTGTAGGCAAAGAGGTAAGGAACGAGGAAAATACACAGAGTATAAAATATACGTCTGAACACGCTGATTGAAAATTTATGGTATGCAATTATATTACATTGGGAAAAGCCGAACGCACAGAAATTTTAGCCTCAAAGATGTGTCATGACATTTGTAACAAAGCTTACTTGTAAGCTTTTTTGTATGTTTGTTTCTATTTTAATGTGATAAATAAAAAGAGACGAAATATTTTTATTTAATATAACATTTTGCATGACACGTAACATTTTAACGCAACATTTAAGGGGGGAACCTCCTCCAGACAACTGGTTTTTCAATAATTTTTTACAAAAAATTGAGAGCATTTATTGCAATGAAACAAATTGCATTATAATATTGACGTTTAAATGAATACCAAAATTTTTGTTTATGAGTGAAAAAAAAAACAAAATGGCGGCGCTAGAGGTGCTCGAACTTGGCTATTAGAGTTTGCGCCGTGGAACGCCCAGATCCTTGTAGTTAACTAAAATCAACGAAACAAATTTTTTTTATTAAAATAATTCATTCCGCTTTGCATGAACCTAAAAGTTGCAAAAAAAAAATAAAATTGAAAATTAGAGGACAAAAAGAAAAAAAATACACGTGTTTCTTTATAAACAATTAGTTAAAAGCAATATTTGTTTAAATAATACGAAATTTTAGGTTTGTGCAAAGGCCGATAAGCTAAAGAATATGTGTACAAAATTTCAAGTTGATTGGTCCATTACTTTTTGAGTTACATTCCACGGTGCGTCAAAAAACACGTTTCAAGAAAAACTCGATTAAAGTTTTCGTTCTTGAAGAGAACGCATTACTTCGCATCACTTCGGTGACTTCCTAGGGATCTTTAAGACTTTCTGTTGGGCTTAAAACTTTGGAAATATATTCTTCAGATACTAAATGAATTTTTAAAGTAAAAAGAAAAAAATGCAAAAAAATTAATATCTGGAGGAGGTTCCCCCCTCAACATAACATTCTAACGCAACTTGTAACATGAATCCAAAACTAGTACCCTAAATGTTTTACCAAACATAAAATATTTCCCGATTCCCGTTGCAAAAATTACAACGAGATTTGCGGTTGAAACCAAGACTTATTGTTAGTATTTTTTGGTTGTAATTTTGAATGTTTTTTTTTAGTTGTGTAGATTACAAATTTTATGTCGATACACATTTTTTGTGTGTATGTACACTATCCATGTGAGGTCCGTTGTAAAAAATAACAACGAAGTTTTTCTTGAAATGTACACTTACAATATGATTCGCAATTAGCGTTACCAAATCGACAGTTTTTTCTGTAAACCACAGTTTTTATTTAAGTTAGACAGTTTACCAGTTTTTTTATTAAAAATGCAGTTTTTTTTTCTTATCTACTCAGTATTTTACATAATAAGTACCTATGTTTTATTTTCTTCTGCGATTCCAATGTAATTTTATTCATTGGTTTCATTTTTATTCAATTCATTTATATACAATTTTGATCCCAATAAAACTTCTGAAAAACGAAAATTCATTACTGCGGAATCTCTTAAATCCGGAAAATTGCACAATAGTAAGCATTTCACATACACAAATCATACAATTATGCCTCTTTGACGCGGTAATTCACGAGGCAGTGACATAATGTTTGTTATCTCTCGACGTAAAATTTCTTTTAAGAACTCCAAGAAACGAAAATTTAGACAATTTCATGTCATATTTTAATAAAATCGAAATAATATGTTTTAAAGTGTCAACTAGAAGAAATTGGGAATCGGGATTGTATTTGAAATTTAGGAATAAATGGTTACTATGAGGCCGTGCCCGAATATCGTGTTAAATATTCACACGTACTAATTTTTGGCATAAAACACACTCATCCAAATTATTACAGTCGTTCCCTATCATACATTTTGACAGATCCATGTGAAATATTTTAGTAGTAGTAAGTAATATTTTAGTTAAAACATATATCCTACATGTGATTTGGAATAAGCAACAACAAAACAAGAGGTAGAACACACTTAGGACTTTTTGTAAATACACTTGTGGTATAATTTTTTTGATGGCAAAATTCAATAATTTATGAACAATTCCTGTAGGCATTCCCACTATGGCTCGTCCCACTGGCAAGCCACAATAAAAAAGCGAGGAGTTCTAAGTTAGGTTACCATCCATGCGTTTCGCGTGGTAAAAACCTGTGATTTCGTGAAACGTATCCCCAGAAATCCTTAGGTGTTTCTTCGTTTCCTCATCATTATAACAAAATATTTGTCCAATAATCGGGTTGTGGGATCGCGGAGTATAATGTAGTCGCTTGAATTTATCAATAATATTAATGTAGTTTTCGATTCTCGAAGCATTTTTACAATATGTACTACAATAATTTATAATAATTTTTGCATACCTCAGAATTTTGTAGGAAATCTAAAATGAGCCATCTAGAATTATTACTTATGACGCCTTTGAACAAAAAGCCTGTAGTATGATAATAATACAAATATTATTGTTTTTCTATTATTATTTTCCATTTGATTTTATTTAAAAAAAATAGGCGGGGAAATTAACGCGTGAAAATTATTATTCAATTCGGGCAGTAAAAATAAAAAATGTCTGCGAAAGGGAAAATTTCTCAAGTAAATGTCACAAATTATTATTTATCACGGTATTATCACAGTATTCGGGCACGGCCTAATTCTTAAATTAGTGTACGAAAACTGGTAGCGTAATGTATAACTATTCAAATTTGATATAGTTAATTAATTATTTTTAATATAATTAAACATTATCCAATATTTATTGCATTCAATTAAAAAAAAATCTGTTTCGAAAAATTTCGAAATGAAATTTATTCAAGTACGGCACTTATTCGGAAATACTTTTTTTGATAAAGAGGAGTATATAAATGAGTAGTAAGACTATAAAATAAAATTTGCTCCATTTTTTGTGTCGAAAATCAATATATTTTTGGGCAAGCCCCTATCCATGTATATACGGGTGTAAAATATGTACCGGGCCGGTCGAATATTTTGAAACAAAATAACACGTGTTTAATATTTTTGAAAAACCTATTCAACTACACTAAACGCGACCCCCACCCCCACTCCCTGTGGGTGGGGATGGGGGCAACTTTGATTTTTTAAATGGAAATCCCTATTTTTTATTACAGATTCAGATTCTACGTCAAAAAATACGTAAATTTTGTTTGAAATATTTTTTTGTTTTCGGTGCAGATGGCGCTGTAATTGATGTTGGAAAAAGTGAGAATTCGAACGACTAATCCTAAAAATTTAGATCGACTAATCCTAAAAAAAACAAACGCTATTGATTCCCGTTTTTTATTGTTTCCCGTTAAAACAAATTTATTTAGAACAGTAATAATAGTTTCTCTTGCGAGAAACACAAAAACATGCAAAAAATTTGTGCACATTGCAATTTTTTTTTCTTTTCGAACAGTAATTCTTCTAACACAGCGCCATCTGCACCGAAAACAAAAAATATTTCAAACAAAATTTACGCATTTTTTGACGTAGAATCCGAGTCTGTAATAAGAAATGGGGGTTTCCAGTTAAGATATCAAAGTTGTCCCCACCCCCACCCAACAGTGGGTGGGGGTGGGGGTCACGGTTAGTGTAGTTGAATAGCATTTTCAAAAATATTAAACACGTATTATTTTGTTTATCGATGCGGTGTGTACCATTCAAAATATTCGACCGTCCCGGACATATTTTACACCCTGTATATCGCTGCGTAAAAGTAACTTGATTCACTTAGGTATTAAAGTTGGTATTTTTGCTACGATTATCAAAATGTTCGTATTGCAAGCCTACACTTACGCTACTACTTTATTTCATACTATACCGAAAATCAATGTTTACGTGATTGGTTTCAGTCCGGGAAATGAATCATTACGTCAGAGAACAATAGTGTCCGGAAAACGAGCTATTACAGTAGAGTAGAGTAGACTGTAAAACCAAAAAAAAAAAAAAAACTAGGGTACCTTGATAATTTGAAAATCATTTGGATTTATTTTCTTTAAATTTCAAATTCATGTTTTTACTTTAAAATTCAATTTTAAATGAAAAAATCGAATTAATGACCCATGTAGTATGAAATAAAACGTTGTACGTTACACGTACGTTAAATGATCGTTACAGTACTCGTTCAAAATTCTACTCGTTCAAAACGTCGAACTCGTACTGTAACAACTCATTTACCGCCCTTGTGACGTAAATAACTATTACAATTAATTGTCTTCGTTGGCAAAAAAATAGTACACACAAGTGCAAAAATTTACATATAGTGCAGCATATTTTTTTTTGCTAATGATTGAGTTTTCTACGTCTAATAACTCTGTGTTGAGATGTTCTAACATCACATTCGATTCGTTTTCGATAGTATTTTGTCTCTTGTAACAAGAACAAAATTGTACGCTATTTTCTTCTTTCATTACAATTTTTCTACATAATGCGATCTCAGCCTTCTGTGAAAATGTTATTTGTGTTTTGTCTCGAAGAAGAAGGACGTGTTTTTGTCGTCTTCTTCGAGAAAATTTTAATTTAATTAATTTTTAGTTTATTTATTTTCTAATGTAGTGTAAAGTGTTTAAATATATAATTTATATATAATTTATTTTAATTTAAGTTATTTAAGTAAAAGTGTGTGCATAAGAATAGTGAAAATTTAAATATGGATAGAATGCAATCCATCGGGATGCATTCAACAGGCATTGTTTTATATTTTTATTTTTATTTTCATATTTATAGCGAAACAAGTCAAATTTTGGCTTTCTCGCTTAATATGTAATGCATGTCTTAAATTTGTGTAGTTGGTGCATAAAATTCGAATGGTCAAATACATTATCTCGTATTTAAATTTAATTAAAATCGAATAAATAAATTTACGCATTAAATTTCTGTTTCTGTACATGAATTTACAAGTTTTCGGTTTCTCTCTTTCCTCTTACGAGATTATGTACGAGTATGTGTTGTATTTTTTGTTTTATGTGGAAACGACACAAACACATATATTCTTTATTTATATACATAAAAAGAATATAATTTCTATTATGTAATTTCTATCAAGACAATTGGTTCTATAGTGTTCGATTGTTGATATTTGCTTCTGAATTGTATTCACAGTCGTGTATGTGTAGTGTACGAGGTTATTTTCGGAAATATATACAGTAATATATAATATAGTGAAGCCTATTATATATGTATATAATATAGAGAAGGCATATACCAAAACACACTATGTACACATCGATACTTTCCCTGCTGCGCACGTGAAGGATTATATGAAAACGTTTGTTTTCTCTATGTGCGTTGGTGGTTTTAGTTTTGTAATGTAATACGATTTTATTATTTTTACTTGGCGTTGTTGTATTCTTTGTGTTTATAGTGCTCTTTATATACAATGAACTACACAACGCAAAATTTTCATGTATTCAATTCAAATAAGATTCTTATACTACGTATAATCGAGTAATTTGAGTTGAATTGGAAATTTAATTAGAATTAAAAGTTTCTTGTGTTCGATTCTAATGGGATTTGTTTACTTTGTATTATCGAGTAAATTTGAGTTGAACCAGAAACTATCGTATGTAATACAGTGAGGTCTCGTTATAGTGAATACTGATTTAAGGAAATTGTAATTTCGCAAGGAAATTTTATTCGCCAAAGTGATAAGTGTTTATGTGAAAATATATGGTTAATAAGGAAATAAAATAATAAAACTTTGCAGATGTAAATACACAACTAAATTAAATTATTAAATAATTAAATACATTTCTCCGGTTCCTTTGGCTGCGCTGTTTCGAGATTTCACTGTTCATATAAAATTTTTTTGTTTATTTAAGCATGATTATTTTTAATACGGGGTAGTTAATTTTACTGAACTGCACGGAATTCCTAAACTGAATTCATACTTTAGAAACTAATTAGTTCTTATAACTTTAATTTTGGGTACTGGTGATATTAATTGTAATTCATTCCAGAAAAGTCATCACAGATGAAACTTCTATACTTTAAGTGGCAGGTTCACGAAAATGGTTCATTTATAATAGTAGTTTTGAGTTAAACTGTAGTTTTTTGGATCGGATTGGTGAAATTGGGATTCCGGGAAGGACTGGCACCCTATTGATTTTGTTTATCAGTTATTTTGTTAATATGTGAATAGTATCTAAAGGAGTTCCTTTTTTAGTTCACTGATTAATAAGTTAATTTTCAGAATATAACTCAGTTCCAGAATTAATCATTATTAGAGGGATTAAAATTAATCCTTTCTAATAAAGAAGCTAATTTCAAGTATAGATTATAGTTTCAGAATTAGTAATTATTAGGGATTAAATTAATCCCGTGTTTCAGAATTAAATTCCAGCTTAAATCAACCTTCCAGGATCAACAAGGAGTGAAGAAGCTGAAATTAAAAATTGTGTTAATTTTGTAAGCTGATGAAATTAATTAATTGTTAAAATTTGTAGGGGTGCCAACTAGAGGATTTTTTAAATTATTTATTGAATTATTTAAGTGGCCTAGGCTAGGATTGATGCGGATGTAATTTTAAGTATACTTAAATTAATAAAATCTTAGGTGTTTAGAGGGGTTTATTTTAAGTATACTGATGAATAATTTAATTTGTTTCAGAATTTAAGATTGCTCCAGAATTAATCATTCTTAAAGGGATTAAATTTAATCCTAATTTTCAGTAACAAAGGTATAGCCGGACTCAACGCTCCAGGAACAACAAGCAGTTAACAACCATGTAGTTTAGAAATTGTGTTGTCTTGTGTTGTCTTATTTACTAACTATCAACCGCCATGGTGTCTGGAACCGGGTTGAGTCTCTGTTACTAACATACCTTTCCTTTCCCTCGATTTTGTTATTCGTAAGAGGGTGTACGGTGGACCCGGCGTATCCGGGAAACTTGCCTTAGGCTTGGTCGTACACACTAAATCAATCAATCAATCAATCAATCATAATGCGATCTCAGCCTTCTGTATACTTTTCCTTTTCTTCACATCGATAAAATATCGCAAACAAAATTTTTTGTGATAAAGAGTGATGAATGAAAGTAGAAATAGAATGATGTTTTATGCGAGTAAGCTGAGATCGCAATAGAAAAAGCTTAATTCAAAAGTCGAAATAGTATACAATTTTATTCCTGAAAAGAGAGATATGAATACTATCGAACATCGAAAAAAGTGATGTTAGAACATCTCACCACAGATCTCAAAAATAGTTTTGTATTTGCTTTAGAATACTAGTACACACTAACATCACAGAAAAGAATGAACAGATATGGAAGTTCCATGTCAAGTATTTACATAGAAATATTCAATCTAAAAAATGTATTCCTGCTCTAATCTAACCAGTTAAGACAGAGACAATATAATTCAATATTACATATTTCGCTTCTCTTCTTTGTATAAAAAACAAAAAAGAAGAGAAGCGAAACATATTATTGTATTATATTTTCCCTGTCTTAACTGGTTAGATTAGAGCAGGAATACATTTTTTAGATTGAATATTTCTATGTAAATACTTGACATGGAACTTCCATATCTGTTCATTCTTTTCTGTGCTAACACTACAAAAAAAGTTATATGTCTCTAAATTAATAGTTCTCCATCAAAAACAGAAAATCTAATCTATTGTAAACTTTTGCACATATGTGTATGTGTTTTTCGAATTAAAAGTGACTTTGTTTGACTCGCAACCTTTGCACTAGCTCGGGTTCGCTGTACTTCGCCTTGCATGCAAACATAATTGCTCGTCAAATAGAGTATCACTTTTAATCCTACTAACACAATCTACTATTATGTGAGAACTAACAGTTACAAAACAAGAAAAAATACTGCCCTGTAGCAATATTACGCGGCGACATTCGGTTGACGTTCGAAAATCCACAATAATAGAACAATTAAAAGTCAGGGGTGACATGTTTTAACCATCCCTTTTTCGATTCGACGCTTTTTCGATAGAACAACTATATATCTTTGCTAAAAATAAAATGTTTTAAAACAATTTAGTTTTAAAATACCGTTATTCTGTCGAAAATGATGGTTAGAACATGTGACTCCAATTATAGATGTGCCTTATTGAACCTATTGCCATCAATTATGAATGACTAGTAAGAACTAACCAACTATCTATTTAGAAAAGTCGAAAATTTAACAAATGTTTTTACACTGAAACATCGATAAACATCGATTGCCAATGTCAAACTCACATAAACTCAACTCACACTAACTTCCAACTCAAATAATAACTCTCCCCAAATAAATCTGCAACTGAATCCCTCATTAAAACTCAATTCACCCTCAACTCAACTCTCAATGAAACCTCAAACTCAATCCCTTCATGAAGATCCCTAGTATATATGAACTCAACTGAAAACCACTCAAGCTAATTTCCAACTCAACCCTCAACACAACCCCAAATAAATTCCCGCCTTAACCGCTGACTACCCAACTCAATCAGAACTCAACCCTAACTAACCTGCAATCCAGCTTTCAAATCAACCCCAAACTCCCGCCCAACTCACCTCCGTAGTCTTAAAAACTACACGCGTATATGAACTCAACTCTAGCTAAATGTAACTCAACCGTTAACTCAACAAATAAATAACTTCACAGCTGAACTGCTTCCTAGACCCTAACCTTTATAGACCCTAACTCTATCCCAACTCAACCGCAAACTCAACGCCCAAATCAGTCGACAAACCAGCAGATATAAAAAATTGGTCTATATAGTAATATCACTACGTAGTTTTGGGTCAATTCGTAAGGAAGGTACCCGATCCTCTTGACGTACAGCTTCCAAAAGATTTTAAATACATTGGCGAACAAAAATCGAAATCGTACAAGCCGTTCTAGAGATAGCCGCCATCAGAGACGTTTCAAAACGTCGAGAAAAGTGGTTTTAGAGCAACAAGTGGTTTTGACCTTTTCGATACAATCAATGGAATTGAAGCTTATTAATCGATCGTAATCAGATAATGAAAAATCTATACATACTCTTTTAACTTGCACGCATAAGGGTGCATACGATAAGTGGAAGGTAATTTAGAAACGATTCAGTTTTTTTGGTTTCAAAGTGAAAATAACCAAATATGATGGAATAAAAAGATTACCGATTTCAAGCAAAACACAAAAAATATCGATCAATATTGAAGGTTATCGATTATTATTTATATAATTATTTAACCATATTATATAATTACGTACACCTATTTAATTTCGTAATAAAAAAACGCAAATCACTTATTATGAGATAATATTGTATCTAATGCCCATTTGAAGCGGCGTTGCAGCAAATATATGTCATTTGGATTATACTTTTTTTATAACATTTTCTTACAGGTTTTCTCACATACTTTTGTTCAATTATCTTTTATATGTAATATTTAAAAAAAATGTAATAACAAATCCTATATAGTGGTATAAGGAATTATATAAGATTTGCACGGTGTGATGTTTGTACAAGAAGAAATATTATTTAACTCCATATATACACATACGTAATATTGCAAGAGTTGAATTACACACAGAAAGTGAATTTAACAAGTTTTCCGATTATTTTTAATTTTCATCCATAAAAATATCTTCTCTATACAGCCTGAACCAGGTACAAAACATCTATAGTTGGTATATAAATTAATTTAATGTAGATTGATTATACAATATGTTTTCTGCAGATCATAACACATATTTCGCATAGGTAAGCGTTTATTAGAAATAATAGATTTCATAATTATTTATGTAAGTTTATCTATTTGAAACAAGTACTAAGAATTGTTCCACTATAATTACTAGTACTAATGAAGATGGAAAATTTAATTATTATCTTAATATAATTTAATAAAATTATAATTACATATTTAATGGGGTAGGGTACGCTAATTAAAAATTGATTGATTTTCTGCGCGCACCGATCGATTTGACATTTGGCTTATATAATAACCGGTAATTAATCGATTGGATAAACTATAAATATAGCAAACATTTTATCATTGTATTGCACACACTAAATGATTTCGTTCACCAAAGATGAATATATTATATCGCAACTAGATGTATGCTAATTTTGCTCTCATGAATTTTGCATCTAATTAATTTTCGTATATTGCTTGATTTTGATTGATTAGTATACTGATAATGTGTAGAAAACAACATATTATATGCCTACATAATAGTCAAAAGTCAATATACTATGCTTCAACCATGTCATACTTAAAGTAAGACACGGTTGGCGCTATATCACTATAATCAATAAATAAAAAAAATTTGTTTGCAATATTGACCATTCACCATATACCTAGTATGCACAATTTATATCGATATATGTATGTATGTAGTAATAAAGTTTCTAGAAAATGTATTTTACGTTTCTTTTCTAAACGTAATTACAATTAATTACTAATTCAGCTGGAAATTGTTGCTGTAAACAAATTAAAATCAGTTTACTATTTACATATATGTATAGCTAAATCGTAAGATCTCCAGATTAATTACGATGATGTGAAAAAATTCACGGCCATTATGATATGAATTAATCCGGAACTGACGCAAATCGTTCTTATATAATTTATATACGGTTCATTAGAGGTTCACAATAATAAATAATTAAATTTTATTGCAAGCCACATAAATAAAAAAAAACATTTTGCGATAATTGATCCAAACGGAATTTTTTTTTTTGCTACTGTGGTAAAAACAACATAACTCGACCTAGATTTAATCGCGCGAACCATATTCGCACTGTTCGATTATCTCGCACCTGTTATATTTTATGCAACATTCCATAATGTACCAAGACCCTGAATATAGTCATATCGCTCATATATCAACAGAGTTTGATCGTTTTTATCTTTGTATTGATTGATTTAAATAAATCTGATATTGTTAAGTAATCTAAGAAAAATCGAAATGCGCGCGAGAAAGTTTTTTGTTTGTTGTATGTTATGATATATATATAATATAAGAAGAGAGTATGTATATTACAAAATAATACAATACAACATATGAGATTGCAAAAAAGTAGGTCAATGGTTTTGGTCACATTTGAACGAGAGTGATTTTTTTTTTTTTTGTACTTTTCGGTGATGGTGTTGTTGCAATTTTATTTATTAGTTAATTTAATTTGAATGTGGGTGACCATAAATATGTTATGTTTGGACAAATATTTGTAATAATTGTGGTAATAATAATTGGAACCGAAATTACGAGTATTTTATGTGGTAATGGAACCTACTAAAATAATATCTTATAATTATACAACAAAATATTTCGCCATCTCCCGCGTGTAAATCAAATTTTGTCCTAAACATAATATTTTATTTAACCCCGATCAATAATCAAAACAACAACAACCGATAGACACCTACTTATGAAAATCCATAATATTGTTTAACTGCCATTCTAATTTGCATTTTTTGATAATCTTATTCCACAATCGCATCGATTATTATCTAACTTATGTATTTAGTTAGAAATCCACTAAAAACACATACATATTTAATAAAAACTATATTTCATGGGCGAAATTAATTTGCTAATAAATAATTTATGTATACATATGTGTTTAATTAAAAATGTATAATTAAATTATAAGCTGCGGTTTTACACCCCAGTTATTTTAACACAAAACAATAGTTAACATAATTAGGTAATAAAAATATTATGTATACTCACCAATAGTGCTATATTCGGTAAATATAATACATCATCTTCCCGTCCTACCGATAAATGTTCTTGCCACACTAAAGGATGTATTGGTGTTGTTGTTAGAGTGCCATTTCGGTTAAATCTATTATTTGTGTGTTCGAGTTCTTCACGATATACGTACGGCCCAATTTCCTCAAGTTTTAATTTATTAGCTTTACCATCCATATATTCTTTGGCATTGGTTATATTGAATAAATAGATTTTAACATATAAATCTACAGGCGGTCTTGCCCATAGATCAAAAATTTCACCTCCCTCTTCGAAGATAAGTTTCTGTAAAATAAAATGTCAATGAAAGGCGATTTTTTACATAATTATATACTTTCTATACAAGTCTTAAATAACTTCGTGAACGAATGACATTAACATTGATTTTTGTTTTTTTGTTTCAGTAGTCCAAATCAAGTGAATAATATCATGAAACAACATTTTACTATGAAAGTATTGTTCAAGTAAAGTTAAGTAATTTTCTTGTACATGACCTTGAAACGAGCTTAAGGAAACGAAAGTTTTTTTATCCGATTACACTTACCCATCTAAATATCAAGTCGTACGGCTGGAAAAAGTACGATAAAATTGCACCACATATCGCTATGATTCCGGTTGCCATCAACAAAAAAATTCCTAATAAAAAAAAAGAAAAAATGTTACAAATACTGGTAGACAGTTTGGCGCCAACACAACATCATAAAAGTTTAACTATACATATGGTAAAATACAGCATGCATATCTTGAGTTCGGTTTTTTTGTATCGAAATCTTAATATAGATGAGACGTCAAATATTATACGTAATTATGGTATTTCCGACATTAATTTTAAAGCATAAGAGTTACAGTGCTTTTTTTGCTAAATCTACAAAACTTTTGAAAGCAATTGGCTTATTGTTTCATTTTAAATATATTTATGACCAATTGATTTTAAAACAACAAAAAATGTGCCTGTAATTTAGGCGGAAACCCCGAAAAAATGCCCAAATATTCAAAATACGTTGATTAGAGGCTAAAGTAATCGATTTTGCTGTGTTTTTTTATACATCTCGGAAGATCTCTATAAATTACCTCCAGACTTTCTCTATTTTTGTGGTTGAATTGCAAATAATTCAGTTTAATTAGGACTTTTTACGCTACATTTTATAGTTTTTAATTCATTTCCTTGAATTACACAACTTATTAATTGTACGTATATGAAAATCTTGCTTTTTATCCAGACATTCTATCGAGACTACAGATTTTCCTTTTCATGAGAACAGACACAAATTAAAAATTTGTATTTTACCAGGGAAACATACCAAAGTTCATTTTTAGTACATTTGCTATTTTCATTTAGTACAATGGGAAACTAGTAGCTGATTTAAGGCTGATTTACAATTTACATTCAATCTTTTCGTTCTTTTCCAAAAGATAAAAAATGCGTTTTAGTATGATTTCCTTGTATTAAAATCAGAAGTAATACTCAAAAAGTAATATTCAATACTATTTACTGCAACACTCAACTTTTTTGGTGAAAAAGAATGGAAAAATCTGAAAAAGTTTAACTGGTTTATGTTTTTTCGTAAAAGTTGTTAAAAATTTATAAAATCAAAGTAACAAAAGGTAAAAATGAAATTTTGCGTATGCCCGTCTCATTTTTATATACAAATGGATAAAATATATTTGAACTATTCTTCGTGATTCTTTTGAAAAGGAACGAAAAGATTAAATGAAAGGCAGCTATTACATTTAATCTTTTGCTCTATTTTAAAAGACAGAAGATGTACGATAAAAGTATTCGTTTTTTTATTATTTCCTTACATTATAAAGAGTCATATTTAATATGTGTTATTTAATACTATTTACCGCAATCCACATGTTCTTTTGGCTAAAAAGGATGGAAAAATCGAAAAATGAGCCTGTTTATCATTTTACGTAAATGTTGCTCAAAATTTAAAAGATCATAGTAACATTTTGAAAGAAAAAAAAAGTTTTAGTATGTCCGTCTCATTTTTATATATGGAAAAAATGTATTCCCACTTTTCCTCATGGATTTATGCTTTTTATTTGGAATAACAAAAATATAATGAAAACAACAATGACGTAGCGTTGTCAAAATAAACACAATTCTTAGTGCTGCGAGTGCCAGTATTTTTAAGTGGATGATAGAAGTAGTTAAAATTTTCCTTCTTTTTTTTTTGTTGGTAAATATCTGAAATTCTGAATAGATCTATCGAGACTTATAAACAAATACAGCAAAGTAAACAATTCTTTTTTAATTTTTTTTTTCTTATTTATTGGTTTATAGAAATTCTATCTTTATAATATTAATATGTGTTTGGCCGCCTTTTGCTTCTATAGATGGTGTGATTAGTATGTCTACTTATCACCAGAGTATATGAACGTGGGGTCAATTAGTTTTGTTTACATTTTTTTTTATATGGAGTTTCATCAAAAATAACTCTACTAAAATTTTAGAAAAATCAATGAAAATTACCATAATACGAAATGCAAAATAAAATAATTGATTAACAAAAGAATAATTATTATATTTTTAACATAAAATAAATAGAAAAGCCTTTGGTTTACAAGAATTTGATGTTTAAACTCCGAGCATTATTTGAGTTTTGTAAGGTTTTATGTCAGATGCTTTATGTTTGTTTTTGTTTAAAAATTTCAAATTGTTTTGCCCATTTCTATTAAAAACTCCTTGCTTCTCATTGTTTTTGTGAAATTTGTTATTCCAGGCAGCTCAAATGGTTCTTTTAACATAAAATTTTCCATACAAAACTTAAATAATTGATGTTTTTATAAGTATTTCGTTTTTCTAACAATTGGAACGGCGATCCGTTTATTTTATGTTAAAAATTAACAAATCCTTTTTTAACGTTGAAAACGTTTATACTGGGGTTTCTAAAGAAAAAGCGAACGACCAAAAAAACCGACCCAAAAAATGTAACAAAACACAAAACTGCCAACTCTGTTTAGGTACTTCACAGAAATTTGAAAAATGTAGAAATGGCATTTTTTATGTTCTGTATTGCAATAAAATTGTATTACATTCAAACGATTTTATTTAATAAACCTACATACTTATAAGGAAATGAATATGTATACTACATATACCCAAAGAAATTTTTTTCCTTTTCAAAATACATACAACAAAAAAATCATAGCCTTCTAAGCGCAATATTTTTTTACGGTAATTGTGTGTTGTTGCGGTTTGTAAAATTTTGAAATACAATCAGTTAAACATAGTTATTCGATAAGCGAGGCCGAGGACGCGCAATATAAAAATATTATTTTGATGTGGTAATAGGACATATTTACTAACATTTGGTAGAAAAAAAAAAACATAAACAAATCGTAACTTTAAGAAAATATTAATGTATTTAAAATATTTTTAATATTTTATTAATAACATTGAAATTTAAAACAAAAGTCGATATAGTAAAATTTTTTTTTTGTCTAAAACATGATTTATATAAATTTCAGCGTAATGAAAATCAAACTATCATTTAATTGACCGTCGAGTATTTGACTGTCATTGAGATAAGTGATTTCTTCAAGTTACTAACTCCGTTTTCAACGGATAAATCGGCAGAACTTCTTCTGCCACCATTGCTTTTTGTTAACAAATATTATTTGATTATTCTTCGCGTCGAGGTAAACTTCATTCATTTTTTTAAATTTTTGTTTAGAGCTGTTTTGGGCCAAACTCCATAATATAAAAAAAATGTAAACAAACATTTTGACCCCGTAACGTCGCGACGTCTCGTGGAATAAAGATTGAACTGATGTACTAAAACAAAATTTATTACGGCGGCACACATCCGTTAAAAAAAATTTTTAAAAGTAGCAGAAGGTTCTGGATTCCTAGATGTTCATCAACAAACTTTATTATTGTTTCTGGGCGCTTTCTTGCTACATCTAACTTCATTATAAATGAAACATTTTCTATTGGGTTTGTCTGGGCTTTACGGGGGGAGCGGCCTCCCCCCCCCCCCCGGAGGGGCGCTGAGGCAGTCCAACACATCGATATGTTTTCCTGCGAAGTAATTTTTTACGTTTAAATGTAGAGATAAGAAAAATAAATATGATTTTAATAAATTATTATTGTATTATTCGAAACTCACAGCTTTGGCAGTATTGCATGGAGTTGAAAAATAAATCTGAAAGTATCGCCGAAAAGTTCTAACACAGAGGGCTTAAATCAGAGCCTTCTAGACTATAAAGCCATAATCATACATCATAATTTTTTAGAAGCTTTTTTAGTGGTTGTGGTACAACTTGTCACTGATTTCCATAGAAATCCATAGCTTCAAGTTTTTCAATGAAAAAATCAAAAAAATTATAAAACGTTTACAAAAAATGTTTCTACATAATATCTTTAACAACAATACACAAGAAGGCACCATTGGTATTAAGTAAATATCAACTGCAGAAATATTAAAATTAATTTATTTCTAAAATATATTTTTTGAACTTTCGAACTTTCAAATCTCATGGAACCTTAACGCTTATGGTTTAATTAGCAGCCTTCTATAAATATTTGGTCTTACTATATCGTGACTATGATCTATCGCTTTCATTTAAATCCTCGCAAGTTTAAATCGGAACTCTACCTTGGTCGTGGTTACTAATTATATTCAAAAAGTTTGTATTGAATATCGTCAATTACAGCGCCATCTATCATGAATGGAAAAAAATGTTTCAGCCAAATCCTACGTATTTTTAGCCGTAGAACCCGAATCTGCAATAAAAAATAGGGGTTCCTATCTTAGTTTCAAAGTTACTCCCCGCCCCACCTACAAGAAGGGGGGAGGGGCTTCTAATTTTAACACTAATGTATTTCCCCCGCGCAATAATTAAATTTTGATCTCAACCATTTTTTTCGTAGAGTGCTTATTTTTCGAGATATTTGAGTGTATCAGGTTAAAAAAATCACCCGGTATAATGAAATACGTTTAACCTCCAAAAGTTTTGGTTACTCCGTTTCTATTGGCGATTGGAAAAGTACAAAATGCGATACCTATCGGAAATAAAATAAAGTTTCTCACCCAGTACCTTGTCCATAAGAAATATATAGAAAACATATCTATCGGAAATAAAACAAACTGTCGTACCCACTGTCTAAAAGCACGTCTCCAATCGTCAATTGACGATTAGAGCCGTGGTTTTAGACAACATATTTATAGCCGCTTCACTTCAAAAAATTTCCGCTATACCATATTTTAGTCGATCAGCGAGCGCTGATGCTAGTTTTTCATGGTTGCTTCAGTTTTATTTTATTCCAACAGGTAGTGTCCTACATTTACAATCGTCAATCGCACGACGTATAAATATTTAAAAATTGTTTCATGTTGGGTTTTTGGTTACATATTAATTTCTTGGTTAGTATTAAGCTTCTTTATACATGTAGTTTAGTGTTGTTCATCATTTAAAATAGATTCAGAATATTTGAGTACATATAGCAGTGAAAATGACAAATGTGGTTGAATTTAAAAAACAATCAAATCTCTTAGGAGCGAAAACCACAGGAATCAAAAAGATTTATTTAACAGGTGATTTTTGTTCTGATATTACCTAATCATAAATCAAATTATAAACAAATGCCTTCTAGATTAAACTTATGGCAAGGTCTTGACCTACATTTTCCTAGTCGCGATATTTTCCTAGTCGCAGTTCTATGATCCACTTTTTTTAAAATGCGGTGACAAATATCAAATTGAAAGCTATCATTTAAATTGACATGCTGCCATCTGGTGACTGGTAAAAATACTATATCCGTTTTGGACGCCCCATTCCCTTATAAAGCTTCGTTTTTTAGACTCTGGCTTTGTATAATCAACGTTTCTTTGCTCAAATTCGTTATGTAGGACTTGTAAATAAACAGCTACTGCAATTATGGAACTAAGGAAGCACATGCGACCGATTTCTTCTCCAGAAAAAACTTTCCAGACCACAGCTTTTCCAGTTTTCGGTTGAAGTCTTAAAAGACAATCGTTACTAATTCTCTCTTGAGGTTTTTTTCGTGAGACGATTCTACACTACAAGCTCTAATATGCAGCTTGAATTTGGATTCATCGGAGAAAATTGCGTTATTCCACATCTCGTGAGCCCAAGTAACGTGCTTTTAAGCCCACAGCAAAGAGTGTTTGTTTTTCTGGGCTGCTTCATGTACTCGCAATCCAGCTTTAACCAGTCTTTTTCTCACAAAGCTGGATGAAACTCAATCCCCATTGTTCGTTCAAGATCCTTGCTTATGTTCTACGCCGGTAGGCGTAAAAGTACATAAACTAATTGTTCGGCCAATATTTTGGCACATCACTTGCGAGGATAAACCGCTCTAATAAAAGCGAATGGCAGTTTAAAAATATAATCTTAAAGAGATAAGTTGCATAAACCAATAAAATACAAAAAAAAAAGTATTTCCACTACTTCCACGCCCATAAGTCCCAAATAGGGTACTTCGAATATTTTGGAATTTTTTCGATTTTTCCCCTTAAATTGCAGGTATATTATTTATTTTTTTAAAGTGAGTCATAAATATATTTAAAATGAAACAATAAGCCAATTGCTTTCAAAAGTTTTGTAATTTTTGCAAAATAAAAACTCCAATTTGTAATAAAATATGTTTGACCAATTTTTATTTTTGCCAGCACTGTAGATTCGGCCACTTTTACATAACACATCCTTGGTGAATATACATCCACTATTTTAAACCACATGCATGAACAACCAGTAAAAGTTGATTACCTATATCAAATATTAAAAAATGTGCGACATGAAAATAACTTTCTTACAATCGCAAAACTGCTTAAACAAAAATGTTGAAGTATAAATTAACTAATTTAATTATTAATTTAATGGAATTTAATGAGCCTGTCATACACAATACAATAGAAATATAAATAACTAATCAATAAATCGTATTTTATTAGGTATTTATAAAAATTTATTTATCTGATTATTTATAATTAAATGTCACTCGATGCAATCATCTCTTTTGAAGAAGATACTAATGTATTGTGGAAACAAACCTTACGGGATTATTAGGAATTTTAATACTGACAATGAATCACAATCTAATGGATTAGGAAGATTTGCGTGTGAATCAATGTCATTGTTCTAATGAAAACAAAATCTCATACTGTAATTTTCTTTCGAATGAATCAATAAATTATTGTTTGAAAATTATAGTTAATTATTCAAACACCTTTATAATTAACAATAGATATAATTTTTAATTATTAATGCGTCACCTTCGGTTGGAATAATTTGCAAAGTATATATAGAGGAATAAGTTGTTATTCCAATTAAAAGATCAACTACTCTAAATACTTAGAATTATTTATTGCTTTAAATAAATAAATCTACTGAGGACATTTCCATTAAAATGTATTGAAATTAATAATTTGTTAATTAGGTAATAATTTGTTTATTACGATATTTCAAGGTGAGATTCACTTTTATAAGTAAATAACAGTGATTTTATTTTGATTGGTGGATTCGAATTTGCTGCTTATTTTATGTTATTCTGACCTACATACATAATATTGTATATACTTAAAAACCAAATTTCTTTTCGCACGCAATATTTGAAATTAATGCTCGATATTGTGTAAGTGAAGATGTTTTTTGTAATTAAAAATTACCTTAGCAAATAATTAATTTTTTTTTTATACTATACTTTTCACTGTTATCTAAATATTTATTATTTATATTTGAAAGTAATTTGATTTTTAATTAAAGGCCACAAATAAATAGAAAAGCAGAAGTGGGTAGTGGCTATTAGCATGATACATTGAACAAATACTAATTAGCATTAAACAATTCGTGGGAAACCTTGATTAAAATCGCTTTATGCCGCGTCTGAAAGCTGTACTGTACTGTACTGTAGTAGTATATACAAACATGCATGTTTTAATACAAATTAACGAACTTTTCGAGTGAATCTTTGCTTGCTTGATATGTTAGAAACTCAAATTTTCATTATCTAATTCAAAATATTTATGGTGAAAAATACGTCAAATCACATTTTTTTTGGAAGTCATGTTTTAATTTTATGATTTTTATGTTTTGAATTTGTAGCACTAATTAAAAAAAATAAAACAAAATATGGTTGGAAAAATATCATAGATTTTGGAACGAAAAATTATCAAATTTCACTCAATCTTTTTTTTTATCTGATTAATTTTCTATTTGCTTTAGAACATTTTTTTTTAAATTATTGTAAATCATATGCGTGAACTCTCAGTTAATCTACGTGTTTTTGGTTCAGTTTACTCAATTTAGTGATTTCTCTAAAATCCTTTGTGCTATTACATTGTACGATTTTACTGCCAGAACTAAATACCCGCAAAATACCGCAATTGTAGAAGAACCCAAGCAAAATGTGGCCGTTAAGCATGAAACTGGGAGATGATTTGGTCAAAAAGTGCAACAAATTTTGCAACGAATTCTGATGAATTTTAGAAGCTTTCTTAAATTTTGTTTATACACTTCTGTTCCCATAAAAAAAGATTAAAAATGGTAATCTCACTCACAATTCTTAAGCTATTTTCTTCAATTAATTTGGTTTTTGCTAAAGTTTCATTCTCAATATATTTTCAACTCTAAAGCACACTGCTTTCGAATAGACTTTTACAATTGAACCGTAAAAAATCTGGATTATTGCGACCTCTATAATTAATTTTGAAGAAATTTTAATAAATTCACTAAAAATAATTTTTTGTTTAACCAAAACATCCAATAGAATAAAACTAAAAAGCTGTCAGCAACAACTTAAAAATTTGAAATCCTAACCAGTAAATACGGAATTTCCTTCCTAGGAATTTCTATAGATCTCAACATTTAAAGTTGTTTAAAGTAGCAAACAATTGTGTCGGCTGGTCTTCACTCGTCACGACGAAGAAAATTTGGCACCAGTTTGTGCCAATTATTGTTGATTGGGTAAAAATGGTGGCCTAAAATTGTTTCTATGATCTGTAATGTGAAAATCAAGTTCACGTTGAAAGTTTACAAAACTATTTAAAATTATTTGTTTTAATAATTTTAAATAACACTACCCTGCAAAATTTTAAAAATTTGGTGCCATTTGACAATGAATAGTTGTTTCCGAAGTAATTTTTTACGCTGAATCCGACATAAACTCAAATATGTCAACAAACAATGTTTTTTGCACTTTTAGGTGAGAATATCTCAAAAACCTGACGTGGTAGAGCAATTCTGAGCCCGGATTCGGATCCAGCGTGAAAAATTACTTCAGAAACAACTATTCATGGTCCAGGGGCAAAATTTTGCAGGGTAGTGTAATTTTCTACAATTTGATACTAAAACTAAATTTGTTAAACTATATTTTGAACTGCATAATATTCAGATTAATAGACAAAGAGTGACTCATCCTAAATTCATTCGATTCTTGTCTTAAAACTGAACTTTTGGAAAAAACTTCATGCTTGCCACAAAAGACAAATCAAAAATCGTTACGTTGTTTTCCTTGAAGTATTCTACTCTACTTCTTATAGATAATTTTGGACACAAAAGCAGAACTAAGAAAATACTTTGGATTTCTATTATATAGAAAATACCATTTGAGAGGCAAATGTAACTCATAAATTGCCTCATGTTCGATTCTCACCAAAAGAAAAGAGACTTTTTTTATTTTATAATATTTTAGTAAAAGTGACTGTTAAGAGTAAAAACCATTTTTAGTTTTTCGTTATGTAAAAAGTTAAAATTTAATTTTGAAAACTCAGAATGTAAACGGGCGTTTGGTCAAGTTTTACAATTAAATCTTCCATTTTCCAAAATTTTACACAGCAACGCATCACCCTGATTCTCTAAAAAATAATATAATGGGTAAATGTGTAAACATGATAAACCAATTGAAAGGTATGATTGACAGCTGTTTCAAATTCGTCTTTTCTTGCGCATATCGTCATTCGGTGCAAAAAAATCTCAAGGCTTTGTTGTTTTTATTAAAATTTTGACTTTTATTAAAATTTTCACAGAACTATCGCCGCAAAACAATACGGTTTGTTTTTGTTTGATATGAACTAGCGTTTATAAAAAAAAGTATAGCACTGAATGAAGCACCGAATGATGTAATTTTTTAGTGAAAGAGATAGCAATACATGCGCTTGATCCACAGTCCACTAAATAGAGGTAATATACTCACTAGTTCCATTTTCGTTCATTTTTGCGCAGCTGTCAAAAATTGCCAATATGGCGAATGTTTGAGACCTGAATATACTAAATAAAATAATTATATAAATAAATTTATTTGAATTAAATGACTTTTTTATTTATTTAAACAACTTTTTTATTTATTTACTAGGCATGTACATATGCATACGTATACCATACATATTATTATAAAAAGGTCTCTATGTTCCGCCATTTTTTCAATTTGTTGTTTTTGTAATTTTTGGCAGATGCGCAATATATTACCTTTATTATGTGTACTGTGCGCTTGATCATACCTCTTAAATAGGGCATGCAAATAAAGTTTGCTTTTGTTTCCGTAAATCAGATGATGTTACCGTCGTAATAAAGGTTACAATAATGTTTGACGTTTAATTTAGGGCTACGAAGTTCGAACACGTCGATTAACGACTTATAAACATTTTAAAATATAAAAATTCTTTTGTGTTATTAAATTCACCATGCAGTTTCGATACAAAACACTAATGACATTTGACATTCTAACCTGTACCGAGGGTGCTGCATTTAAAAACAGCGGCGAATATTGTTACTATAAGCATGCCCCATTGGTTTATCATGATCACTGAGATATATACATGGATACGGCATAGGCAAAAATTCATGGTACAAGAAAAAAAACGAAGAAGAAGAAAAAAAGCTTGCGTCTGTGTGACAGAGAACGTATTTATTTTCCTTGTCTTGAATTGGTTTCGAATTTTCCGAAATGAAATCATATAAACCTAACCTTCGTACCGCTATAATTACATAGTAGGCTATGACCTTCGAGTCAATAAATGCGTTGTTTTTTTTTTCAATACACTAAATTGTTCTTTCACATTTTTGTTTTTACAAATGTTTAGTAAACAAGTTTGTTTATGTTCGAAAGTTTGACGTTTTTTTTTTTTTGTTTTTATTTATTTTCCAGGTGTGTATTGAAAATTTCAAGGAAAAATAGTGAAAAATAATTTAAATATTTTCCGAAGATAGGTAGTGCAATGTGTGAATAGTTCAAATAATGCTTCAATTAGTTAATCAGTCTCAAAATCTTTGTATGTTTAACGAGTCAAGCCCAAGTTTAATATTAACAAAATTATTTTCGAATCCAGTGCGGCCCTTTTTCGGAGTTAGCTTTTTAGAGTGTGAGGCATATATAAAATGAGCGGTACAACTAAAAAAAAACTTGTACCATTCGTTTTTGCTGTTTACTATGATAAATATTTTGAATGTCGTCTCCATGTATATATCTCAGTGATCATGATGTGTAAACTTGCAAAAAGCTATGCCTACTTTATATGAATTCGCAAATTTTCGCTTTGATTAAAAAAATTGAAAACTAATATCTTGGAAAAGAAAACTTTGTTTTTTACGAGTTTACACGTTTACCCATTATCTTAATTTTTAGAGAATCAGGGTGCTGTATAGAAATTCCGTGCAAATTTAGCATGAACAATTTATACTAGAATAAAAATTATAGTGTGCTTTTGAAAATCCTCTACGTGACAATTGTTAATTTTTATTTGAAAATTCATAAAAATTATTTAAAATAATCGTTGAAGGGATGAAATAACTGACAAAAACTCTAGTTTAGTTAATTTTACTAAACTGCACGGACTTCCTATACTGGTTTCAAAATTAAATTTTCCTTTTTCCAGAATTGTAATTTATGTTTTTGTCGGAGTGTGCAAAGTGCTCTTTGCATGCAAATTTCTTTACAATGTACAGTAAAAGGAGTTTAATTCCGATGTGTACAGATGATTTGTACATTGCTCGACTTTGTACTAAAATATCTGTGGAAACAACAAACCCGGAAATGATATATAGTATTGGGCAACGAATTAACACATAAAACACAATCTAATTCATTACTACTTAGTATAGCTTGTAACTAAAATTGTTTTTGTTAATATGACACATTGATTTTAGTCTATAGTAAAATTAATGATTGGTCACAGAATTAGCACATTTGGAAAAAATATTAATTTTTTAATTTTAAATATTTTTTTTTAAATATTTGTTGAGAAGCCGGTTTGTCTGATTATTACTTCGATCGAATTCCATCCATCGGGAACTACTTCTCACAGATACAGTTCTATCAAATTTTTGTTTTTTTTTTAGGCAAACAAAACTTTTAATATCGTTCCAGAGATTCTCAATTGGGTTGTAATCTTCCGTTTGGGCAGACCACATTGATTATTTTAGAAAGAGAAGTTTGTTTGTCTGTATTAAATCAATAAGATTCTTTCGGCTTTTTATGGACACAATATATTAATAATAATGGTATTCACAACATTTTCGACTTGTTAATCAGAAAAATAAAGAGGCCAGTCATTTATAATATATCTACCAAAAAAAAGTAGAAATATCAAAATCCCCCCCGTACTTTAACCCGAAAGTCAATATAAAATGTATGGACTCTAAAAAATGAAAACTTTCCTTGAGTTTTCTGTGTGGTAGTTTGGTTTCGACCAGTGATGGAATTTTAGGTACAATTGTACTTTTTTCGATACAATTCATTTGTAAAAGTATAATAGTACATTACAGTGAAATTTAGTACAATCTGAAAAATTTGTCCTGACGCGTTTCTTGCCTTTTTAAAAAAACAAAATTTAATTAACCGAAAATTATAAAAATTTCGTACAACACAAAAATTAAACTAAATCTTCAAATTTCTAATAGTATGTATCTCAGTAATTATTTAATTTGTGATTTTTTGTAGCTAATTATTTTATTAATTCTTTAATATAAAAATCCGTTATTTCAACCTTATTGTCAATTTAAACAATATTTAAATGAACGTTTTTGAAAACGAATGTTTTCCTAACGTAACTACGCCAGAATTTTAAAAATACTCAGTTTAACGAAAATAATTTAAGTTATACAATAACAAGTCATAGGTAGCAGTTTTGGAATTAAGACAGCCACTTGAATCTGCAGGAGGAATTCAGATAATTCGTTATGAGTGAAACTGAAGAGCAAGGGATTTTTGATACAAAGATCAGATGTGGAAATTCCTCTAGACATTTTGAAAATTTTTAAGTTAGGTAATAATTTTAATTATCTCATAATGTGATTCGAAATAGGTTGGTGAATGTTTTAACAAGTTTTAAGCCAAATACATAATTATTTAGGAAAATAATTTTTAGGACTGGAAGAAATCTAACAAATTCGAGATGTTCACAAGGCAAAACTGAACTATTGGAAACTGACAAGGGTAAATTAACGGTATTTATGCCAATAATAGAGTAATATAAAGCTTGGCTTTCATGATCTTTCAAAATTAAAAACGCAAGAGTCAGTGAGGCAAGAAGAGTAGCCGAAATTTTTTGAGATTAACAGATGTAACCGATGTTTCAATTAAAAACGGTTATCCGAGAAGGTTAGTGACAAAAGTTACTAGAGGTATTAGAAAGCAGGCTATCATTAATCATACCAATTCGGGAAATATGTTGAAAAATACGAGCGAAAATCCAAATTTAGTGATTGAAAATAATCGCAAATTGGTTATTTTGGTTCCTTATGTTAAAATTCTTTTCGAAAAACTAAAAAATGTTATACACACTCATTTTTAAGGCTGTTTGATACCGCGTTTGTTAGGCTGCATGTTAGTGAAATCCTTTCTAACAATTTGTCTAATAAATGTACATTTCGAGTTTGAATATACTTAAAACTATCTCTGGAACTAAAACCGGTACTACCTTAAACCGAACATTATAATGCATAGGCGTTGCCCAAAATGATATCGTACCTTGCAAAGTGATGTTATGGTTGGGATAGGAAATATAGAAAGTGTTCTCAAAGGTCCTCGTGATTACTTTTTTTTTCAATTGATGGTAATGTGCTTTCAAAAAGTCCTTCACACAATCTGGTGGTCTGTGATAATAATGTTGATCTACATTTGTTACTTTGTAAAAACCTGCTTCAAGGGTCTGAATGTGAGAATCTTGAGCAAGATTGGTGGATCTAAAATACTATTTAAATGATAGCATGAATTCTTTCATTTTATTGGATATTTGGCCCCAATATATGTAAAAAAAGAAATCAACAGTAAGATCACCGGATGATTTGCTTACGAAAATCACAAAGACGATCAAAAATTAAGTTGTATTTCTCAAGATAGTTTGTCGAGTTAAAGTTTATTATTGTCTATATTACTTTAGAAAAAATTGAGAGCAATTGCGGAGACCTTCTGCATTTATTAACGTTTATTTCTTTGCAGATCAGAATTCGATGCAAATTGGGACGCTAAATGAATGAATTGAATAGATTGCTGTTTAACGGGAGTATCAAAGACTTATAGATTTACGGAGAAAATTGTTTTGAACCTGACCAACAAAAGTTATCCAAAAGCAATCATAATTTTCAGCTGAATTCTTAACGGTAGTTACAATTGTTGGGTACTACTTTTATATAAAAGTCATTAAAAAAATTAAGTACAATACAATTCAATTTAGTACAATATCATTTCAAATTTCAGTACAATTCAAAAAATCCATATTCCATCGTACTGAAAATCTCAAAACAAAAAAGTTCCATCTACTCATCAGGTAGTTACGACCAAACTACAAAAATACGATTCCAACAAAATACATTAAGTTTGAGGCAAGAACGTAGTGACTTAGCGAATTATAAATTCACTAAATCAAAAAACTCAAGGAAAACTTTCATTTCTGTGTGTTTCATGCCCACACGAGTAGTAGAAAGAGAAGTTTGTTTGTCTGTATTAAATCAATAAGAGTAGATCGAACTTTTTGTTTTGAGATTATCAGTACGAAACCAAACTACCACACAGAAAACTCAAGGAAAGTTTTCATTTTTTAGAGTCAATACATTTTATATTGACTCTCGGGTTAAAGTACGGGGGGGGGGGGGGGGGGATTTTGATATTTCTACTTCTTTTTGGTAGATATATAATAAATGACTGGCCTCTTCATTTTTCTGATTAACAAGTCGAAAATGTTGTGAATGCCATTATTATTAATATATTGTGTCTATAAAAAGCCGAAAGAATCTTATTGATTGATTTTTTTCTTCACTAATTCACTGCTTTACAAGCCACGGAGTATGTTTCAGATCGTTATCGTATATAATCAGTGACAGATTAAGAAACATTGGCGCCTTATAGCAAGCTTTTGTATTCGGACGCAAAATTCCGTTTTCCTCTACAAGCTTTTTTCTCCGTTTCTCGTGCCTAAACTTTCTATAAATATTTACTTTTCTTGTACGGGCCAAATAGTTAGAAATAATGATAAACTAGGATACTAAAGTTGATTGTTTCACTGCGGAAGAATAATTCTCGTCCCATTAAAGAGGGAGCCATAAACTGAATGTGAATGAATCAAGAGATCAGAAATAATCTCGATAAAGTCAACATTATCGGATTCATAAAATCGTCAAGGTTAGCCATTTTAGAACTCTCAATTTTAGAATGTTTTTTTTGCAAAAAATGCTGCCTTCAGCAATCTACCATTTAATCAATTAGTGAAAAAACTGAATCCAACTTTACCGGCAACATTGATAGAAGTCCGAGATTAGTCAACAGGAGTATTCATTAGAAATTTTGCTCATCAAAATTTTCGTACACCATGTAAAAATGTGGACAGCTGCAGTACCAGTAAATAAAATTGGAAGATAGACATTTATTTAACTACCCTAACGAGAATTTTTTGAATGACCTCATTTTATCAAATTTTAACACCACTTTGCACTATAATAATTCTGTAACCAACATCTTTAATTTCTCTGTTGATAATCTTCCCAATTATTTCCTCAAGCCTTATCATAAGTTTCAGTTCGTTTTATTTATTAACCAATGTTTTGCTAATGGTTTTATCCTTAATGAGCTAAAAACTGCAATTATTAACCCTTTGTTTAAAAAGGGTGATATCATTCAAAAATCAATGAAACCCCGTATTGAAAAGTCTCGTTAACAATTTTGGATTTTCTTAGTTCTCATCAATATGGCTTTTGATCTGGTAAAAGTACTGAATCAGTGCTAATTGATGTCTCAAGTGGAATTGATATAAGTCTTAGTGAGAGGAAGTCTGTTGGTACAGTCTTCATCGATATTAAGACAGATTTTAATAATAATCTGGTTTTGCGTAAGCTACAGTCAATTGTCCACCACTTTTATAAATTTTGTAATTTGATTGAAATTAATTTTGAAGTAAAAATTAAATTTTTTATTTAAACCTAACCTATTTAAAATGTACAAATTAATCGGATTTGTTTGTTTAATTTTGGTGTCAAATTTGGTGGCAACGGTCGATTCTTGTACTCATAAGATATACACATAGTCGATGATACAATACGTCTAGTCGAATTTCATAATCCCTCAGAAATTGAAGCCGACAATAATTATTAGTTAAAATCGAGGTTTATGTGTTCCACTAATGGATTTAGTAATACATATATTAGGTAAGGATTAGATAATATTCAATTTTAATGTAAACCTAAAATTTAGTAATATTGCAGTATAAAGTGTAGATTAGATGTATTGACATACAATTTTTATATTTACATAAATTTATAGCCTTGCATATTGTATATGAAGCAATTTAATAATAAAATAAATATTTAAATATATTTTAGTACATAAAGTTAAAAGTTAATAGTATTAACCGATTTCAACAGCTTTAAATTGTATTTGAGGGTTTTATCACTCATATCTTAATATTACATTAAACAAATTTTCTTTTTCATACAACCTTTCAAACTGTTGATCAAGCTTGGTTACAACCGATGTCGAAATTTTTTGCTTCATAATGTTGGCAATTTATTATCAGCTCGGACCTTACTATTATATATTTATATATTTAACTATAAAGCATTAACACTTTCCATATAAAATAATATGTCAAACTATGTACATTACAAAATCCAAAATACAGTTTGAAAGAATTGACTACAAGTTTCTTTAAACTATTTAATTCAGATTATCTGAATTTTAGTTTAAAAAAGACACTCTGGTGGAGCTATTGGATTCTATTGCTTAAATTTTAGAGAAAATTTTTGTGTTCTTCATCGTTTTCAGTTTTTGGACGATTATTCAATCATAAGCTTGCTTTCAAGCTAATTTCAATGGAAATAATTATATCAACTCTGCAGAAGATTGGGTCCTCTAAAAAATAGTTTATCAAGGCTATATTCAAACAAACTATCAAACTCCATAGCGAAATTTCAAGACACACTAAAATATACTAAATCAGGATTAAGGATACAAATAATTAGACCAATTCAAAATGGCAAAGAAAAAATATAAAGATATTAGGGCAGGACACTGCGGAACAATGCAAAATCATCTTGTTCGAAGTCATTCCAAATAACATCCGTAAAAAATTACATTTCTGATCAGGGTTAGAACAGGTTACCGCAGCAAATAAATACAAATTTATCTTAAGAACAACTTCTTTTATGAAATCGCGATTTATTTCATAAATCAACTTAAAAGTAAGTTGATTATATAGGTTTTGCATCTCAAACTCAACCTTTTGGGTTTCAAATTTAACCTTTTATAAATCAGATTCATCCATATTTGCAAATCAAATTCAACTTTTTGTAATGGTAATTCAACCTATTGCAGCTCAAATTTTGGTTAGGAAAGGTCGAATTTGATTTGAAAAGGATGAATTTGATTTATAAAAGGGTGAATTTAATTTGCGAAAGGTAGAAGTTCATGTGCATAAATTTGAATTTGGAGAGTTGTGTATTCCATACCAATAAAACCACCGTTGAAATTTATATATTTCTATTTTATGAGTGTTTACTTTCTTTATAACGCATCCAGCACAGCTTAATTTCAATTAAAATGGCTGAAATTCAGAACTTCCTCAAACATCTTTTATCTCTTAGCTAATTTTGATAAAATTAAATCTTTACAATGGAAATGTGATTCTAAACTGACTTATTCAAGGAATATGACCGATTAGGATGGAAGTTTGGGATTCCAAAATAAAGTTTAGATGAAGTTCTGTAATGGAAAACGATACAATAAATTTGTTGAACAACTAAAGGAGTATTTTTTTATTCATAAACTATCATCCTTTGAAGTCTGTCTTGCTAGATCTAAATAAAATTACAAAACTTTTGTTAAATTAAAATTTATGATCTAAACCTTTCATCTATGTATGAAAGCTGAAAAGAAGAAACAGAGCTGAATGAGGAACAAAACCTGAACAATCTTTAGCTATACCATTTATGTTTGGTCAGTGATCGCATTATACATTTTGTGTCCGATTAAAAAGTCACGGTTTTTTAAAGTTGTAAAACTAATATTTTATTGGTCTCTTATGTTCTAGAAGTAACTTTTTAGTGTAAAATCAAAGTTAGTACTTAACAAAAGAATTATTTTGAAAATATTTGGAGTTTTAAAATATTTTGCTTGGTATAATATTTTTAAGCCATCGAATGAAGGCGCAATTTAGCTTTAGGCATGATTTAATTGGTTTTGTAAATTAAAAATCAATCATAATAATTATATTAGCTGGCGGGCAAATTATCCGTTAACTACTAGTCAATTATTAAAGTTTAATTTACAAGCACACATCCAAGTCCTGACTTTGAATATTAAAGTCGTAATAGTGAGAGGTGTGAAGCTAACATAAAAAAAACATTTTTATTGATCTAAATTCTAACGGATGAAAAGTTTTAGCTCGGCTGAGAATGAAATACATATAATGAAAATAATTAAAAAGTCGTTGATATAATGGAGACTGCCGAAGTACCAAGACTGTTGACAATCGATAAAAACTGTACTCCGAAAGTTATTTTACCACAGTCTTTGGCAATTATTGAGAAATGAAGACTTTCTGATTGACTGATAATAATATTTGTGCCTGAATACTTGTCTTTTGAATACAGATACAGGTAGTAATGAAAGTAAAGGTAGGTATAATCTATAGCATTAAAATATCTTTCTTGCAATACAAAACCTGGCACTTTAAAGTTTTTTTAACAAGGCTAGAACAGGGGGAGATTATATTATATACAGACTAGGTAACAACTGCCTAGAGCCTCTCATTAAAAAACAATTAAAAATTTAGCATTCCTGAGTTTTAAGTATAACAAATATTATTTCAACATTTTTTGAAATTTTCGCTGATTGATTAGAAATTATGTTTTCCCTCTGGCCTCTCAAGATTCCGTTTGTTTTATTTATCAAGTTCAATAAAAATTCAACAAATATATAAACCCTGCGCTAGAATTATTTCATAAATTTACACTGCTATTGAAAATAATTTAGTTTCAGAATATTCCATTGAACTTCTCTTTTCTCTTCTCTAATCTCCAATCATATTAACAACTGAGCTTTCGAGCCAATAGAATAAATCATGAAATATAGAAAGCAACATGTACTTTAAGCATTAGCGAATTGTACGCAATACATATTAAATTCTTCATAATTTCAATTTTGGTTCTTTAATTTGACGCATAAATACGATATTTGAGTTTGAATTTTAAAGTTCTTCTGGTAATTAACCAGATAATCAATCATGTAATTAACAATTCAGTCGCTATAGCCTGATGAGATTGACTGGAAAATAATAAAATTTTTCGTGTTTCTCATTCAGATCGAAACTGAAGTTGTAAAATTCTTCATAATTTCGCTCTTCGTAACAAATCGTAAAATCGTAATGATTATCTGGTTATTTACCAGAAGAACTTTAAAATTCAAAATCATGAAATGTTTTAAAATTAGTTAGGCAAAATCAATTCTCAAATTCAACAAAAAAAAATTTCAATCAACCATCATCTTAACTCTGGGAATTTAAACGACAAAAGTATATGATATGATTTCAACTTCTGTCTTTTCGAATCAATGGTTTGAAATAAAATTTGGAAATTTTCCAAAATTCTCTATGCTTCAACCTAGTTTTTCTTCTTTATTTTGCAGTCGTTAAATATTATAACATGCACAAGTTTGAAGCTTTTTGAATAGTTAAGGAAATAAGTAAATGACTAGGTTTAAAAATTTCGCCTAATTAAGCTTTTTATTAATTTATTTATTAAAAAATTTGGAATTGGAAATGAATCGAAAATTAATAAAGCTAAACGATTCACATACGTAGGGAAGAAGGAAACAACTATATATAATTATTTTTAAAAAGATTATGTATTACCAAACCAAGAAAACCTGATTCACAACACAAGTAACCAAATAACACCTTAATGTAGGTCAGGTTTTTATTTGGTTATATAAAAAATATAACACAAAACCATGAATAATACCGTTGATGTAGGTCAGTTTATTTGGTTGCTTTTAATGTAGGTCAAGTCTACTTGGTTATTATGGGGCAAAAATTTATTAGGAATCAAACCTTTTTGTGATTTTCCCATAAATAAGACATTATTTAACTGATTAAAAAACAATTCCGTTTAGTGAATAATGGCCTATTCACATGAATCGCGATTTTATTCGTACGAGTAAAAATTATTCACTGATTTCTCTTAAATTATATCGTAAAATATACACTAGTCACTTCAAAAAATAGGCAATAAAGAATTCCAAATATAATGTCATGGACAATTTTTTTTTGCAAACGCTTTTATCCTAATAAAATTGCAAGAAAGTGTTTACTTGTGCGAGTTTTCCAGTATCACCGTGAATTAAATATTTTTTTTGTTGTTTTTATTAGGAAATGTGTGTGTGCTAAAAAAATTGTCAATGATATTATATTCGGAATTATTTATTAAATATTTTTTAAGTGACTAGTATTTATTTTACGACGTAATTTAGGAGAAATTAGTGAATCATTTTTACTCGTACGAGTGAAATCGCGATTCATGTGAATAGGCCATAATTTGTAAACTTGCGAAGGATTAGCAAACATAAAAACTTAATTCGTCTGGTGTTGATGTTTGTGTCAAAATCAATAATTTTATCCGAGTAACAGTTGCTGTATTTTTTATAAGTCTCGATAGATCTATTCAGATATTTGCCAAAAAAAAAAAAATTGGAAATGGGAAATTGTAGCTACTTAATCGGCGAATTTATCCCCTCTTTTATATTTTTAAACGAAAATAAATTCACTAAATCAAACTCTAAAACAGTAGATACGGCTATTTCCGAAAATTTGGAAAATTAAAACGTCATTTACGATCTGTCAAATTACATATACAAAACTAAAAATATGTACATAATGAATTAGTAATTTATATTTGAAGGGGTTCATTATTTGACCAACACCCCCCGAGAAGATCTATAACCTTTGGACGCGTATTATCGCTTATAATATCGCATACTATGTGCAGCGCTCGCTTTTCATTTTATTTACTTCTTGTACAGGAATGCTCCAAATCACGATATTGACTAAAGATTAATACCCAAGACAGGCTCAAACTGGCTAGTCGCGGATTTGAGATTAGGTAGTTATTTTTTCAGTCTATGTCACAACACAATTTAAATGTTTTGTTTCGTAACATGATTAGTTTACTTTACCGTAATCTAGAGTTTGAAACTCGATGAATATGAAATACAAAAATAGACAGAAAAATTAAGGCACGAAGATTTGAGATTTGTACGATAATGTTTTTGTCTGTCAACGATATAAAATTAAAAAATATTTTGAAGAAAACAAACAAAAAAAAAAATTGACAAATGTCCCAGCAAGCAGTTATTAATTCGAAAATCGCCGGTTTTAACTTCGTTAAAAATTACGACAAAAAAAATCCACGGATCTATCCACATTTAAAATTACCAAAAGTAAGCTCGGTTAAATCAGTGGATTTTCGAAAACTGTGGATTAATCCACAGTACACATAATAAGGTAATATACTCCGATGTTTCATTTTCGTTCTTTCTTGCGCATCTATATAAAAAAAAAAATGTAATATGGCGGACATAGTACCAAACAAATCGTGTTTGTTAGTTTTGCGTAATAATTTTGTGTGTTGAGTGAATATAATTAAAATTTTGTGGAAAATTCTACTGACTTTAATTCAAAATAATTAACAAGGTATCATTGATTAAATATTTCATAAACTTTCAGTCACGATCTCCGCCATTGTTGTTGTTGTAATTTTTTGACATCCTGCGCAATATATTACCTTATATATGTGTACTGTGGGATTAATCTGTCGACTTGTCCTTGTTTAAAAATACGAGCCCAAGAATTGTGTTTATTTTGACAACGCTACGTCATTGTTATTCCAAAAGCATAAATACATGAAGAAAAGTGTGAATACATGTTATCCATATTATATAAAAATGAGACGGACATACTAAAACTTTTTTTTTCTTTCAAAATGTTACTATGATCTTTTAAACTTTGAGCAACTTTTACGAAAAATGATAAAAAGGTTCATTTTTTTGATTTTTCCATTCTTTTAGCCAAAAAACTTGTGGATTGCGGTAAATACTATTAAATAACACATTTTGAATATGCCTCTTCATAATAGAAAGAAATAATAAAAAAATGAATAATTTTATCGTACAACTTCTGTCTTTTAAAATAGAGCAAAAGATTAAATGTAAATCAGCTACTATAGTTTCCTATTGTACTAAATGAAAATGGCAAATGTACTAAAAATTAAATTTGGTATATTTCCATGCTAAAATACAAATTTTTAATATGTATCCGTACTCACGAAAGGGAAAATTTGTAGTCTCGAATCTCAATAGAATATCTGGATAAAAAGCAAGATTTTCATGTGCAATTAATAAGTTGTGTAATTCAAAAAAATTAATTAAAAACGATAAAATGTAGCGTAAAAAGTCGTATTGGATAAAATTAAACTGAATTATTTGCAATTCAACCACAAAAATAGAGAAAGACTGGAGGTAATTTATAGAGATGTATCGAGACTCATAAAAAATACAGCAAACTTAAGTTCAATAAAATAACAATTGTATTCTATTCATATTATGAAACTCTTAATTTACTTAAGGCTGCGGTTATAGTGGAAACGAGTAATCACCTAAGGTGTGTTTACAGTACATGCGATCAGTTTATCAGAATATGCTCAAGTACGCACGAACAGTTTTTTGTTTCAATGAATTTGATTTTTGTTACGAATTTGTGCGAAAACCACCGTACTATTGCTTGGTATAGAATTTATAATGGATATTGAAAAATTAAAAAGTTTATATATACTACAGTCCCTGGCCAAATTATTAGACGCACATCAATTTTGATACGCCATACGAAACTATTATGTATTGAGGTGCATTAAAATACAAAGTTTTACTTTGTACTAAATAATATTTGTACTAAAAGTAGCTCAAAATATTGAATGGATGCATGTTCAGTATTATTGACTCTACATTTCTTTCATTTGGAATTTTGTGCTATCTAGGCTAGAAATAGCTCTCAGCGCATTATCAATTTAGATAATAATATTTAAAATCATTACTTGTTGGTATATGTACTAATTAGTACTTACCGTATTTAGTAAACGAACAAATGTTATTTTTTTAATTGAAAAATGTAATTTTTATTTGTGTATTAAAAATTATAAGGGCTAAAATTACTTGTTGTAATAAGTACTGATTTTATTTATATTAATTTACATTTATTTAATGACCTAAGAGCTATTGCTAGCCTAGTTAGCACAAAACGCCAAATGAAAGAAATGTAGAGTCAATAATACAGAACATGTATCCACTAAATATTTTGAGCTAGCTCAACTAGAAATATTTTTTTTTAATTTTTTTCTAATTTAGATCAAAAATATATTTCAACTTTTAGTACAAATATTATTTAGTACAAAGTAAAACTTTGTATTTTGAATGCACCTTAACACATAATAGTTTCGTATGGCCAAGCTATAAAAATGCTTAGTGAAATACATAAATCGCCAGAAGTCAACATTTTCCAACAGAATTGATGTGCGTCTAATAATTTGGCCAGGCACTGTAAGTACATTGCTTGATTAAATGCACTTTACTGATTGTTGCATTTTTGTGGTTGTTTATAACTTGTTCGGCTTTTTATAACTTGAGCTGTCAAAATATATTTTTACAGTTGTCTTACTTGACTGGCAACTGTTTCATAACGATAACGATGAATTGTACCAGAAATACTTGCTTCGGGCGTACATATTATTATATTAATGTAATGTAGGTAAACCTCCATTATCTACAATAATATTATGCAATAAGCAGATACATTTTACTAAAATATCCATGTTCTCTGGATATATTTCCAATTAATTTTTTAAACGTCTTCATTTAGCGGTTGTATGCCAAAAGCGTTCTAAATTGTTAAATTGTTTCATTTGATACACATGTCAAGAGGGTGGTCAAAGTAATTTACGTCACTCGCCGTCTCGTTTTCTACTCGTCAAGCCCTTTCATTTGATACCCATATCAAGAGGTCTGTAAACAAAAAGGTAATCCGCCATCTTAGGGTGGTGGCCATTTTGAAAATATTATAATATTGAGTTATTTTACTGGACATTGGGAAGTGGGATAAATATCGATTAAACAATTTTGCCCACACAAACAACAAATAAACAGATGAAGTTAAAATAATCCTGGTAAAATTAGTTCCTAAATAATTCAACAAAAAAAAATGTAATTCAGCTTAGGGCCCCTGGGGCCTTATTCTTGAATTCCACATCTATTTTTCACATATGAACTTCTGTCAAAATTCCTTCGGTATATTCCTATATGTATATTCCACATGCAACCCAATACCCTATTTTTGAATCATTTGGAATTTTTTTTTTCCCACTCTGAAATTGTGTCAAATTTCGTAGTGCGTTGATTTTATTTTTGATAATAATTGTTTGTATTTGGTTTGTCAGCGACATATATAATTTTCAAAATTTTGTTCGTTTTGATCATGATTTGTTATATTGCTTTGGTAAAGTTTTTCGTTTAAGTTGTTTTAGCTGTTTTAGAATTATCCAAAGCAAGAACAATAATTTTATTTTTTTTGTTCTATGAGTTGTACGTTATTGGTTTTGTTTTACGTAAGTCTAAAATTTGTTTTGCTTTGCAACAATTGCAATGCTCTTTTTCATTTGCTACGATGTCAGTAAATTTTTTAAAGTCCAAAGTCAACGCAAACGAACAAACGAAAATTTCAATAATTACGTAATAATGACATGTTCGTATATGGGGTATTAACCGGCTGCTTTGGCTTTGGACTTTAAAAAATTTACGTTTTATTTTTAATAATTATCACTTACAAATATTTTATTTTATAGCAGTTTCAAAATATTTCTATAAAAAGTGACACTGTTAAATCAAATAAAACCAAAGTACAAAACATTAAAGTTACAAAACGACTTTAATTTTTTAAAGTCAAGGTCAACGCAGTATAAAAAGCACTTTAGAATTGTCCTGTTTTAAGCTTTGTTTTGTTATTTTTGCGATGTGATTTTTGCGTTATATCAGTCTATTTTTCAGGAATTATTTTTATTTTATTTTTGATTTATGATATAACAAAAATGTCGAAATGGTTTTTTATATTAATTTTGTAAATCTAAAATCTATGTGTAAATATTGAGATTTTTGTATATGGGGAATTTTTTCCATCTGCTTATACCCATTCGGAAATATTTCCTTAGTAGTGAAAAGCTTACATTAGTAGGGAATCAAGAATAGATTAATTAGAATTTTGGAACGGTTTTAAGAATTTTCGCGATGCCAGCATGTGAAAAATGGATGTGAAATCCGAGAATAGGGTCCCTGGATTTCTAAGATTTTAATTTTGAAGTTAAATTTTCATATTCAATTTTTTAATGATATCCTTTAATTTGTTTACTTTTGATTCTAAATATTTGTATAAAACGTAAAATTTGATCAAAGATGATCAAACCCAAAATCTGATATTTTTATGTCCGAATTTAGAATTTCATGTTTCAGCCAACATCTGAACTTGATTGAAAATGAAAAGTTCAGTGTTTACGATTCCTAACTGAAAATCTGTGAAATTTCAAAAATTAATAAAAACATCGAATGGTCAATTTCAAGTTTGAAATCTCGTAATTCCTCGAGTTGGTAATACGAATTTGTAAATTGTAATTTTGGAATCTAAAGGAAAGATTTTTCGGAAATTTGAAGAATTTAGAATTTAGTGATTTAATACTGATATTATTTTAACATTTTTGGTAGTATTAGAATTTAATTTTGAGTATGAAAGTAAGAAGAAAGTTTTAGAAAATATATTTATGACGGCTCTCGATAGCTTTCTCCGAATAGCGAATAATAAAACTGAATTGACTGAACGTCAAATTTCAGTTGGCGGATTTTAATAATAAAAATAAATCAACAATTGTTATTGTTAAAATCTACAAAATTAAATTTGCAATTAGGTACGTACACACATCACTTATATTATTTCAACGGCTTGAATCTTATAGAGGAGTTATGACTTTTATAACTGAAATTTGGCGTCACTTGGTTTCATGTAAAATAATTAACAGATTTACACATTGCCATTCGAATTTTCTTCCTGATTAATTTCAACAAAATAAAGTTCATTATTTTGATTTCAAAGCGTTAATCGCATTGGAATTTGGGGGACGTGTATGGACATGAAAGAAGAGACGCAATAATTTTAACAACAACGTCAAGTAACATTTGCTAGTAGCACAAATTTGATGACCTTATGGGAACATGATAATAGAACGAAATCTCGCCCCTCCTCCCAACCGCCGATGGAAATACAAAAAAAAAATACTGACAAATTTACTAACTATCGACTACTTAGGAGTCTAAAGCCGGGTCGAGCCACATACCCTTTCCTTTCCTTCAGTCCTTGTTGTGTGTAAAGGGTGTACGGAGGGTCTGGTGTCATCCGGAGAAGCCTTGCCTTTCGACACCACAGTCTTGCTTTTCGATCGTACCTTTTAAGCAATCAATCAAAACGTTAATCGCACGGGGATTTCGTTCAATTAATATTTTGTGAATTACACAGCTCCGAAATTTGCATTTTAGTAATTGAAAAGTTACTAATAAATAACAAAAAAAATAAAAAATCTCATTATAAGTAAATGAGTGAATGAAGATTTATTTAAGTTCAAATATGGCTTAAAATATTTTAAATTAAAGGATTATGAAATTGAATTTACAAAAATTGTAAAGTTTTAAATTTAAATTTGAATTTTCTCCTCTAAAACTTTTTAAGTTTCGAAATTTTAGCATTTAGCAAGACATTGGATTCAAAATTCGATACTTTGAATTCAGGACAATTTGTTTGTTCGATATTGTGTTTGGCGAGATTTCAAGACGATCCCGGAAGGGATTCACCATATATAAGAAGGCCACATTAAGTTTTTTTCAACTACAATATCAAAACAAAAGGATGCTACATAATTTCCTGTCTACCTAGCGCAGGAAGAACCAATGCTAAGCGACTTTGGGTAGTTTTTTATTTTAGTATGTGAATTATAAATTATAAAAAAACATAAATTTTTCAAAAATGTTTCAATTTCGGTGAATGTTAGAATTTCGAAAAATCGTCTAAGCAGCGGATTGGGGCCGGCCGCTTCCATCCTAGGTATAAAACGAATTAAAATAATATTTCAAAAATTTGTTATATTTAAAATAACATGATTTTGGGAAATTTTTTGGGATATTTTATTTTAGATAACAATACCAACCCCGAACCAACCAAGAAAAAAATACAGAATCAAAAACAATTCAGAAAAAAATAAATCTAGAAAACCAAAATCCAAAAACACAATTATCAAAAAGTGCGGCCCAAGTTAAAATTAAAGTTTATAAAATATCTATAAATTTTGACTTTTTCCGTGAAATTCTACAATAATATTAGTGATAATCTGTCTGAAAGGTTAACGAAGTAATTTCCATTATAATAAATAATAAGAACTTTACGGAAAAACTCAAATTTTATAGACATTTTTATGGGTTGGCTACCTTATCTTACAAAAAACATAATACAGAAACTGAAAATCCCGAAAAAAAAATCCAGAAACAAAAAAAATCAGAAAAACAAAAATCCAGAAACATAATTATCAAAGTGCGGACCAAATTAAAATTAAAATTTATAAAATGTCTATCGAATTGTACTTTTTCCGTAAAGTTCTTAATATTTACGATAATGGAAATTGCTTCGTCAACCTTTTAGACACAGATCAAAGGAATCGTATCGCTCATATCGCTTCTACTGATGGTTCTACCACAAATGTTTTAAGTTATTTTGTGGTTGGCTTAATTCGTTGGGTTGGTATGGCATCGACGGATGTATTGGAGCGAATTGCGGATTTAATGCTTCATCAACCTTGCAGACACAGATCAATGGAATTGTATCGCTCATATCGCTTCTACTGATAAATGTATCACAAATGTTTCAAGTGATGTCAAAAGTCAAAAAATGCCTGTAATTTATTTTAAACAAAATATTTTTTCCGGGATTTTATTTTTCTGGATTTTTACTTTTCAACTATTTTAGTTAAAATTTCTGGATTTTTTTTTCAGGCAAATGTAGTGATCCCACATTTTATAAATTTTAATTTTAATTAGAGCGACACTGATAATTGTGTTTCTGGATTTTTGTTTTCTGGATTTCTATTTTTCTGAATTTTATTTATTTATTTATTTTATTTATTTCTCTTAACCATACATAACAAAAACGTTCAAATATACAATTTTTTTTTGTAAACTCATACAAAAAATGTGGTTAAGAAGATTGGATAATCTTTGTCAAAAATACAGTTTCGATTCAGCCAAGTGTTAAAAATAAAATTTACAAAAATAGTATAATAATGACAAAAGAAAAGAACCTCAGTAGATTAAAAAAGAAAAATTAAATTATATAAAACAAAACTTATTTAGCAAACATAAATCCCATATCTTTAGTTTCAAATATCCAATCTTTGACCAAACGCAAAAATTTCCTATCATAAATCATCATCCTTATATGAGGCTGCAATCGATTAAAAAAAGTGGGCGCAAAAACTATATAATATTTACGAAATAACTCAGATGAAAATGGCGGAACAGAGTACAAATTTCGATAATTATCTCGAATTTGATAAGTGGAAACAATTCGCGGCAACCGATGACTACTTCGCAAAAAAAACTATCTCAATACTTTAAAAATATATATGTAGGTGCTGTAAAGGCAAAATTTTGCAGGCATTGAAAATAGGCCAAGAATGATCGTATCGACGCTTTAAAAACATAACCCGAATAATATACTTTTGTAAAATTAATAGCGATTCAATGGTATCAAAATAAACTCCACCCCAACATGGGAAACCACAACTGATGCGAGATTCCACGCAAGCAAAATAAAAATTGAGTAAAACATTGGATGAACAAAATTTACGTATCAAATAAATTGCACGTAATGCAGAATTAACTTGATTTTTGACAGTTTGAATATGTGATTTCCAGTTTAAATTTGCATCAACGTTCAATCCCAAATATTTAAATAAATGAACATTTTCAATTTTAATGCAAAGGCTGATGATAAAAAATCTTGGGGGTGAAATTTCGATAAGGATCACCAATCAATTTGAAGAACATTACCTTAGTTTTTTCACTTAATAGCAAGGAGTGATTATCAAACCATGTGCGAAGAATTTTCATGTCAGAATTTATTTGGTTCGTTAGGTCATTAGCAGTCAAATCAAAATAACTTAATGCAATATCATCAGCAAAAGCAACAATTTTACCGTTTAAGTTTAAGTTAAAAATTGAATTTATGTAAATTAAAAACAAGATAGGACCAAGAACAGAACCCTGAGGAACACCATGTTCAATATTAAATGGAATGCTTTGCGATTTATCAATCCTAACCATAAATGCTCGATTATTGAGATATGACTTGAACCATATCTGTGATACACCTCTAAAACCAATAGACTGGAGCTTACGCAGAAGCAGATTATGATCCACCATTTCAAAGGCTCTCTTTATATCGATGAAGATTGCACCAACACACTTCTTCTCATTAAGATTAATATGAATTCCATTTAAGAAATTAATTAACGCAGATTCAGTACTTTTGCCAGATCTAAAGCCGTGTTGATGAGGTCTAAGAAACTCAAATTTGTCAAGAAACTGTAGCGGCCTACTCATGCGTGCTCCGCCACAATGTATCACTCACATACATTGGCGTCTGAGTTCACCCAACCACCAATGCAACGTCTCACGCCGCGCAACGTTGTATTCACTATTTGGGAACGAACGCATTGAACAACCATTGAACTACTGCCTCTTCCATATGAAGAGACAACACAAAATAAAATAAATTTTTTTTTTATTTCAGTCTGCTCTCGAATCTCGATTTTCAACACGGCGACATGCCGCCCACATCGCGCGTTGATTAAAATACCACAAAATGGTGGTGAAAAATATATTAAAATATTCGTGTAAAGGTTATCTATACCTTAATTAAATAAATAAAAATAAATTTTTAATTAACTAAATTGTATACAATTAGAATTTATTTTGTGTACGCGAAAAAACTTCTCAATACGGGATTTCATCGACTTTTCAATGATCTTCAAAATTGTGGGTTGCAATGCAATGGGCCGATAATTGTCCTTAATAATGATATTATTAAAACTAGTGAAATTGCTAGAGCTACTAATTTTAGCATATATTTGAGCTATATCAAGAATGTCAAGTGCATTACTTGATTTAAGTCCATTAATAATACAAATAATCTCTGATTCCTCGACTGGATTAATAATAAATGTACCTAACATTTCAGTAGAGTAAGAACAATCATTAGGACTCACACTTTGGGCAGAAAAATTAGAAGATCTCAAATCGTTATCGATTTTAGAGAAATAAAAACCAAAATCGTTAGCAATTGATTCAGAGTCGGAGAGCATATCTGAGTTAATAGACAAAATTCTTTTGATAATAGTTCTACTTAAATTCCTCCATAAAATATCATTAACAACCGACTAGGTCTTCTTGCAATCTTTAGCACATTCATTAAATTTCCTACTAAAATAGTTGTCTTTATCCGAAACTAAAGAATCATTGATTTTGCTACACAATTTGAGATAGTAATTATACAGTTTTTTATTCGCCGGGTGTTTATTACATTTAAGTTGAATTTTTTTCCTTTTATTTATTAAAAGTACCAACTTGTTAGAAATCCACGGTTTAACCTTTATGTTTGAATTATGCCTAATTACATTTTTGGAACAAGAATCAGCTACTTTTTTAAGCATTGAAACCAAATTGGTTAAAATTATCGTGGGGTTACTTAGACGTAGTACACTAGAAAAATCAAGTGACGAGATTAATGATTCAAATTTAATAATTCAAATTTGTTGTACCCCAGTCCTTTTTCATTAACAGAGTTACCACGAACCTCTATATCAATTTTAACTAAATCATAATCCCTTGCATATTATGTTTCTGTTTTTTTTTTTATTTTTAGTTTCTGTATTTTTCTAGAAAAGGTAGGCAAGGTGGTGACAAAAGGTTGGTGACAAAATTCCGAATTACAAAATCCAGAAAAAACAAAAAAATACCGAAAAATCAAGTTTTTCAAATATAACAAATGTTTGAAATATTATTTGAATTCGTTTTCTACCATAGAAGATGGGGCTGGCGCCCCCAAACCCCTTTTTTTTAAATGTAACATTCATAGAAATTGAAATTTTTTTGGAAAAATTTATGTTTTTTATAATTATTCACATACTAAAATAGAGAACTCTTTGCGCAAGGCAAGGATGACAGGAAAACGTCAGAAAAATTTAAAAAAATATTTACATTTAATTTTCATTGATAATAATATTTACGTTTTTATTTCACATACTAAACTAAAAAATTCCGGAAAGCCGCTTAGCATTGGTCCTTTCTGCGCCAGGATGACATATGTATGTATTCGTTTTGTTTTCATATTGTAGTTAACAAACATTTAATGGGGTCTTCCTTTTCGATGGGCGCTTTACTTTGTCTTTGTTGGTATTTTTTGGGATTTTTTTCTTTTGGTAATATGATGGTGTCCGATCTTGGAGATCGGAACAAATAAAATTCTGAAACATAAAATCTCGAAAAACAAAATCTCGAAAAAAAAATCTCGAAAACTAAAATTTCGGATTACGTAAGCTTTTGGGACACAGCTTACAAACATCACGGGCGGACTGTAACTTTTGTCCCAAAAACTCATACTATAGTAATTTCAAGATTTATGTAAATTCGATAATTTGTCTACTAATTATTAGATTATTCAAACCGAAATATGTACCAATAAAATTTTCCAAACATCTGTTTTCTGGGAATTGTGGGACATGTCCAACGCCCAAGCAATAGACAACACAAAACAGAAAACATTTTACAAAATGCCACGTCGATCTATGAATCTATCTCGACTTGAAAATAACGAAAACAAAAATAAATTACTTTTATTTACCAAAATTGTGTATTAGCGACCAACATCTTGCTTCCACTCTCAGTTTTGAGCATGTCCTCATTTATAACAGATCGTGGAGCATGAGATAGCTTAACAGTACAGAAAGGAAAAAAATGCAATTGTTGATCGGATTTGATATTTGTCATCAAGTTTTACGATCACTGAATATCATAAGAGATTTTGCTGTTGTCGAGATTTGTTTTACGTTCATACGATCTGATCAATTCTCACTTCTTCTTCTTCTTCTTCTGAATATTAAATCATTTAAAATTTCGTTTCTTTCAGGTCGGCGATAAACGTTCAAAGGAGACAGTCGTGTTTTTTGTCTGCTCCATAAAGTAAAAGTTTTTAGTGTAATTTATTGTTTTGATTATTTTAAATTATGTAATCAAATTTTTAGTGAAGTGTAAAATCAATTAATTTTAATTTAATTTAATTTTTCAATGTTTGAGTGAAGAAATAAGTGGTATAGTGAAATAATTAAATGTGAATTTGGAAAATGTAATCCATCGGGATGCATTTATCAGGCAATGTTTTTTGTACTTATAAATGAAGGAAATCAAATTTCATGATTTCTAAATTAATTGCATGATTTAGGCTTTAGTGTCTGTTTAATTGTATATAAAATTCTAGTGCATAAAGCTTCTTTTGATTGATTTTATATCAAAAGTTAAATTGTTCCAATTTAATAAACGCGGTTAAATTTAATACGCATGTCTGTTCTTGTTTCATCTAGTTCAAATACGTATGTATACGTATTTTATTTTTATTTTAAATACAATTGAACAAACATATCGAAGATTAATACGTAGAATGGGCTTATTGGTAAAAGTTTTATATTTTGGTACATCGTACATGTAGTTTAATGGCAGATTAAATACATCAGTGATCCACGGCTTGTTTGATCCATTTCTCTATTTCTCTCAAACAAAATAAGACATCGCGAGATATTTACAATTTATTAATGAAAATATGCAACTGGAGCAAATAGGTTGTGAGTCACTGTAGAATGGGTTTGTAGTGGAATTTTTATAATTTTTGGTGTAATTTTAATATTTTAATATTGTGCATGGTATATAATGAAAACATGAAGAAGTATGCGTAATTGCGTACTAAGGATTATATGAAAAGATTTATTGCGCATGTGCATATGCATAAATATTGAATGCGCAGAGGAAGAGTGTATGGAAATATTTATTTATTTTGTTTATGTGGATTTTAGTGTATGTTTCTATTATCTTTTTCTGGTTTTTTGATGTGCTTATGTTCAATTTTCATTACCAATTTATATTTATAGTGTCGTTATTAACATGAGCCACATAAATTCAATACACATTTGTAAGGTTTTGCATTTGAAATTGAAATGTGCATTTAGCGAAGACACATTATAAAATAAAAAATAAAAACTACATGCGATGTAGTTTTATGTGCATTTTTAATACATCTGTTTGATGTCAATTTATAAGTTCATCTTTTTCAGGTTTTTCCGTTCTTTTTCGCCAAAAGGGGTTGTCTGTTGCGGTAAATATTGTTGAATAATCCTTCTTGAGTACTCAAGTTTCAAGTTCTCAAAGTTTCCTTCGTATAAGGTAGATAGTTTTGTTCTACTTATATTGGTTATACACTAGTTTGTAATATAAGAGATGTTTATATCCTTATATTTAGAATTTATGTTAATTAAATAAATAACTCTGCTATATATTGTATAACAACATATTGTATTTAACAATTTTAATGAAAAATAATTTGTTTGTAATTAATTAATTCTTTTAATTACGTTTGGCTAATTTTATATTTTAAACAAGTTAATTTTATATTGTACTACTAATTGGTTTTTGATTTAAAGTTTCTGAGGGATTAATGAGCGTGATGAGAAAATTAATTAATTAATTACATTTACTATAGCCATTTTAACAACTAAACCATGAGGATTTCAGAGTTTAATAACTTTTAGTTTATTTTAAAAGTAGTAGTTGGGGACAATTAACAAATTTACATAGATCTTGATTTTCAGAAATATTCGGAGTAACCCAATGCAAATTTCGAGAAACTTTGTATCGAATTAATTTGGAATTTTATCATTAATTGAATCTGGGTAAAATGTATTACCTATGTTCTAAAACTATGCTATAGAGGGACTTTCTGAGTGGTGTATAAGTGAGTGTTTACGTTTTTGGTGACGATTGGAGGAGTTCCAGAAGGAAGCTAAGTTAGCAATAATTTTGCAAGCTTTTTGATAAAATAATAAAATAGTTAATAAATTGTTAATATTGAAGGGGTGTCACCAAGAGGACTTTTTTAAATTATTTATTTATAGGATTGCTGCAGATATAACCTTAAGTAGACTTAGATTAATAAGATCATAGGTGGTTAGAGGGCTTTATTTTAAGGATACTGATAAATAATTTAACTTGTTTCAGAATCTAAGTTGTTCCAGAATTAACCATTTTAATCCTAATTTTCAGGAATAAAGTTAAGGCCCAACTCAAAGCTCCAGGAATCAAGCAGTTAATATTCATGTAGTTTAGAAATGTTGTTGTTTTATTTACTAACTATCAACTTCTTGGGTGTCTGGTGCCGGGTTGATGCTTTATTACTAACATACTTTTCTTGTCACTCGTTTTGTTATCCGTAAAAGGGCGTACGGTGGACCCGGCGTATTCCGGGAAACTTGTTGGGGGCTTGGTCGTACACATTAAAGCATCAGGGTTTATTAGCGCCTTATAATTAATTTTGGTTACTGGTAACATTAATTATAATTCATTACAGGATAGCGCCCATTTCAGATCAAACGCCTAGAATCTGACTGGCAAATTTTGCTGAAACTATTATATACATGTATTATAGTTTGAACTAAATAGTAGTTATATGTAGCGACAGGGACCGGTATTGAGGGAATCATGTAAATAAACAGCTGATTTCGATTGTATTTATTAGCTTTAAGTCAATTCTAAATTAATTATGATTTGCAGAAGGGCCCAGGAACCTGATCCAGCAAACTAATAAAGGTCATTTTAGAGTGCAGTTTTAATTGTAATTTTAATAAAACATAAAAATAGAAATAGAATTACATATATTAATTTTCTTTCTAAGATAGGTGGGCTATTGTTGATTAGGTTAATTGTATGGTTAATTAATTTTTCAGATTATAATATAGTTACAGTATTAATCATTATTATAGAGATTAAAATTAATCCTGATTTTCAGAATTTAATTTTAAATTGGATCAACCCTACTGGATCAAAAAGTAGTGAATAAGTTGTAGTTTAGAAAGTGTGTTGTTCTGTACTAACTATGCGATTATAATTCGGTTACATAATTACTAACAATTTTTACTAAATACCGTTCGCTGAGTGGCTGTATCCGGGTCGAGTCTCTCCCAACTAAGAATCCTATGTTAGCCTTAGGTTTTGTTACATGTATACGGGTGTACGGAATGGGACCCTGGAGTTTGGGAATCCTGCTATAATGATGGGCCGTACAACCTAATCCATCAATCATATCTAGTAACAGCGCCTTATAATTTTCAAACTCATAGAATTTAGTGGATAATCTTGCTGAAACTCCTTATGTATTATAGCGTGAACTTAAGTATATTCATAAGTAGCGACAGGGACCAGTATGGAGGAAATCATGTGAATGATCAGTCGATTTCGATTATATTTAGTAGTTTTAAGTCAATTTCAAATTAATTTATGAGTATTATATATTTATTAAGTATATATTTTTAATTACGATTAGGATTTCAGAAGGGCGCAGGAATCTGATTCAGTATACTAATAAATTTTATTTCAGAGTGCAATTTTAAGTAGATTCGAAATGTGCTGTCATTGTGTTACTAACTATTGGCTATACTTAGGTGTCTGTAACCGGGTCAATTTCTATCTAACTAACTAAACCTATCCAAATCCTCTTTATGTTTTATGTAACAAGGTGTTCGGTGAGGCCCGGCCATTAATAACTCCGGGAGATCTTGCTTAAAGCTTGGTCGAACACTTCAATCAATCAATCAATCAATCAAATTTAAAATTTCGTTTCTTTCAAAGAAATACGATTTAATTAAAATCACATTGGGCGCTTTCAGGTCCGCTAACCGTTGGCAACATGTTGGTTGAGTAAAACAATCATGTTATTTTCTGAATGCAACCAAAAAAAAATCGAAAATTGCATGGCAATGTGATAGATCGAATGACAATTTTTCCATCAGTAAATTTTCAATACCAACACGTTGTGGGAACTGATGGCTATAGTATCCACTTACGTATTTTTCTCTTGATAAAAAAAAAAATCTAGTCCATTATTTTTCTCGTGACAATTTTTAGTACATTTTGCAAAATACATACACAAAAATGGTTTTGAGCATGCGCATTGAAATTTTGTCAAGAGAGGAAAAGATCAGAATATTCAATATTTTTGTCATGACGTTATGCTCAATTTCTTGTCATTCTATGTTCAATATTTTGACTGCTAAAATGAAATTTTCTTGTTTTTTGGGAAAATTTTAGCGTTTTAATAAATTTTAGTTGAAAATAAAAGGAAATAAAATATGTAGTATAAAATACAAATTATGCTCAATTAGCACAACGTCATGACAAAAATATTGAATATTCTGATCTTTTCCTCTATTGACAAAATTTAAATTCACATGCTATAAAAACCATTTTTGTGTATGTGTTTTGCAACATGTACTAAAAATTGTCACGAGAAAAATAATGGACTAGATTTTTTTTTATCAAGAGAAATATAGGTAAATGGAGACCTGCCATGAAAGCGCCCATTATAATTCATACAGAACAATTTACAAGTAAAACAAAACATTTTATAGAATCTCGAAACCATTTATTGTGTCGGGATTATGTCTTTCGAGATCTTTTATTTTCGAGATTTTGTCCAATCCAAATTTTATTCTTTCTAGAAAACGTCATAATCCCATTAAAATGATGTGACGAATACTACACCGAAATCTGTCTGATGATACTTTTCGTGAAACTATCATTCATAACATGTGTGATACAATTTAATTCAATATTTTGTCTTTTAGCGATTTTGTAATTGCGTTATTTTGTAGTGCATACCACTTTGTTGTTGCAAGATCTATAAAAAAAAGCAAGATTTTGTTGCTTTAAAATTTTATATCGCTCCCCATATTTAATATCCGATAATATATAATTAAAATTTCAGCGCGTATTATTGAATTCGATAATCTAGATTTAAGTTTTTAAATTTTAATCGAAATTTTACTTACAAAATCCAAAATTTTCATGATTTCAAGTTTAAATTAACCAATTTTGAAAAATGCATCGTTTAACATTTTAAACTTTAAGGGGGTAACCTGGTGTAGCGGCTTCAAAAAATCGATTTTTCTTTTTTTGCTTAAATCGATAGTATATATTATCCCTAGAATATGCCCTCAAAGCGAAAATGACGAAATAACGGCTTTTACAAGGTGAATTTACAATGATAAACTTTCCTCTACCTTTCTCCTTGTTCGGAAACTTTAAATGCGTTTTTCTCAAAACCATGTTTTTCAAACTGGCGTGCAGGATAACTCAAAAAATTCTCGATGGATCAAAATAATTCTTTTTTTAAATTGAAGGTGATTTAATTGCCTTGAACTTATACCACATATTTTGTACTAAAGCCATTAATAAGAAAAAGTTATAAATAAAAGAACGTGCAAAATTTCTGCAAAAAACTGGATTTTTTTTTTCAAATCATGATTTTAACAATTTTTTGTAATGAAATAATTAATTTGTTAGGTATATCTACAAACTACAATCATAAACTTTACAAAAATATATTTTTTTTTTTAATCGGATAATTCTGCGAGATGCTAGAGTGTTTTTGAATAACTTGTTTGAACTTCAATATAATAATTTAAAAAAATTAATTTGAACTCTTCAATATGTACACAATAAACATTAATAATTGCAAAAATAAATATTGAATAATTTATTTTTATTTTACAAAAAGTGCTTGATTTTGGCGTTTTACACCAGGTTACCCTCTTAAGTTTCTTTGAAGAATTATTTGTTTTTGAAATCAACTTTGGGAAACAGATTTCTGTTAATTTAACACAAATTTTGGAGAATTCTATTTCCGTATTTTTAGATTTTTCTAACGTTTAATTCAAATTTTGAAGATAATGGTCTTCTTTCATACACTTCAGAATCCGTTTACTCCCAATTCAGGCGACATACCCTTATACTGTTAATAATAACGGTTATTACCTGGGAAAGGTACCTTGAAAAATGTAGGCTTGATGTTAACAACAATATTTTCTAATTAAGCGCATTCTATTATTTAGTAATTCTCGATTTTAAAAACACATGTAACTATTTAAATTTCCTGTACAAAATTACGAATGAGAATTTATAATTCACATATTTCCGTCAATAATTCTATTAAACTTCAAAATAATTTCAAATTAAATAGTAATTGACCATGTATGCGATTGTGAGAGAGACTGATCACCATAAATAAACTGTAAGGAAAATTACGGAAGTCTAACTGGAAATTTTATTTATTTAGAAATATTTACATTGACGGATAATTATAGTAATTACAATAACGTTCTAGCTACTCAATATATAACATATTAATTGCAGTTAATCAAAATATGTAACAGACAAGAGTGTTTATAAGAAGCACATAATTACTCATCAAGATGCAGTGAATGATTGATTCGGCTAATAATATACTAATTAAATTTTTTTTTTCATATGCCTTACTTGTAATTTCAAGTGATAACTCAACGTAAACTGCAATTATTCTAAACAATGACTGTGCACTAAATTAAGTGTAACACTCCGGAAAATTGTATAAATAAATTATTCCTTTGTTTTGCGCTAATTTTCTAACCCGATTAACGTAATTTGCATTTATTTTTTCCAGTTCTCATTGATAAATCATTCAAACTATATAGTTTTCTATAATGTATAGTGGCCATGAGTGATTAATTATAAACGTATACATATACTATTGTTACATTATGTCGTATACGTATTTACATATTTGACATACTCGCAATAAATCACAACTTACTTTTCGGCGATCGTGTCCTCTTTCCACTTGTCCGCTGATCAAAAAACGAATCAATAATTGATAATCCACGGCTAAGGGTACGATTCGAATGAAAACTTTTATGATTCGTTGGATTATTATTTTCACTTGTGGGAACATTTTCATTGGCACTGACCGAACTATAGCGTCGGCCCAAAATTTTAACAATTTCCTTCATTTTTTACTTTTTTATCGTTAATTAATTAAATAATATTCAAAATTAATAAAACACTAAATTATTTCACTTCACAAAAACAAAAAAAACAAAAATCACACAACAGAAACGAAAGACTTCAATTTTAATGTTCATATACAAAAATCCTTTACAGCCGCGAATAAGCGATAAACCCGATTTAATAAATCAACAAAAAAAAAAATAAAAAATAAAAATTTGGTTTTTAATTCGCGTCCGTTCTTGAGCACGGTTCAAATTAAAATGGAAAAACTTTAAAAATCAGTTGCAATTTTTATTATACATACTTAATAAAATTATATTTCTTACACATGTTTTCTTATTTTATTTATATTTATATTCGATTTTTCGAAATAAAGTCGGCAGACAGAAAAAAAAACAACAACAACAAAACAAATCGCGCGCTATCTATACTCTTACTTTTATAAAAGTTGGGTCGCGATTATCTGTGTTACTTTTATACGTCTTACGCTCGCTGTATACAGAGAAAATTAATTGATACATAGTTGAATTGAGAGGAAAATTAATTTTTTTTTTTTTTAATTTTATTTGCGCACGCATATAGTATATGTTGTAATGTAAGAAATGGGTTTTAAGCGCATATTGTTTATGTAACTACGTGCACAGTGAACGCATCTGACATAATTAAGAAAATAAGAAAAATTACATAACACATATTTACATGTTTGATTAATGCGTTATTTATTTGAAAATTCTTATTACGGAAATTTAAGCAAACAAATTTTTTGGACAAATTAAAATGTTATCATATTTTAATACAAATAACATACATATTGCTATATATTGACGTCTTAGTTAGTTTAAATGTACTTAGGTATATATTTACCGGCGATGTTAAGCAAAACAACATTTACGCGTTAGTATACAAATTGACAATGCAAATATTTGACTGTGATTATGGGGCAGCATAATGTCAGGAAATTTGTTATTTTTGTGCTAATTACATTTACATCTAGAATATTTGAAAATTCTTTGGAGTTTGAGCAAAATCATAATTTTTTTGATAAACATCGAAAACATATTTTTACAAGTTAGCCGACAATAATGTGTATGTACATCAGTCATTCCACGGTATTTTAAATGGAGCCCAACCTTGACATCTCCGATTTCAATTTTTTTTTATTGTAATCGTGTTCCTTATTAAAAATAAGAAGACCGTTTCTTTTCCTTTTTTTTTGATCTTTGGTTGGCCCGTTATTTGATCTTTTAATTTTGATAGTTTTCAAATTCTAATTTTTGACTTCACATAAATGGTTGTATCTTCGGTTCTAAGAGGAGCATTTTCAAAAGCGGTACCATTTTGGAACGGTATTAATTATATAATTTATTTTTGAAAAGTACCGTTATCTAAGGAGTTGTGAGCAGAAAAATTTGTGTTTATATTTTTGCATTAATATAGTATTTGATAGATAATAGTTTAACTCTCTCTAGTGGGAATACTGCTAAGATATTTCTTATTTTTCCGGGGAAATTCATTTTCGATGCATTAAAATCAGTGCAATTTTTGGTACAGACTTTAGTAGATAATGAACTGATATTTTTATCATTTTATGATACAAAAATGAGAATATTGTAGACTTTTTTCAAAATTAATAGTAAAGCAAGAAAATATTAGATTTTTTTTACATTACTAGAAATGATGAGGTGTACAACAGTGTAGCTATGTCCCTTATATTACTGGCCAGGTTTTTAACTAAACCTAATGATAAATTAATGACCCGGCACTTGTTTTGGTGATTCATCTAATGTCTAACTAGGATGATTCATCGAGTACCTCTATGACCTGTGTTATAAAGTTTATTAACCTGTTTACCCATAAAAAAACAAAAAAATAAATTTGAATGTATGGACGTCAGTTTTTTATACTTGTCATATAAATAGTGGTACACATTTTACCACTCGTTAGTCACAATTTGAAAGTGTTATTGAAAGTGAAACTTATTGTTGAGTGGTGCGAGTTCCGAGTAATATTAAAGCGAATATACCATATGGTCAATCCGCAGTGTTGTACTCCTTTTAACTTAAAAAATCACAAAAACCTTAAAAATAAATCTAGAGCTGTTAGTGTTAAGTTAGCCGAAAATGCTAAACATTTCCTAAGCCGCGAAATAACTGGCGAAAGAGTTTGTGAGAAGTGCAGCTGAAAATTTTATGATTTGAAAGAAATGCAAATTTTACCAAATCTACCGATATCTCTCCAGGACAGTCAGAGAGAATATCACCACCATCAGAAATTATTGAAAGAGCATTACAAGAACAATTATCAGAAGCTTGTGTATAATTGGGTGGGTCACCTATAAATAAAAAAAGACTGTCAGAGAATGTTTATTGTAAAAAGCAGGTGGAAAAAGTAATGAAGGTTACTTGTGAAAATATTCTGGGCATTCCAGTTCCCAAGATCTCCCATATTGAAGATATAAATCAGCCAGATCTTGATGTTGATGAAACCGTTCCTCTAAGCAATATTATGAAGCATACATTCTTGTTATCTTTGTTCTTCTTGTATTCTTGTTATCTTTGTTACCAGAGAATTGATCAACAGTCAGAATTATGAATAAATTCACAGCTACACATTATATGGTACTAAAAGCAAAGAATTTAGCAAAACAGTATGAATATGGTAGCTTTCCAGGCCCAAGAAAAATGAGACCGGGGATTTCTGTCGAAACAATTAATTTAGTCGAGGAGTTCTACAGATGTACAGATATCAGCCGACAGCTTCCTGGGGCTAATGATTACGTTAGCATTCGTGATGCAAATGGTGCTCGAATTCATAAGCAGGAACTACTTATTTTTTGCAGTTTGGCTGAGGCATATAATGCTTTTTTGGAAAAGTATCCAGCTGAATCCATATAGGATTCTCTAAATTTACAGAACTTCGACCAAAAGAATGTATATTGGCAGGAAGACCAGGAACACATAATGCATGTGTTTGTACAATTCTTCAAAATAACAATTTATTATGTCCAGTGATATCAAAAATTATACAGTTGGATATTAGAAGTGAAATGAAACTGCTAAAACACGTATCTTGCGAAAATTTGAGTTGGAGCTGCTGTGAAGGTGAAATTATAAAATATAAAAAGTAATTTTACAAATGTATAGCTACTTATATTCTTGTCGTTTTACAGGTGAATGTGAACAATGCAACGCACAACAGGATACATTTATTGAGACACTCAAAACCGCTGCAGAAGCTGAAAATATAGAAGAAGTAACGTACAGCTATTGGATATCTGATATTAATACCTATAAATTGGAAAAAATTACAAATTCAATTGAAGAAATTATCGAAATTTTATCAGACTCCTCAAAGTTTTGTTTAGCAGCATTACGTAAACACGATTACATTGCTAGACAACAATCAAACTATCTACAGATGTAAAATGTAATCTTCGAAATGGAGAATATGTTGTAATTTTAGATTTTTCGGAGAACTATAAGTTTGTCACACAAAATGAAATACAAGCAGCACACTACTATACACAACAATCAATCTACATTATTTCCAATCGATGCTTACTACAAATCAGCACTAAATAAACCAAATCTAATTTCTTATGTCATAATATCAAAAGAAGAAACACATGATACTGTAGCTGTAAATGGTTTTCAAAATAAATTTATTGAATTTCTAGAAAGCAAAGCGCCTGTATATCCAGCTCCAGTGCTGTATCACAGTTCAAGGGAGCCATCAGATGAAGTTGGCGGTACCATTAAGAGGTTAGCTAGAGCAGCTTCCTTGAGATGCGTAGATGAGAGCCTTTTTAATAATTCTAAAGAGTCTCTTGATTGGTGTAAAGAAAAAATTGGTATAACATTTATTCATTTCGATTATATAACCAAAACGGAGTATGCAAAAACTGAATAACACATAAATAAAAGATTTTCCAAGCTTAAAACAGTTGATAATACCCGACAAATGCATCAAGTAATGTCAACCTTGGATAAACAATTTATTAAAACTAAAATGTATTCAAATTCTGATATTGTAAATAAATGTTATTTATACTAAAAACAAAACAATTGTTTTAAAATTTACTCCTTTTACTTCTAATTATTTAAAATATTGATAGTGCAACTATATAGCTGAAAACTGCATTAATCGTATTATCTACTAAAAACAGTTGAGTATCAAAAAATTGACAAACGAAATTTATTTGAACTTTAATTAGTATAATTTAGGAGTCAAACTATTGCTTTTAAATAATAGTTCTTTATTAAAATCTTTACTAGAAATAGCATTACTGTGATTTATTCTCTCATTTGTATACCAAAAAACATTGTGTTATTCCAAATATGAATTTATCTAGTGACCTAAATATGAATTAAACATTTTAGCTGCTATACTAGCAAGAGATTTCAAATCATTATCTATTACAGATAGGCAGCAATTTCTCGTCTTAGCTTCCACACACGTAAAAATAAATTTATTAAAATTTTTAAGCTATCTAATGGAAGAATAAGACCTACGTTTGCAGTATTCCTACTAGAGATATGTAGTCTGTCAAATTCAGAACTCAAAAATTATTTTCAACTTTATAGTTACCTATCGGCTAAACTACTTCCTCCCCCAAAAACGATTTACCACTTATTTGAAAGGCTAAACTATTATCTATCAAATGCTATATTACGTTTTTCGATATTTTGGTAGCTGTGTCCTCTAGCGGCAAAAATATAAACACAGATTTATCTGCTCACAACTTCTTAGATAACGGTACTTTTCAAAAATAAATTATTATAGAATTTAGGATAAATTAATACCGTTCCAAAATGGTACCGCTTTTGAAAATGCTCTTCTTAGCACCGAAGATACAACCATTTATGTAGAAGTCAAAAATTAGAATTTGAAAACTGTCAAAATTAAAAAATCAAATGACGGATCAACCATAGGTAAAAAAAAAAAGGAAAAGAAACGTTCTTCTTATTTTCAATAAGGAACCCGATTACAACAAAAAAATTGAAATCGGAGATGTCAAGGTTGAAAACTTCAAAAAATTTAGTGAAATACCGTGCGGAATGAGTCACATATGTATATATGGATATGAGTACATTTATTAAATTTGGCATTGCAGATGGAATTTTTATTTTATTTCTATAGAAATGTAAAAGAAAAGAAAGAAAATTAACACTTCGCGAGCGTGATATACAATATGCATATAAAATTCATGATTTAGCTAGTTTCGTATAAAGGTCATTGTGGACTTGAATATTTGTTTTGTTTAAATATGATAAATGTCGTAACGTTTTTACGTGTAATCTTAAGTATGCGTGTAATTAGTGACATCGCTTTGTTTACAAACTTAAATATATGTATGTAGCCGGTTTGTTTATAATCAAGTTTTAGTAAACTCATATAAAAACGTCTTCTAATTTGAATATAAATTAGTTGTTATCTTTGTACGAGTATAATGCAATACTATTAAAAACCTAAATAGATGCTGTGGGTTCACAAAAAAAAAAGTCAAATTTAATTGCAAATTTCTTCTTCTTTGTAAAACGAGTTTATTAAAAAATAAACAAAAACAATAATTGAAACTAAAAGTGGATTAGTTAGTCAGCATAATAATTATAATTTGAATCTGTTATGTAAGATTATTTAATAAACACCGGTTTCTTTATAGATTTAGATATTTCAGCAATGTGTGCGACAGGTTAAAAGTTATATGAAAGAAGTGTTTACTGAAAGTGATGAACGAACATTTTTTAATAGATTACATATACTACAAATATGCAATAATTTGGAAATTGTGAATGTGTTAATGTATGTTAGGTAAAACATAATAATTCCTCAATGTTTTTGCAGTATAAATATCGCTACTGTTTCCAAAAAAAAAAGGTTTCACTCACGACCTGGGACAAGCAATAATGTGGATCCCAACATCAAGACTGAACATAATAATTCAAAAAACAACAACAAAATTTAGAAATTTTAGCACTTTGCTGACCGGTAATTTTACGCAAAAGTTTTATACCATCAAAATAAAGTAGTGTATAACAACACAGTACAATATTACTGTTATAGTGGGAGTCGGACAATTTATTGTAAAGCAATTTATCGTATAGAAATTATATTTCAAATTTCTCGCGCCCGAATTAATCAATTATTATTTTTTAGTTTTCGTTTATAACACGTTGTTTCAGAATTTTTGTTTTACAGTAAATTTCATAGAGCTCATAGAGCTAAAAGCTATAGAGGAGAAATAAACAAACGTCAAGTGTAAGAAGTTCGGTGCGAGGGAGAGAGACAATAAAATAGTCTTCTGTTTTTTTAAGAAAAATACCCATAACCCTATTATTAATTATTGTTAAATAATATTTTTAAAAAACTTGCTATAATGTTCTTATTATTTTAATATGCCAGAAGTTACTGATAATGGCTAACAAGCAGAAATATTTAACAATAAGACGTTATTCTTTATTTGAAACAATAGCTAAAAAAATAAAAATATCTTTTCTAGAGGGATCGGCAGAATAAAAAATGTATTTTCGTTATCAAAAACGAGAACGTTATTTAATTTCTGTTCTTCCTCTTTTCTATACTATAAATTTTTGGAACATTAATATCAAAATTTCGTGTTTTTTTCGGAGGTCTAAGGATGGTGACATTCTTGCAGATTAACCTACACCACTCAAAGGCAGCATCTGCTGCTCTATTTTTAAAAATTGGAAAGGAAGGGACGGATATTGTCTTGATCCAAGAACCTTGGGTCGCTGATGACCGGGTACTTGGACTCAAGACACCCTGTTATAGATTAATGCACACGGAAAAAGTACGTAGGGTTCGGTCGTGCATTCTCGTTAAAAATAATATAAATTGTTTTCTGCTGCCAAATTTCAGCAATGAAGATGTTGCAGCGGTCAGCATTGAGGTCAATAAACGAAACCTCTGGCTAATATCAGCCTACCTAGCTTATGATGAAGTGAACATTCCACCATTTATTCTAGGTGAGGCAATTTTGGAGGCTCAAAAGCGCAAGGTTGGAGTCATCCTGGGGAGTGATGCAAATTCTCATCACACAATCTGGGGAAGTACGGACACAAATGAACGAGGTGAGTTACTCCTTGATTACATTCTAAGTACTAACCTTCATATATGTAACATAGGCAATAAGCAGACTTTTATAACTAGAAATAGACAGGAGGTATTGGATATTACACTTGCCTCAAACTTTTTGACGACTAGTCTATTAAACTGGAAAGTGTCGGAAGACCACCACCTTTTTCCAAGTGGAAAACCGACTGGGATATTTTCAGAACTATTCTGGGAAATTCACTACCAGTGCAGGTACCTGAACCTCCAAAAACTACGGTAGAACTCGATGGCTTAGTGGACGAACTGTCCAGCGCTTTTAACGAAGCGGTACTAGGCTCTTGTCCTCTTAGTAGGCCTAGGGGTAAATCTCCGCCACCGTAGTGGTCAAAGGAGATTCAACAAATACGTCAACGGTGCAAGAGACTCTTTAAACCAGCAAGGAAAACAAAAGCCGCTGTAGACTGGGATTCCTATAAGGAAGTCCTCAAAATTTACAAATATCAGCTAAGAAGCGCAAAGAACAGATCTTGGAGACTTTACTGTAGTAAAATTCAGGAGTCTTCAGAGATGTCCAGGCTGCGTAAAGTACTATCTACTAGCCCTTCCATCCCAAGCTTCCTTCAGAGGCCGGATGGAGCATGGACCACAAGTAGTATGGAATCGCTGGAACTACTAATGGAGACTCACTTTCTTGGTTGTTCCGAATCTGTACCTACTATATCAGCAGGTAAAAGGGCAAGTACCCTCGTAGGCCAAATTATTAGCAGAAAAAAGATTCTGTGGGCGATAGGCAGTTTTAAACCATATAAGCCGCCAGGACCTGATGGTATTATCCCTGCGGATATACAAAAAACTACGGATCTAACCATTTCCTGGTTAGAGGTAATTTTTAGAGGCAGCCTAGAACTATGTCACATTCCCAGTAAATGGAAGGAAGTGAAGGTTGTCTTCATACCTAAGGCGGGGAAATGCTCACACTGCAGTCCCAAAGACCTTAGACCGATCAGCTTGTCTTCTTTCCTTTTCAAAATACTGGAAAGACAAATAGAAGCTCATATTAGAGGTACGATTGTGCCGGAAAAGCTGTCCAAATCTCAACATGCCTATTGCCTATTGCTCAACATGCCTATCTGTAGAAACTGCTCTCATTCTCTCACATATTTTATTGAAAAATCTTTCGAATATGGAGACTACGCGATGGTAACCTTTTTGGACATTGAGGGAGCCTTTAATAACGTGCTTACAGGGGCTATAACTCGGGCACTTTCGAATCTAGGAGTGGATGATTCTCTTAATGACTGGATAGATCAGATGCTAAGAGGCAGGATCATAAATGCCAGTCTGGGGAAATTCTCCGCCAGAAGATTTGCAAGCAGAGGCACGCCGCAGGGTGGCGTACTGTCCCCCTTGCTCTGGAATTTGGTCATAAATGATCTGTTGCTGAGACTGGAGGATAGTGGCTTCAAGGTGGTTGCCTATGCGGATGACGTCGCTATTGGTGTTCGTGGAAAATATCCCGGCACACTTAGTGAGCTTATTCAAAATGCTCTGGGCATTCTTTCATTATGGACCAATGGTTGTGGGTTAAATATGAACCCACACAAAACCGAATTGGTTCTCTTCTCTAGGAAATATAAAGATCCTCATGTCGATCCTCCTACTTTAAATGGTTTCAACTTGGCTTTTATAGGTGAAGCAAAGTTCTTGGGTCTCGTTTTGGACAGTAAATTAAACTGGAAACCGAATATTATGGAAAGGGTAAAGAAAGCTACGGTAGCGCTATACTCTTGCAAAAATACAACTGGGAAAGGTTGGGGCTGGAGCCCCACATGGTCCTTTGGCTATACACAGCAGTAGTTAGACCCATTCTTCTGTACGGGGTAACAGTCTGGTGGTCTGCTCTGGACAAAACTGTCAACCTAAAGTTGTTGACAAAAGTTCATAGAACAATCTCTTTGTGGATCAGTGGTGCAATGAGGAGCACATCCACTCAGGCACTGGAGACTATGCTATTTCTGACTCCTCTAGATATCTTGGGAAAACAGTGGGCAGCTTGCACTGCCATACGACTGAAATCCACGTTAATGTGGACCTGCAATAATACAGGGCACTCATCTATACTTTGTAACACAGGGCTTCCCAAGACCACCGACTATACTGTCCCGTCACTATCTTTTGATAGAAAGTTCCGGACTATTATCCCATCCAGAGAGGATTGGATGATGGATGCAGTTTTGGAACCAGGAGTTTTAAACTTCTTCACTGATGGCTCAAAACGGGATAGAAGAGTAGGGGCTGGGGTGTTCTGCGAGGAACTCATGTTAAACCTCTCCTTTTGTCTCCCTGACTACTGTAGCATTTCTCAAGCTGAGGTAACTGCGATAAAGGAAGTCGTGGACTGATTGAGGTATAATGTAATATCGACTTGTGATATTCGCATATATACGGACAATCAGGCTGCCATTAAAGCGCTTCAATCACACCTTCTCACGTCGAAACTAGTCCAGAACTGTCTCTCATCTCTTAACGAGATGACAGATCAGTTCAACATCCATATCATATGGGTGCCAGGACATTTCGTTAGTACGGGGAACATTAAATCCGATGAACTGGCTCGACGTGGTACAACGGGCCACATTTCAAACAGCAAAAAGGATATTGAAATTCCTCTTGCGGTATGTAAACTGCTGCTTCAGGAGGAAGCCAGTAAGTTGACGAATGACAGATGGTCAAATAGTACCTCATGCGTAATAACTCGGCAGATCTGGCCAAAGTTGAACTTGGCGAGATCCAAACAGCTGATCTCACTTAAGCGGAGTCAGATCAGTGTGGTTGTTGGAGTGATTACGGGGCACTGTCTCATAGGCAGACATGCGAGTAGACTTGGTTTCTTCTCACATGACTACTGTCGTAGTTGCGAGGACGAAGAGGAGGAAGAGACAGTACTTCATCTTCTTTGCACCTGTCCTCGTCTGGCACGAAACAGACTGAATTTTCTAGGGGCACCGCTTTTCAACGACCTGGCGGACCTCAGCGGGAAGGACGTCAGGAGTATCCAGCGCTTCATGTCGAATTTCATCATAATCGGTTGAAAAATAGGCAAGTTCCATCATATAAACAATTTGTTAACTACTTACTACATCCTAATGCAACCCCAACTCAACCCGCAACTTGACCCATAACTTAACCTTCAAATCAATTCCAAATTCAATGTCCTATTCAATAATCAAACCAGCATATACAAAAAAATCGTAAATATTTATAAAACCGGGTATTTTGGTTAAATTCGTATGGCAGGTATCCCAGCCTCCTGACGTACAGTCTCCAAAAGCTTTTCAAATCTCCGCCTTGACCATAAAAATAGATTGGCGAAAAAAAATTCCAAATCGGACAAGCCGTTCTCGAGATATCATGGGTCTAGATATCCAGATAGACGGACGGACATTTTTTTTTTTGCTCTTTCAGACTCAGGGACTTTCAAAACGTCGAGAAAAGTGGTTTTAGATCAACCAAATTTTTCGTCGTTTTTGACAGGATTTCAATACTTTGGTCATTTTAGACCGAAGTAATGATTTGTTTGATGAAGTTCTGGAATTTGGCCAATTAGGATGGAAATTTGTTATTACTCAACCGATTATGACGAAATTCGATAATTACGATGTAAATGAAATTCTCAAATGATGTTTTAAATGAAGTTCTGGAATATGGGTAGTTACTATTCTACTACACTCAGCAATTTATGTATAACCGAATACATAAAATTTGTCATATAAAAAATTATAAGTGCTGGAATATGCTCAATTTGAATAGAATTTGTTTACTTAAGGAGAGGTTCTCATGAAACTCGATCTGAAAATTCGATTTTTTTTTATTTCATGTTTTGACAAAAGTTATGGCATAATAATTCGACCTTTAATAGAAAATAAATCTTTAAATGCATTTCCTGAAAAACGATGCTTTCTATATCTGATAACTCAAAAACTACTCAATGGATCGCTAGTTTTTTTATTTTCAAGTTCATGATTGTTGTATGATTCGAAATTTACACGATAAAAATGTGATTATTTAATTATTTGTTGATAAAGTTTTAGAATTTAATAAATTAGTATGCCACTTGGTCCTTAACTTGATAACGAAATTTTAAATAAGTACGATGGAATTGATAGTGTATTTGAATAATTCTCGGTCCCGTCAAAGAAAGAGCCACGTACAGAATATATGGTAACATTGAGAAAGCATCGACGCTGTGATTTCATGTCAGGAAACACGCAGTATGAGAAGGTAAATCATTGCGAATCACGTTTGTGGATTTAATATCGTGCCACAATTAGTGATTTTCCCAAATATAATTGCAACGCTTGCTGACTGGCAGCTGAAATATTTCGTATGTAGTTTTATATGGTCAAACATGTGTTTGAATTTTTCATTAAATTATTAATTTCGACTAAATTAATTTTAAAATTTGATATTTATTATTAATCGCAACATACTCATCTTTATTAAGCATAAAAAAAAAGTAGGGGGACATCCACTAATTTAGACAAGAAACTTGTATTTGTAAACATGATTTTACGTGTTTTTGCATGTAAAAAAAAAAAAAAGGTAGTCAGCGCTGCCCAAGCGGGGGACAAATGAACTAAAATCGATATTGGGAAAGTCCCTCATTTAGAAGCGAACGGCAATGCTTACCTTGATAGCCAATTTGAGATGTTGAAGTTGATCATAAAGTATTAAGAAAGTAGTTTTACAATAGTTTTAATTTACAAATGTTCTAATAGATGGAAAAGGCACTCATTATTCTAATTGAGCTACAAATTACTACTATCTTCATCTTCACAATTGTTAATTCAATTACATAAAATGTTAAATAATATTTGTTTACAAACACAAAAGAGGGTAAGAATTTTTATAAATTAATGAATTAATTATTTCAGGTTACAAGATTTAATGGAATGAATAATGTATAATTAATAAAAATTTAACAAGATATGTAAGTATTTAAATGTTTTATGATTAGAAAGTAAGAGTTTAAAAAATGATTAAATTTACTATATTTCAGGTGACAATACATGGAAAATTCAAGTTCAAGGATAAGTATTAATAAATTGTGTTGTTGTGAATTATTTTAATGATGTTTTGTTTGTGTTTTGCAGATGTAAATGCGGGATTATCAGCAAGTATTCTTCGGCGATGGGATGGGCGATATCAACAACAATTGGAATATGTTGTGTTGTAACACATGTAGGATCACTGATCATTAAGCAAAACTCTGTTTCTGTAGACTTGTTAACGAGGATCGCAGCAGTTTATCGAACATTTATTGCTAAAATTAAAACATTCAAATTTCCTCTTATATGGCGCAAAGTACAATTGGACATCTATAAAGCGCTGATAAGCCCAGTTATCACCTTTGATTAATCCTCGGTTCCATCAAAGACGGAGCCCGTGTAATCAATTGCTATACAATGGAATACAATTTTTTCGATTTCCATCCATTCCAAAAATCCGCTTAAGATATTTAAAACTTTCTGAAGAACGGCAAGGAGAGCGGTTGAAGGCAATCAATAGAAAAGATTTGAAAATCTCATCATTGAAGTACGCGATGGTGTGTACCTAAGCATTTCCTCTCTGGACGTAGTGCTTATATTAAAGAGTTTTAAATCCCGACTGAATTCCGCCACTTAAATTGGGCTATAAAACAACTGAACTAGAATAACATCCACTTCAAGATATGACACAGATCGATTCAAAGGGCACAATTAATGAGGCTTCTACCAAATGATCCAACAATTTTCGAACCAGAACATGAGATTTTAGAAAACGTAAATACGAGCCCTCCGAATATGTTTCAAGAAAAATCGTGTCAAAGTGTTCCGTTGTGTGAGGAGAAATCATGGCAAACTGAAGGTAAATTTAAAACTACTAAATATGTATGTATGAAACCCAACATTGTTCATGATTAATTTTCAGAATTTTATGTCGAGTGTGTTTTGAAAGAACACATACAAAGTTTGGAACAAAGGATAAATTCGCTATCCAAACAAATAAAAAAATTAAAAGAAGAGGATATAATGACCGGAATTCAAACAAAAATTGAACATCTGGAAAACTGTCCGATAAAAACTAAATACTTGACGATTCGATGATTTTGATACGTACATTGGATATTATATTTAAGCATACCTTTATCATTATCACACAGATCAAAGGAATCATATTGCTGATATCGCTTCTACTGATAGATGTACCACAAATGTTTCAAGTGATGCCAAAAGTCTAAAAATGCCTATAAAGTTAAATTTTTCATTTTAACTAAAATATTTTTTCTGGATTGCTTTTCCGGTAATTTCTAGATTTTCTGGGATTTTATTTTGCTGAATTATTACTCTTTAACTATTCTGGATTTTTTTTTTCAGGCAAATGTAGTGATCCCCAATCAATTAAGTGAAGGAAAATTTCATGAAAATTCGGCCTTTAGAAATTCGACTTTTCGACATATTCGGCCTTTCGGCACATTCGCCCTTCGACACATTCGGTCTTTCGACATTCGACCATTTGACATTCGGTCTTTCGATAATCGGTCTTCCGATCCATTCGGCCTTTCGGCGTTATGCCTTTCGACATTCGGCCTTTCAACATCGAACGATATAATTGAGAAACTTCGTAAACTATAATCTTCAAAAATTTGCATAAAACTAAGTAGATTTAAATTATCTGAATAACAGCTCACGCAAGGCGAGTCCACAATCTGTGCTCAGTAAATCTTCAATTTATTGTTAACAAGCAATGCGAATCGACATCTAAAAGAATTGAGTGATACGAAAATTAACGTCAGCGTTCTGTTTGCAATAGTTCACCACCTCGAATCTCTGCTCCCACCGTTGGCGTTAGCTCTGCTATCATGAGGAAACAGAATATAAAGGCCAGCATGATACATACTATATATAGGCAAAATTAATAAAATTTGTAACTAATGCAACGCAAAACAATGAAGCGAGGAGGCGACGGCATTGCCGAGATAGATAATTAAAATTTTTTACTGAACTGTATCGTTCCTGTAATCCTCTCCAGAACTACCATTGGTTTGTTAGATTGAAAATAAAGCGGCTACTTCCTAATCATCATACAACCAAACAATCCAAATCGGGGTAAAACTAAAACTTTATCTTGCTGCAGTTTTACAGATTCATGATTAGAGCAAATAGCATTAATCAACAATATTTTTTCCAAAAATGTCTTTAACCAATATTGTTGTTGTGTTGATATGATGGCGAAAGTGATTTCTAAATGATTAAATTTTATCAGTCTAAACCAAAAAAAATTACGTATTTATGATAATGGTTGTCCCGTATTATAAAGAAAGTGGGCAATTTTATGAAGGACCTTCTGCAACAAGTGTGTGATTCGATTAATAGCTAAGCTTTTGAGACTTTGGGGTGTGAGTTTCAGCCAACTTTACATATGTCATTAATTCTGCCGCGACAAAGTTGTTTTGCCAACCATCTAAATCCAACATTTTGTGGGAAAGATTTAAAACTAATTTTTGTGAAACAGAGAGCGTATTTGTTGCAGCGATGTCAAAATACAATTTTCTGGAAACATTTTTCACCAATGTATCATCAGGAAAAATTATTTTAGTTTGAGTGAAAAACATTTAGTGGATTTCGGGTTACCTTCATCGACGCGTAGGCGTAATCCATAGAATACTAGTAATCCCTGTGATGCTCCTTAAAGGTACTCGTATGGTATCAACGTGTTGCGAAATTACTTTATGAGAATTAGTCTTTGTGAAAATGGAATTGTTAAAAAACTTAGCAAAGCGATGCCCTAAGATTAGTGAAAATAGTTTTGCCTATCAACGATAGAAATAAAAACTGGTTTTGTAAAATTCCTTCAGACGAATCACAAAATAAAAATGTCAAATCTCCAAACATAGTACCACAAACAAGATCAGCAAAATGGAAATAAAAATAGAATTACAACAACAAATTATACTATAAGTTAGTGAATTAACCTTAAAAATAAAAAAAACTAACACTACACCTTAAAATACTTTAGAACAAAATAAGTTAATTCATTCACATTGAGATTGTGACATTTAAAAACACCAAAAAGGAAATCTCGGTGAAATTGTTACATATTTGAGTATTAGAAGTATCGACTTTCTTCTGCTATTGAAAATAACAAATCATTGCAAAAAAATAAACACAAGTACTGACTCGATAATCGCTGTTATTAATAATTTGTAAAACAATATTTTGATCCGCAAAAATGACGACATTTCGTCCATCAAAATCTTCAATATATCACTCAACACAATCACAGAAAAATATTAATAACAATTTAGATAAAAAAATTTCTAACCCCATATGTGATAATGATAAGTAGTAATTCTAATTTTAAACATATTTAAAATGTGCACTTTCATTCAATTCACTAAAATCAAATACACTAAAACACTAAAACTTTTTTTATCGTACAGCTTAAAGCATACGGTAACAAAAATGAAAAATATAAATTAAAATAAATAAATAAATTCACTTAGTTATAATATTGATTTCATTGCTATGTCACAGAAACTTGGATGATGGATTTAAAAATCCAAACTATATTGTAAAACCAATTACAACGTTGTATTGACTGCTGTTGTGATAATACAGACAGTGACGATGATTTCAGTTATGTAATTATTCAAGTATGTAAGAACAACAATCACACATATTACTCCAATATGAAAAATGTATGATAGTGTTCGAACCCAATTTTTGTATACATGTTTCAAACCATTATGTATTAATTGGTGATGATTTTAATATTAAGTACGATACCCGTTACATTAGTGCACTGCATAGCAATTCCTTTTTTTATATTTGTGACGATAAGCATAAAATTGGTAGTAACAGATTGCAATCAAATTACATAAACATAATTAAAAATTATATTTAATGACTGAGATGTTTTCATAAATGAATTTATTCAATCAATGTAGTGTTTAAATTACTATTTTAAATCTAAAATTATGTATCCTATCCTTGCTACCCTGAAAGGGAATAGGGAAAGGGCCAATGGAAGACGGTTTTATCCTTTTTTGGGTCTTTGCGATCACTTTTTCGCAAATGGTTATTTTGCATTTTATAAACATGTAGTAGAGTACGAGAACTAGTTTTAGTTTTTTTCAATAAAGCTATAATTGTAATTGCCGAAATTATCGTGGTACAACTAATAGACTCGCTTTTGTTCCATTCTTTGATAACTATCGTGAACAATATGAATCATAGTGTAATTTTTGTAGCATTTCTGTTATCGTATTTTTATGTCAAAAAATGTTGTTATTATTCTAAGACTTAGAAATGTGATAATGTAATACAAGCCTAATGAACAAACTATAAAGATACCAATGTTGTCGATACGGGAAATTTCCTATCGACCTACGTGTAGTTTGTTAATAATTCTTTTTTTAACTAAAAAATTCGAGTAACAAAGAGCAGGTTTTGGAAAAGAAACGATTTTCAGCAAATACTTATTATTCTGCATTTTAGCGTAAAACTGTATATTTAAAACTCTGAATGCGAAGAAAATGAGGCAAAATGGAATATCTGTGAATTTAGCCCGATAATTAAAGACATGAGTAGATAAAGGTGATATGTAACATTTTCATAATTTTATAGAAACGAGCTCAAAAGTTTCTATGATTCGTTTTAAAATACTTTTTCTTATGAAGAAGAATGCATATACGGACGTAGCAACAACATTCATGTAAAAATTAAAATTAAAAAAAATGTTACATATCACCTTCCTCCACTCATATCTTCAATTATCCCAGAAAGGTTTGTTCGCAATGTTATTTAATTAATAAACACAATATTTCTGATGCATTTGTTTAATTTATTTGTAATTAGATTGTGTGAGCAATCGAGAAATTCTGTTCAAGATGGCACCACGATAATAACATCAAACAGAAGTCACGGTAACATTCTATAATGAGAATTCATCTCTCCTATATTCTTGTGATCACAACGTTACCCGACCACAATTGCGAATCAATATTGTTCTTTCATATCTGGGAGAAAAATGTTGGGCGGCTGAGCCCTTATAATGTCTTTGTAATGGGTTGGGCTGGATGTCAGTATAATATTAATCCTCCAGCTAGACTCTGCAAAAATTGTTGAAAAAAATATCAACTTTATGTTTAATATTTCAATAACTCCTTTCTCCCGGAAGTTGACTGTTATGTCCCCACATTTTATTTCCGTCGTCTGTCCAAATATTGCCCATTATAAAAAAAACTCTTTATCGAAATATTTAGGAATTTGAGCATTCATTTTTTAATTATGCGTAAAGAAATTCAGATTTTTCAATAAAAAATAAACGTGCAAGTCAGAAATCTTTTTTGTTTATTTTCCCATCAACTCTTTGGTCGAATCTTAACTAATGGCTAATAAGCCTCACTGTTCTCATCTCTTTCTCTCCATCTAATTTCATAAAATTTTAGTTTACAAAAAGTAAGGTACGCTTTGCGTATCGAAAAGGACTTTAATTTTGGGACGATGGAAGTGCCCTTCGAGGCAAAAATAGTATATTAAGCCGCAAGAAATATCGCCACCAAAATTCTAGCCTAAACGATGCATTAGGTTTAATGATAAAAACAGGAAACCCTTGATTTCAATCATTTATGGCAAATTAATCGCAGTACGAGTGAGTAGAAAATAAATTTTGTATAAAATTATTGAATTTACTGAGTTTAAAGAATTTGAAAGAATGAAATTTAAAGAATTCACCGATTTTATAAAATTTGCAGAATTCAAAGAGTTTTTATAGTAAAAAATATTTTAAGTTAGCAAAATTTATAGAACTTATAGAATCTACAAAATTTAAAGAATTTAAAAAGTTCATAAAATTTATTGAATCTAAAAAGTTTGGGCTACTTCAAAATTTAACTTACCGCTTATCTTTTTTACTCATTTTCTCATGCGGTAAGTTAAATTTTGAAGTAAAGGTAAACTTTTTTTAAATTAATTATTTTAAAGGAATTATATCGCACAAATAAACATTTTGAGCAACAAAAATAATTAACTGGCAACAAATTTATAAATAAATAAATTCAAAATTAAAAAATTGAAATTAGTTCTAAAATATTCTGGAAAATGGAGATCCCTAATTTAACTTAGAATTGTAGAGGCTAACGGCTTCGGTAACTCTCCCGGGCACGCGGGAGGTCGCTTCGCTCCCGCCCCGCTTAACCCTCCGAGGGGCTTTAGATTTGAACTTCGAGGGACGTAGGAGCCGGGATAAGCAAACATGTCGCACTGCGTGCCGCACGTAGGAGCGGATTATATAGAATCAATTAATGCCACTGCAATATTTTATATCGATCCCCCATCAAATATTAAATAATAGGTATCGATTAAATTTAATTTTTTGTCACGAATTTTTTTTTTTTACTACTAAAAATAATTTTTTTCTCCCAACGTCTTAAAAGCCTCTAGTTTTAATACTGTTTTTGGGTATTAAAGTTGGCCTTTTTCTTACTATTTTAAAAATGTGTGTGTTGCTAAGCTACACTTTTAATCCTAGGTGTAAAAGTAGGCACTTTTAATACTAGGAGAAAAATATTATAGTGAAAATCCAATAATATGTATAATGTATGTATATGAAATAATTATTTTATTTTTTTTATTTTTCGTTCATATCATGACCTCCTTAGTTTCACAAAACATTTCAACAAAATTAGTTTCAATTTTGAAAGTCATGACCTCCTTAGTTTTACAAAATATTTCAACAAAATTAGTTTCAATTTTGAAGTTTTAATTACATAATTTGTACTTACTCGTATAATTAGTAATGTAAAACCGACAAGACATAAACTCTTCGTTGGAGAAAAAATAGTATGTGTTATTCGGATTAAAAGTGACTTTGTTTGACTCGCAATTATATTTGCTTTTGCTCGGCTACGCTGCGCTTCGCCTCGCATGCAAATATAATTGCTCGTCAAACAAAGTATCACTTTTAATCCTAATGACACAATGTACTATTTTCTCCCAACGTCTTAAAAGCCTCTAGTTTTAATACTGTTTTTGGGTATTAAAGTTGGCCTTTTTCTTACTATTTTAAAAATGTGTGTGTTGCTAAGCTACACTTTTAATCCTAGGTGTAAAAGTAGGCACTTTTAATACTAGGAGAAAAATATTATAGTGAAAATCCAATAATATGTATAATGTATGTATATGAAATAATTATTTTATTTTTTTTATTTTTCGTTCATATCATAACCTCCTTAGTTTCACAAAACATTTCAACAAAATTAGTTTCAATTTTGAAAGTCATGACCTCCTTAGTTTTACAAAATATTTCAACAAAATTAGTTTCAATTTTGAAGTTTTAATTACATAATTTGTACTTACTCGTATAATTAGTAATGTAAAACCGACAAGACATAAACTCTTCGTTGGAGAAAAAATAGTATGTGTTATTCGGATTAAAAGTGACTTTGTTTGACTCGCAATTATATTTGCTTTTGCTCGGCTACGCTGCGCTTCGCCTCGCATGCAAATATAATTGCTCGTCAAACAAAGTATCACTTTTAATCCTAATGACACAATGTACTATTTTCTATTCCAAAATATTATATTTGTTGCCAATTTATTATTTTTGATGTTAATGTTTGTTGCCAAATTTTTTTTCTTGTATGCCCGTTTAAATTGCCCCAATTAAAATGAATAACACTAAATATGGCACGATAAACTGATACGTTTCAAAATCGTCTTTTTCTGCGCAGCTCCGTATGACGTGATAAAAAAACAAAACAAAATAAAGGAATTTGTACAAAAACAAAAACTAAAAAACAAATTAAATAAAAGAGAACAAAGTTACACGTAAACAATTGTTTTCAATTTTCTTTTTGTTTTTTGCTTTTATTTTATTTTATTCATAAAAAAAATACAACATTATTATGTTACAATGTTTCTTTCTTAAGTAAGTTAATTTTTGAAGTAGCCCCAAAAGTTTTATAAATTATTTTAAAAACTTACTGAATTTTTCACCTGATGCAACCGGAAAAAGCATGTCTGAGGAGTCCTATTTCAGCGCATAAACTGGAAAGATTTTTCCAGGACTAGAAAAAAGAAGGGACTATGGTTCATTTGCTTTGCTCATGTCCGGCATTAGCACGCATAAGTACAAACTAGCAACATAAATACTTATTAGGTAAGCTCAAAAGATGGACAACCTGACGGATCTCGAAAACGGTAAAGTGCGAGTTTCACGCTACCGAAATAGCTCTAAATGGTTCCAGTAAGGATGAAGGGGATACATTATGTGCCATTATAACTAACCTAACCTAACCTACTGAATTTATAGGATTTACAGAATTTATTCGATTTATAGAATTCAAATAATTTATTGAATTTGTGAAATTTATAAAAATTAAAGAATTTTTAGAAATATAAAAATTTATTGAAGTTATATAAATTATAGAATTTTTAAAATAAGTTAAAATTGAGATTGTAGAATTTATAGAACAAATTGAATCTGTAAAATATAAAGAATATTTCAAATTTATAGAATTGATCGAGATTTTATAATTTATAGAATTGATGGAATTTATAAAATATTTATTGTTTATAGAATTTATAGGTTTTATAAACATATTAAAATTTATGTAAATACAGTCTTTGAAGGATTTATAAATTTATAGATTTTATCGCATTTACAATTTTTAAGAACTAAAGAATTTATGAGATTTACAGAATTAAAAGAACTTACTGAATTTTAAAACTTTATTCATAGAATTTATAGAATTTATTAAATTTATAAAATTTATAGAAATTACTGAATTTATAGAATTATTAAAGTTCATAGGATTTATCGAAATATTTAAATCCATAAAATGTGTAGAATTCAAAGATTTATAAAATTTATAGAATTTATAGAAATTATGGAATTTTTAGGATAAGTAAAATTTGAGTTTGTAGAATTTATTGAAGTAAAAAACTTAAAACAATTTATAGAACCCATAGAATTTAAAATTTAAAGAATTTCTGCAATTTATAGAATTAATGGAATTTATAAAATTCATAAAATTTATAGAATTTATAGAGCTTATAAAAATATTAGAATTTATAATATTTATAGATTTTGTCAAATTTAGAGAATTTATTGGATTTTTAAGATTTATAGAATTTATCAAATTTACGGAATTTTTAGGAACTAAAGAATTTATGAGATTTGCAGAATTAAAAGAACTTATTGTAAATGTTGAAATGAAATTGTTGCATTTATAAAACAAGCAAAGTTTGAGTTTGTACAATTTATAAAACCGATAGATACACTTGATACAATTATTAGAACTCAAAGAATCTTCAAAATTTAAAGAATTTATATTATTCATAAAATGTATAGAATTTATAAATTTGATAGATTTTGTAGAATTTATAAAATTAATAGAATTTATAAAATTCATAAAATTTGAAATTTATTAAATTTATCAAATTAATAGAATTTATAGGATTTATAGAATTTAAGAAACTTATTGGATTATTAGACTTTATAGAATTTGTAGAATTTAACTGTAGGATTAATATAATTTATAGCTTTTAGAGAATTTTTAAATTTAAAAAATTTATTTAATTTCTTAAAACTTTATAAATTCTATAAAATTTTTAATTCTAAAAACTGTATAAGTATTGACACATACATAATGAGCATTAATTATAAAAATATCTAATATTTTAAACGATATAAAAAAAAATTATTGTTTTTTGTAAAATTTTAATTTTTAATCAGAGATCACTTTTAAAAAATAATCAATTCCGGAATTCCGGAATCGAGAACATTTAAATTCGAAAATTCCAGAATTACATTTTGGCCCAAAATTGGATGCCCTAACACATCGGTAGTTTCGTCAATGGAGATCCATAATTTTTTCTTGATTGTAGTTTATTTGATTCGTTCCATAACGTTGCTCAACGCTGTCGGAATGTATGTTTTCCATAAAATTGATTCATGGGGTACTGTTTTATCCGTGTAAGTTTCTAAAAATTTTCGAAATGTGGGATTCGCTAATTTCCAGAACGGAATGTCTGCCGAAATGAGTGCTTCGCACAGTTTAAAACTAAACTCCGATTTTCGTTTACTTGAATCAACTGAATCAATTCTTGTCTGTTGTTATTTTTTGTCAAACAGTAGTAAATATTTTTAATTGTTTAAATTTTAAACTATAATTTTTAATTAGCGCACATCTCACACAGGGTTTTCACTAACAACAGGTAATTTCAAACCTCAATTGATTTACCTGACCAAGTTTCAAATATCATATCATGTGACTTCCCTAAAACGTAACAAACCAAATTGAAATAAAATTGTACCATTAAAAAGACATGGAATTCGTATGGAAATTTAGAAAAATTGTGTAAAATAAAAAAAATGGGTCGAATATGCAAAAATATGCACTTAAAACAATAAATATGTATTTAGGGTACAGATACGCATTTATATGCAAAAACAAATCGATGTCAAAATAATTAATTTTAGATAGTTCAAATTTGTACGTTGGAGAAAATCGAAAAAATGAACCACTACAAATATGTATTTACATGAACTTCCGGGCTCTATAAATATAAGTAATTTAAAAAGTTTAAACAAAAATTTTAAACAAAATATTTTGATAAAAATTTTGCTCCACAACTCACATTAAGTAAAAAATTCGAATAAAATACTTTGTGAAACATCACTTTACACTAATTAAAAATATAAAATAAAAATTAAATTAAAAATTGCAAGACACAAAACAAAATTTTAAAACATTAAATTAAATTTTAATATCTAGGCTTACGGCTACTTTTAGAAGCTGTGAAAATTTTGAAGTAAATTTGTTACTCGCATACCCTTGCAATAGAACAATCTCTAAACTTTTAATAAAAACAGGTAGATTTTCTTACGCTATACGAGATTAGGATGAAACTGTCTGGAGCGTTATAAAACAGATATCAACCGAACACCAAGTCCTCTAATAATCCCCTCTATTATATTCTTTCTCTTTTTTTATCATACATCATCTTATTTTGAAAATTTCGAAGTGTACGTAGTATTATACAAGAAGTACCTAAACTTATATCTCGCCTTATTTGATTATGCAACACAAAATACGTCTCTTTTTTGAAAATAAATAACGCGTAGTAGCCAGTTTCTATATCTGACTTTTTTTCTCCTGTTACTTAAACTTTGTTTCATTCACCCTTGGTTCTTCAATTGTTTGGTTGATTTTACAGCTGTGTGAGTGAGAAACGTGAATAAATAAATAGATATTTTTGAGCGAGACGTTTGATTCTGAACATTATGATAATTGATGCGCAAATATTTGGTCATTCACCCTCATGAATCATTGGTTATTTATTTTATTTAATGTTTATGTTGAATAAACAGTGAAAAAAAAAAAATTATCGTTCTGTTCATAGACGACACGACATTTCATTTAACAAATTGACTGCCAAGCATATTTTGCTAATGTTTCCCAGAATGCCAGACTGCTTTTTCATGTAATTCAGCTGGTTATCATATTTGATCTATCCCCATGAAATTTAGAGCAAATTTTTCATGATGGACCATGCCCCGCTGCATTGATTACTAAACAAACTCATTTATTAATGGTGATATTAGAACGTATGTATCTCGAAAAATACCGAAAATGAGATAAAGAGGGCATTTTATGCGTAGTCATTCTGCATTACCGATAAATATTGTTTTGCCCACTTTTCCTACAAAAGTATCTCATCTATCATTGTACGTACAATCGGACGTATAGGTATTTTCAGAATTTCGTTATTTTGGTTTCTCTTTGTCATTTTTTCAGTAACGCTAAAACAACGCTCATAAAATCTATACAGTCAATAAATTACAGAGGAGCGAGCATTCAAACGGAACATCTTATAGGATTTGTAAGTAAGTGATTTCATTTTGAAAAGCCAGGGCCTACATGTTCACATAACGTAACTATCATATTTGATAGCCACGGCTTCTACGGAAACATCACTAGCTATCAAAAATGATAGCCATGGCAGTCAATGTGTTAAGTACACAATTTTTGAATCAATATCGATTAGTAGAGAAAAAAGGGAAATTAAGCATAGGAACCAGTCGTTTTACTCTCCATCGTAGTTGGAGTAAACCCCACCAAAAGAATTAGTGTTTTATAAGGAGAAAACAGACAACAATTTGGAGAATAAATACAAAGACCTTTGTACAAAATTGGGTAGAGGTTGAGTGCATTTATTTTAATAATTTAACAAACTTAGCAAACTATAATTTAAAATTTGTTGTGTGTTAATTTTGTTAAAAAGGTTGGAAAATAGTAAGGGAAACAGTGCTTCTTGAACAGAAATCAGATTTTTTTTAAAACTTTCCCCAATTTATTACACAAATTTTTTTGTTAGTAAAAACAGAATTAATATAGCTTTCATAAGTTATTTGAAAATCTGAAAATGTATTTTTTCGTTTTTTGATTGATTATGCGTCAATATTCAACGTTTCTAATAAAATGAACCACAGTGTGTTTCAAATTTTACAAATGCATTTTTTTAGTTTGAGTGAATATCATTTCACTTCTATACAATTTTTGATTAAATCTGTGTTGTTAATAAAACATTTATTTTGACGAACTGCTATGAGTTCGAAAAAACTGAGTTTCGTAACTCTTTTTATGAAGGTGATTGACCGTAGATCGATAGGAAATGTTCCATAGTTTTTAATGTTACACATGGAAAATCACAATGTTCTACCTAAATGCAAACAATTGCGACTTTAGGAAAAACAAAAATTCTATGGTGGAAATGATAAATTTAATAAAAAAAAATTAAGAGTCTAAGAAAAAAATGTTACCTTTAAATACTCGTACATACATCAGAAAAGCTTACGATAATTTAGATAGAAATATTTTAAGTTAAACTATGAAAGAAATGTAATTCCCACATAAATTTGTTTATTCGATTTTCCTAACTAAAAACACTAACTTCCAAACTAATATTTTCTTAACTAAAAGTCTTATTACAAAATATGCAACTAATATAAAATCATGTTATAAATTCGGCATAGCATACGAAAACTGCTTGATGTTTTACAATCTTGAACACAACCAAATTAAATGAACTCAGCAAGAAAAATAATCAAGTATGATAATTCGCAGGCGACATCTGTGTTTCCCCATATATCAATGAAGAAGGACTAGTAAGTATCGCAAATACTATAATAGATAAGAACAATAACAACCTAATTAGAAAACACACATTAGAATTTTGAGAAATCGATGAGAAAAATCTTGGATGTAACACTTACTAGTTTATCTTTAAACAAACACTACAATATACAAAAATTGATACACAAAAATCAATAAATACTATTAACCTTAGCGTTGGCATGGGTAGTATGTATTTACAAATGTAAATATTTTTTGTTCCTTTCTATTTTGTATGGAAAAATGTTCGAGTAAATTCTCACTTCAAATAAAATATAGGGTTGTCAGTGATTTGTTTAAATACATATCTTAGCTATCAATTTTAGATTTATTAGATGCATCTACTTTGTCCACAATGCATATATGTGTGCGTGAAAAATCTATTGCTTAAAAATAATATTTAAAGAAATGACAAAAATAAATCGTTTATTTTCTATGGAATATTTTTTATTGTAGACAATTTCTTGTAAATTGAACTTTTCTTTTGTGTATTTACCTGCTTACAATAAGTGTGTGAAGTTACTCCAGGATTCCATCCCAGGAAAAATAAAAATGGTACATTAGGTAATGATGTCTCCATCCCATGCCCATCTAAGTTAAAATACCAAATTCCCAAATGAGTCTTATAGGATCAAAACATCAACTTTTCCATTTATAGCGAAAATTGAGATGAATATTTCATTTCGTTACTCTCAATAAGCTCGTTAAAGTCAGCACAAAATCAGTTTCATAATTTTACGTTTGTTTGTGGAAAATTGCGCCGGAAAAGTGTCATTAGTTTCAAATCAATTTCTCTTCCTAATTTTAACAGTTTTAAAACTTCACCTTTTTCTGACATACCATTTGGTTGCAATGTTTTACCTTTTCTTATAAAAAAAAATAATTACTCAATTTTATGAAAAATTTTGTCAAATTTAATAAATATAAAAAAATTATGTGTATAAGATAAAAATCAACTCAATAGAATCTAGAATAAATTTCACAATTGAAACAGAATCTAACAAAAATTTCATTTTTGATATGATTTCGTAAAGACACGTGGTCTGGAAGATATTTAAATTTTCACTATTGGCTGCCTTTTTCTTACAAAATTAACACAATCAAAATTCTTACCTAAAAAATTTTAAAACTTTCGATTCCAAGTTCTATTATAAAAATTTGGTTTTATAAAAACACTTTGGCTAAAAATCATTATCCCGATAAATTAAAAACAATAGTATATTGTGTAACGTGTAGGAAAAACGATATATTCCCGGACGAGTATGGAAGTTGCTGGGACGAGGCGTCAGCCGAGTTCCAGCAACCATAAGAGTCCGGGAATTATAGTTTTTCCACGAGTTGCACATACGATTTTTTCTCTAATCGGCAGTATATCAGATTATCCATTTTATTCATTATATTCTTTAAAATATGCAAAATTTTCCAATTTATATTTTCAATAGATTTCACTATCAAAGTTACCTTAGAATTATAACAATCGCGTGCGCTGTCAATTTATTTAAAGGTCTGTCAGAGCAAACGATACCCGTCGTTAATTTGTGGTTTAGTTTAAATATAATGGACAGCAATTTTGATAATTCAATCCCAGGTACTCCGCCTGGCATCTTGGAGACAGCAAGATTGACTACACTAAATTTGTTGCCGCAGAAGTCGAGGGAGAAGTACGAAAATGCATACAAGCGTTTTATGGATTATCGCATAAATAACAAGGCCAATTCATTCTCCGAAAACGTTTTAATTGCATATTTTTCGGATTTATGTCAAAAGATGAAACCGTCAACCTTATGGTCCAACTATTCCATGGTGAGGTCGACGCTTAGCATTAACAATAATGTTGATATATCCAAATATGGAAAACTACGCGCATTACTGAAACGTCAGTCAGATGGATATAAGCCTAAAAAATCCAAAATCTTAACGAAACAACAAATAGAAACATTTATGGAACTTGCTCCAGATGATACATATTTAATGGCAAAAGTATGTTAAGATGTACGCGCTCATAATTTATTTACAAAAAATTTGTTTTCTAGGTTGCCTTAATTTTTGGAATTTCTGGCGCATGTCGTCAAGATGAACTATGCCGAATAAATTTGAATGACATTCAAGATTTGGGAAATAGGATATTGATTACCATTCCTGTTAACAAGACGAACAAGCCAAGATCATTTATTGTAATGAAGCGTATATCGAAATATATCGTAGATACATAGCATTACGTCCCACTGATTTCGATAACCCTCGATTCTTTTTCAAATTAACAAACGGTAGAGGTAACAGACAAGTAGTGGGCATACATCAGTTTGGCAAATTGCCTCAAACTGTAGCTACTTATTTGAAGTTGCCAAATGCGATAGAATATACAGGGCACTGTTTTCGCAGATCATCTGCTACAATATTGGTAGATACAGGTGCAGATTTGACTTGCCTTAAGAGACATGGTGGTTGGAAATCGGCAACGGTTGCTGAAGGGTACATTGATGATTCTCTAAATAATAAAATTGAAGTTGCAAACAGAATTTTCAATACCACCGAACAAAATCCAGGTGTGGACCGTAACATGACCGAGATAAAAATTTTCAATACTACCGAACAAAATCCAGATGTGGACCCTAACATGACCGAAATAAACGATAATAGTGCATCAGTGGCTACAACTAACCTTAATTGTAATGCATCTGCGCCAATTTTCAACACCTGTACAAATTGTACAATTCATGTAAATATAACCAATAATAAATAGTTGTTAAATATGTAATTTTACAATTATAATAATAAAAACTAAATAAATTCAAATTATATCATGTATTTCTTAAAAACAGATGATAATCAGTACTAGAAAGTATTCTCTGCCTAGGCAAGGAATACTTTCCAGTACTGTTTTTAGTAAGTTGCCTAGCAACGATGCAGTGTCGGGGAATACTTCATTTTGCTGACAGATAACAAACCAGAAAACTGACGTATTTTATCCGATTTGAGAAAAATAAATTTTCATAGAAATTCTGAAGGTATGGTAGCAAATGGAAACCAAAATTATTTGTCGATCTCTTATATAAAAAATCTTGTTTGTTTGTTTGTTGGTTTTATCTTTGCAATCTTTTCTGGGGCTCAAGGCACGCCTCAACTCTTTCGCTGTTCGCTTATAACGGTCTACCTTACGCAGTATTTAGCCAAATCGATGGCGTACTGCTTATAGACCCGTTTTTGTGTAGACTACCTGCACACTGCATTGCTTCGTGCCAGCCTTTAGTACTGACCTTAAAGGTGGAGTCGGCCCATGGATTCCGCACTCTCAACAGGGAGTCAGTCATAGGTGTGTTCATCGTCCCTTTTGCATCCCCACCCCTATAGGGATTCGAGAACCGAGGGTACCTCCCGATCTAACTGCCTCAGCTATAACCATTGCGCCGTTTGGTCGGTTAAAAAATCTTTTTGAGAAAACCAAATATTTATCAAAAATTATAATTTCAAAATTGTTGGAAGACCAGCATCGAATTTGAAAGCAACTCTTTTTGGAGTTTACTCTTAAGAACCGATTTTCATATATAGCCTGCAAAATCGGGTGTTAACAAAAAGTAAAGTCGTTATGTTTTAAAATAATAAAACAATTCAAATTAAATGTGTCGTAGTATGTAATACATGGCGTATGGTAAAGTAGTGGACCGGTATGGCAAAGGTCTAGGGTTCGATTCTGCTCAAACGTTTTGGATTTTGCCTTTTAAATTTTATTCTTTTGCTAATTATTTATGTATCAAACCGAATATTTTACTTTCATTATTTCGCTATATAGTTATATTACAGTAATTACTATAATTTCGCTATTTTATTATGCGGGGTGATTTTTTTAACCTGATACACTCAAATATCTCGAAAAATAAGCACTCTACAAAAAAAAATGGTTAAGATCAAAATTTAATTATTCCGCGGAGAACAATACGTAACGCAAAAAAATTTGGGTTTTACTGTATTTGTTCACGTGCCCACTGACATAAAGTTATCCGATTTTGGAAATCAACGCCATGAAGATCTTGGTGTAAAGACACATGATACGGATGATATTTATGACGTTTTCAAATTTTCCAAACAGTGGTATGGGACAATCCGGAATCGCTAGCTATTTCTCGTGTACTAATATGAGGATTATGAGATATTGCAGCCAATACATCAATTTCATTATTTCCTTCGGTGACTATTGCTGGACGAATCCTTTTTTTCGGTTGAACACTTCCATCAGTAATAAATTGTTGTGATAGTACGCTGAAATGACGCACGTGACCAAATCCTATCCGGAAAACGCAAAGCGTAGAGAGTGACAGCATTATCAAGACTCCGGCCATCTTCGCCATAAACCAGAATCATTTCAATTTTCTCTTGTACAGTTAAATACACCATTCTGAAGTAGTATTGATAGCTTTGCAGGTATTGTTGTTTTCTAAATAATCTTCGGTCGGAATCGGTATTTTTAAAGCAAAATACAAACAATTTCATTAATTTGAAAGCCGATTTAATCGCATGTTCCTGGGCTACGATAATGACAAGCCATTTTTCAGTAATTGAAAATTTAAGAAATACAAATTGTTTAAGACTAACTTCGAGTATTTACAACGAAACCATGGTATTTTTATTGCAGACGTATTGCAGAATAGTTTGCGTAGGTTCTCAGTAGGAGAAATCGAAAAAAATTGAATAACGTCAATTACAGCGCCATCTATCATGAATCGAAAAAAATGTTTCAGTAAAATCCTACGTACTTTTAGCCGTGGAATCTGAATCTGCAATAAAAAATAGGAGTTCCTATTTTAGTTTCAAAGCTACTCTCTCCCCCTACAAGGAGGGGGAGGGGCGACTAATTTTAACACTAATGTATTTCCCCCGCGGAATAATTAAATTTTGATCTCTACCATTTTTTTCGAAGAGTGCTTATTTTCCGAGATATTTGAGTGTCTCAGGTTAAAAAAATCACCCAGTATAATAGACCAGAGTTTGCAACATAACGCAAATTGTTTTTAGAGTATGCATTGAAAATTCGGTGGTTGTTTATTTTAGTTTTTTGACACATTGAAAAACGAAAAGTGTTTTCTATTTTGAATAACAATGAAAATTTAATTTGAGGTTTAGTATGGTTTTTCTGGTTTAATGGTAACGCACTAGATTAGAGCGGCAAAGGTCTTTGTTTCGATTCTCATCCAATTTTATTTATTTTATTATTATTTTTTTAGTATTTTAGTAAATATTTTACTATAAATTAAATATTGCGCTTTATAGTTATTGCAGTAATTACACAAAAAAATGCATGGTATTAATGATGTGCCTAAATGTATGGCAACACTACTACAAATTATTATACTATGAGTTGTAGTAAGCCATGAGAATTTGTCGGTAAAAAATGTTTTTTCTACGATAGTGCAGTAACCTATACTTTCGATGATGATTTTTGAATTTAAATTATATAAGAAAAGGAGCCTTTGCGTCGTATACTAAAATCGTGTGGAAATATTCTCTATTCTCATTACACAACGATTTCTTAATATTGCTACACGATTTGTGAAAACCCAAATGTTTTAATGGTTTAATAAATTTGTGTTGATCATTTATAAATGTTACAGGGCTAGTGTATCGTAGAAAAAATAGCGTGTATAATTTATGTGAAAATGAGTCATTGCAATACGAAAGTGAAATTTGCAGCCTGAGCGATAGCGAGTTCGTTTTTCTTCACTAACTTGTTATACAATATACTATTTCGTGTCATAAACTTCATAGCATGCTATGTTTGAAACAATAAAAGAATACAACATGAAAATTAAATAAATTTTCTTACGTTGGATGTGGCTTAAAGCGCCTCGCCAATTGACACTAGGTAACCTGCCACCTACCAGAATTATGGTGAACGTTTATTGTAAGACAAAATTTTTTATCGCTGTCAAATCTTATTTAAAATTACAGAATAAAAAAATATTTAAATATTTCTATTAAAGAATATGTTCTTCAAACTTGATGACAATTGTTCTGAAGAATTAGCTGTCACATTTTGTCTTATAAATCACTTTCCAAAATATAATCAAAGATGCCACTGAAATCACTTTACATAGTTTTGTCGTATAATATACGTTCGAAAATATAATCAGAGATGGCACTGAAATCACTTTACCTAGTGTCAAAAAGAAAACGAAAAACATAAAAAACGAAAAATTTGACAATTTTTAGCATCTTTTCGTTTTGCCTTGCCCATTACTAAACCGAAAAACTATTTTCGTTTGAAATTCCAGTTTCAAAACTTGTATGTTTGTGTCTGTGAGTTAATTTTTTTTTTAATTTATTGAAAAAGAAAACGGAATTCTCAGAATAATATTAAAAAAGAAAAAAACATGCTTTTGTGTTTAGTGTGTGAAGTTGGTATATCATTCATTTTTTTAGCCGACATTATAAAATTATAACAGAATAAAAAATTATAACAGAAAAACAACACGAAAAATATTTTCGTGTACTTTTTCTGACGAAAAATTGAAAAAATATTTTAAATTTTCTGACAGAAAAAATTAAAATTTAATTTTCTGGGAATGTTAAATATTTTTTCATTATTTTCTAAATTAAAATATTTTTGTATTGTGTTTATGGACAAGTTTGAGAGCCTTTAAGCTATAATATGCTAAAGATTTCGGAGTTATTGTAAAAAAAGTAAAATCCATTTTCGTTTTCGTTTTCCTATGGGCAAAGCGCTAGTAGTAACGTATTGGACTAGAGCCGCTAAGGTCTTAGAGTTCGATTGTGCTCAAAGCAGTTTATTTCTGTTTTTCAATTTATATTTTTTTTTTTTTGAAGAAAAGAACAGCTCCCGGTATTTGTCGGTCTGCAAGACTTTTTGTGTGATGGACACATGTAAAATTATCTTTAAAAGCCCTAAAGCCTTGTTCAGACTACGTTAGTAATTTAGTCGAGTAGCGAGTATTTTAGTAACTAAATGTGTCTGCACAGAAAAATTTTAGTTGAGTAGATTAGTAAATCATTTAGTCGAGTCGATCCATTTTATTCTATTTTTTTTTAGTCGAGTAAGGCCCTCCACCACTCTTCAAAACAAAACAAAATAAAAATAAAACAAAACAAAAGTGCGAATATGTTGATTTAGTCGAGTTCATTAGTTGCCGCAAGGATGTCATCTGTCAACGAAATATATAGAACTATTTACTTTGTTGCGTATTCTCTTCATTTTAAAGCACTGCTCACTCACTTGTAACTTGTACTCGACTATAGTGCGAACGTTTTTCAGTTCATCGATTTTAGTTACTAAAACACTCGCTACTCGACTAAATTACTAACGTAGTCTGAACAAGGCTTTACTCTATGGTTTAAGGTCTATTTAAGATACAATGATCCTTAAAAGCCTTTAATCTCAAGCTACTACTACTCGGCTAAAAAATTATCAAATGGTCAAATGATGATTGTGGTAGCGACTGCTGGACCTCACCATTATATATAAATTGTATCCGTCCTAGGACGGGCTGTACTCCCTAGTAAATAAATATGAATAAAAGTATATACTACATGCTTTCAGTAAGCGTCTTCCATTGGCGGAAGCAAACTACTCGCAAGTACAATACTTGTATCTACTTACAACTACCCATGCTCATACGATGGTGTAAAAAACAGAAGTAGTTAGTTACGCGTTCAATTTGCGCTTGGTGGATTTTGCACGAGATGTGTACCTTAATTAACATGCATTTTTTTTTCAGACGACCCAGAGGCGGGTTCTGATGCGGGCCGATTTCCACTTTTTTTTTTTTGAGGCAGCAACTTTAAAAAAAAAAATTTTTATAATCACCAGATGGGGGAGTAAACCCCAGTCGCGAGTCGGAGCTGACATGCCCCATTTTTTTTACTAAACTTAAGGTCCCAGGTCCTCCAAAGAAACAATTAAATGTTATATAATAGTCAAACAAAACAATTGTTGGAAAAACGTTTTTATCGACACAAAAGTGCGGTGCTTCTTCTAAATTCAAATCAAACTAGAGTTTTTTAGAGGTGAAGGAAAATTTAAGTAAATTATAGATATAATTGGAGGAAAATTCTGTTAGGTGAATGTTTAAAGGAAAGTCAGAATTAAAAAAAAAATTACGCCCCCACAATTTTTCTAATATTTTTTTATCTATCATTTTTTGCCCCATTTTATGAATTAAGTTTATTTTTATCTTGTTTTGGGGTTTTCGTTTCACTTTACAGCCTGCTAGTTTCAGGTATAATATCAAAGCACCTAGATATGCAAGCCGTCAGCATCAGACCAATTTTAAAAGAAGCTTAATTTAAGGGAGATACTTTTTACGATTTCCGCGGTTTCAGCGAAATGCATAATGTATTCAGATTCACAATATGTACGTACATATATGTAACGTATGAGGAATAAAATATGGACAAACAAAAAAAAGTAAAAAAAAAATTATTTACTAATCAAACGATTTTAATCCATCATTTATTTAAAACTTTAATTCTTAGATAAAATTTACAGAAAAATTTGCGCTCCATATCGATTCGCTTTCCTGATCCTTTCTGGCACTCTTTTCATTGCCGCCTGCGTTCCTGATGTATCAATCTTCTTGAAATCTCTTTTTATCTTTCTAATCATACATTCAACATTTTTGGCACGATATCCATTGCTGTATACCATTCTCTTCAGATTTGCCCAAAAAGTTTCAATGGGCCTTAGTTGTGGAACATTTGGTGGGTTATAGTCTTTAGGTATAAATTCGATTCTGCGTTGACGTAAATCAGATAACGTTGCGTTGGCATAATGTGAGGATGCCAAATCAGGCCAAAAAATCGTTTTATCATTTTTATGATATTTATTTATAAATTTCTGAAGCACAGGTAAACATTTGTTTGTGTATGTTTGCGCATTAACCGCCAAACCACTTTTGAAAAATACTGGGTCACTGACACCTCGTTCGCTAATAGCCACCCACAACATAACTTTACCTGGAAACTTGGTCTTATGAATAAACTTCTCCTTTTCTGGTGCATTGTGATCGGGAGACTCGTAGTAGTATTTTGGCTGCCATTCATTACCTTCAACAGTGAAATAACTTTCATCATCCATCACACATTTATAAGCTGAAGAAGCAGCGAAATATGTTTGGGAAAGCACTCTTAATCTAGATTTGATTGTAGCTAATTGTTTGTCTGTAGTTGCTGGTGCCGATTTTTTGGGTTTGCGTTGAATATTCATACTTTGTAAATATTTCTTGATAGTTTTTGGGGCAACTTGATATTTTTTACCCAGTTTTCTGTACGATTTTGCAGTTCGACCCACTGTTTCACCTTTCAATTTCATTCGAACTTTGCTACCTTGTAGTTGACATTTTTTACCAGAGTCGGGTTTTCTTTCCACAGGTTCATTATTCTCAAACAGTTTAATTGTTTTGTAGATAAAGAATTTTTTGAATCCAAGATCCTTGAAGTAAATACTTGTAACAACGACATTTTTGTAACTAATCGTAAAATGACGCAGTTGTAATGTATTTTTTATAAAATATACGGGAACCACCTTATTTAAAAACAAGGAAATTTTTATTTTTGGTTGTACAATACAAATACAAATACATTTTACATTTGTCCATATTTCATTCCTCATACGTTATGTTTAATGTGATCAAACCCGTTTTTTTATTTACTGGCTAATTTTATTTTATTTTATTTTCAGACAAAATGTCGACAAATTTGACTTGACATAATACATAGTAGAATAACATTTAAAATTAAAATGCAAAAAAAAGAAAAAACAAATAAAACATTTAAAAAAAAAAAACGAATTAAAATTGACAATACTTTCAGGTCGGAGCAAAATGTTGCTGCAACCTACGTTTAAAGCTAAGTAGTAAAATATTTCCAACAAAAGAACACTTTGAAAACTGTCGTCTATTTTCCAATTTGATAGGATATGCATCCAGTAAGATATGGTGGCAATCGTTTTAGGTTAACGTGGTACGATAAATTTAGGTCGTAATCCCATTCATTAATAAATTCTACTCCTTTCAAATTATACTTGCTAAAACATTATTTTGAATTGTTCTGCTGAAATGTTAATTTATATCAATTTTTAATTACCGCCATCTGAATTCAAGCACGAAACTACACGTCCATTTGGTTTTTTAAACATATTTAATTAGCCGAGCTTACAAGTAGGTGTCACTAATGGCTAATTATAAAAAAAAAAAACATGAACGAAATGTTTGACGTCATGAGTTAAAAACGTGTTTGTAAATAAAGGGGTTTTAGTAAAACATTAAGCATGCATTTTAAGGGGACATGCACCTTCAAATTTCAATTTTTTTTTATTTTTTTTAATGTAAATTTTTAAATGAAAACGAAGACATATCTTAATTAAACTATGCACATAATGCTTTATTAGTATTTAACTATACAAAAAAAAAAATTTTTTAAATTTTTTTTGGAACCGCGCCGTCTGCTAGAATCACGGTGGGCAGGATTTCTGCTTTCAGAAAAGTCTGAAACAAAAAAAAATCGGGGTTTTAAGCAGCATCAAAGCCGCTATAGAATGAACTAAAAAGAAAAAAAATTGGTTGAAAAATAACAAAATAGCGGCGTTTTTTCAAAAATCGACGTTTTTTGCCCCCGAAAACCTGCTGCAACTTAAAAAATTGTACGCCAATTTTTTCATCCGCAGTTCATTTTGAACATTAACATGTGTTAATTAACGTGTTAAAATTTCATAACGATCGGAAAAATATTTTTTTTTTAATCTTTCCCACCAACTTGAATAACGTTGTTTTGAGAAAATCGCGTTAAAGTTAAACAGACTAATACGTATTCAAAACGTATAAAATATAAATGTATAAAAATAAAATGTCCCCCTCTACTTTTGCATCTGTTCTGTAAGAGAACAGTGGATTATACTATATGTATATGTATACATACATATATATAAAGCAGATGTTACTGTGAGAAAGTCGATGTAGCGAATTGAACGAAATTCATTGAGAAACGACCTAGACGCGCCTTGCTATTTATGATCACTATTTTTTTTTTTTAATGAATTTCACTTTTATATTATTAAAACCATGTTCCTAAAGGTTTATTCTAACAAATTCTATCAAAAAAAAAAAAAAATCGATTTTTAAAAAATTTGTAGGTGCTATATCCCCTTAAATCATTTTCTATCAAAACTTTGACTTCAACCAAAACCAACAATAATTACAAGCCTGACTACCACCAATATTATACATTTATTTTTCGCTTATACATGAAAGTATTGGTGATCGGATACACTATATAAATTGTAGACAAAACAAAACATACGAAGTTTCCCACCAATACTTCCAACTTTCCAAGTATAAGCGATTTAATGTAAGAAGGTATCTGTGTACCTCATTACGGAATAAGGCTTGTTGTACATTAGTGTTGGTTTTGCTTCAACTCGTAGTTGTTGAACAAATGTGATTACCGATACTTTCCATTTTTGAGGAATATAACCGGTTCGCATGATCGCGTTGAATATGAATGTTATTAGTTTTATGCAATTGTCTGGCAATTCCCTTATCATTTTTCCAGTAATAAGATCATGCCCTGGTGCCTTTTTAGGGTTTATACAATTTTTAATTGTATTCTTAACTTTCTTCCAATTATACTTTATAGGTTTAAAAGACAATCCATCATCCATTTGCTCGGGTAGCACGAAAGAATTTGTTTCCTGGTGTGGTGCGAATACTGTCGTTAGATGAGCAGCAAAAGCATTGGCTTTTTCTTCATCGCTCCTCGCCCAATCCCCAGTTGGAAGTCTGATTGGTGGATTCGAGTTTGTTGGCCTTTTTAAATTTTTTGTTGCCTTCCACAAAGAGTAGCATGTCCCTTCGGTTGCCGAAAGTTCACTTAAATAATTCTGGACGTTCTGGTTTTCTTCTTCCCGCAAAGCAAATCTAAGAGTCTTAATAGATCGATTTAATTCCCTTTTTAATGACGGTGATTTTGTTTGTTGCCATTATTGACGACGAATTTTTCGCTTTTCCTGGATAAGTTCCTGAATACTATGTGACAGTTTATTAACTTTTTCAAAACTACTTATGACGGGTGTAGCCTTTTCAGCTGACAACGCCAGGGTATCTTTTAAATTTTCTGCTGCCGTATCAATATCTGCTGGTGTGGTAAGAGGAATATTCAGTAGACAATTTTTTTCGACTAGTCTCCTGTATTGATCCCAATTAGTTCGCTTGTTTGTAAGACGTTTCGGAATTTCTGTTCTTAGGACGTCGGTACTCATTGTTACTATTACCGGCGAGTGATCGGAAGACAGATCATAGCAATTGGTTGCATTCACATACGTACGTGGAATGCCTTTAGTTACACAGAAGTCAATTAGATCAGGAACTTTCTTTTGATCCGTGGGCCAGTAAGTGGGGTGACCAGCAGATAAATAATCCAGAGACTGCTCCTCTATAGCTTCGTAAAGTTGTTTGCCTTTTGGTGTCGACAATCTTGAACCGCATTGCACATGTTTAGCATTGTAATCGCCACCCCCAAGGAATTTATTGCCCAGCCGGTTAAAATAATCGATAAATTGCTGCTTTTTAATTGCATGTTTTGGAGGGCAGTAAACGGCCGATATTACACATTTCCCAGACCATTCTTCTAAGCAAATATTAGTTGCTTGGATGTGCTCTTTCTCATACTTGCTGTGTACATAATGCTTTATTCTTTTTTTTATCAAGACAGCAGTGCCACCGTGTGCTTTTCCGTCCGGGTGTTGGGTGTCGTATACTGAATATCCGTTAATTTTAAAAAACGTTTTATTCGTGAAGCGTGTTTCTGATATTAGCATGATGTCTATACTGTGCTCAATGAGAAAGGCTTGTAACTCAGCTTTATGCTGTGAAAGACCATTCGCATTCCAAATACCTATTTTTAAGACAGTCATTTTTGGTTTTTGACGATAATTTGCATTAGTGTGTTCATATTTTGCATCATCATGCTCATTTGTTTCTCCATCATCATCATGAAACTTTGGATCGTTTCAGTTAGTTTGTTTACGGTTGCATGAATTGAGACTTCTTCTTCAATAAAATTAACTTTTGCTTTCGTAGCGGCACCTTTCAGAATGTTTGCATAGGAGATCCCAGGTTGCGCAAAACTGCTGAGATTTGTCCCCAAATTCTCGGTTTGTTGAACAACTGAAGTTCTTGGCGTCAAAGTTCTTTGTTTGTAATTTGCCTTGAGCACTCATATCGCAATTTTGGATTGATTTTGCGCTTTAAATCCAAGTATACTGGGCACCCTCTATAGTTTGCGGTGTGATTTTCGCCACAGTTACTGCAGCGTTTTACTGAAGGATCGTTTTTCACCTTGTTGCACTGTTTTGAATTGTGAAGTTCACCACAAATAACACAAACATCGTGTAAGGTACAGTAAGCTTTGGTGTGGCCATATTCTTGGCACTTGATGCACTGAACTGGTCCGGTCCTCTTCTTGGGTTCCTCAACCGTGATTTTACGATAGAGTAAATATCGTAGGTTATATATATCGCGCACTTTCTCTCTTTCTGCATCTGGCTCTAGTTCTAGGCGAAATAAGTTGAAAAATTTTCTGTAAAAATATTCTTTTTAATCATTCCATTACGAGTTGCTTGTCATCCTTAAAAAATTGTACAAGTAAAACAACAACCTCCAGCGAAATGGCATTTAAAATTTTAAAGTCGAATAATATTCTGATTCGAGAAGAACCAAATTATAAATTGAATGGATATTGAAATTGCTAGCCTTATAAGAAAATAAAATTATAAGAAACATGAAGCCTGCTAAATTACCAATTGATATTTCTTTAAAATCAGACAAGAAAAAGGACGTGGAGCATCTTCTCAATAAAGATTTTACAGAAAACTGGCAAATGCAAAATTCTCTAGTGTTTTATAAAAACATTTTTGATCACTCCAATACCGATGTAGGACATACTGATAACGATGAAATCGGTGAAGTGCAAGAAGAAGAAGTCGATCTACACAACTATTAAACAAAAAACCCTATTATTTTTATTATATTAAAGTATAATATTTACATAAGATGAATTGAAATTATCGAAATTATTAATCATATTCTAGCTCATTCATTTTTAAAATGTTCCCATTCCACCGATAGTTCATTGGTTTCAAAACGTGCTTTTTTTATAAGTTTGTTGCAAACGATAATCTTTTCATTTTTTATTTACCATTTTGTGGAAAAATTTTATTGACATTTTATTGCAAAAACATTTTTTTGTTGTGATAACAATACAGTTATGCAAAATATTGGCAATTATCTAATTTAATATCTTTTAATTTCCCAAAGATATACCTAATATTAGAATTTTGCGTTTTCCTCCGAATTACTTGAGATGGAAAAGATGAGGTTTTGATCGTATAAGATTCAAATATTTATTTTCGATTCTACTTCGGTTCTCTTCTGGTCTTCAAATATTTGCCACAATAGGTGGACATCATGCTGAGTCGCAATCATAAGAGACATTTACAGGTACTCAGTGTTCCTAAGTGCCATTAATAAAAATAACAAATTCACAAATATTCATTTTCGGCTGTACACATATAGTGCAAATCTCAACCTACTGCCTCTATCTAATTCGAATCCCTTATTTACAAATATTTTCTTTGATTAAATCAATTTTTGCTATAAGTTAAAAAACCTGGGATGGGATGGAAATAGTATTGCCTGATGTACATTTTTATTTTTCCTGGGATTAAATCCTGGGATAACTTTACACACTTCTTACAACCAATCTCTACTATTCCTTATAATCTTTACTTCCAAAAATGGTGAAACACCGTTTATCTCTTTCGCAGAAGTAAAGTTGATCATGTATTGTACCGTTTATTAACAAGTTCAAGTGTTTGCTTCAAAATACGAGAGGCAAAAGGTGAGAGAGAAGTTAGTAGAATTTTTGCAACGAAGATGGTCCAGTTTCATCAAATTTATTCAATTTCACTCTAATTCATGTTTTTTTAATTGTTGTTTCTATTTTACTATTTTAGTATTCCTTTTATTCCAAACAATTTTTTATTTTGGCAGTTTTCATTTTCTAGTTTTTTTTATTTGTATGCTATGTAATTTCTGAATCCACACACAATTAGATTCACTTGGCTTTCTCATTTTAAAATTTTATTGTTATTACGTGGGTAAATTTAATGCTTTAAATCGATATGGTTGCAAATTTGCAAACGAAATTTGTGTTTTATGATCAAAAACGTTAATCTTTTTTGCTTTTTTTTTTTTAATATACTATAAATCAAATGTTACGATAAGAATTAAATAATTTTGGGTTTTTATTTTTTTTTTTTTTAGTTTAATTTGACTTTTTGTGATTTTGAAAAAATGATTTGTGTCTACTGTTTATACAATATTTCATATACGTAAATCTTATGCGAGTTGAGCAAGAACTCGCTCGTGTTTTGTTTTTTTTGTTGAGGCTATTGAGGGTACTAGAAATTATTCGATCTTATTTTCGGCATTTTTAAAGAGTCGCTTCAAAGATTCAGATAATACTAAGTAGATTTATTGAGGCTCTATTCAGAGATTTCGAGGTTTTTCGAGATGTTTCAAGATTGTTTGTATTTTTTAAGATTTTCGAGATTTTCGAAATTAGGGTGGTGTTGCTTGCGTGTTGTGTAATACTTTAGAGGTTGTAACTACATATCTATATTTTAGAGATTTATCTTGATTTTTCGAAGTTACTTATTAAAAATTCGAGATTTATTTTGGGATCGTAACGATATCCCGCATTTCAAAATCCCACTTTTCAAAATCCCGATTCTGGAAAAGTAAAAATCCCGGTTTTCAGAAAATCCCGGTTTTGATTTTGATTTTACTTAATAAAATTTTCCTTCGCCAGAAAGTGCGGGTTGAATTAAAAAAGATACGTCTTTCATATTTCAAAACCAAGATTTTGAAAAGCGGGATTTTGGAAAGCGGGATTTTAAAAAGCGGGATTTTGATTTCGGGATTTTGAAGGCGGGATTTTGAAAAGCGGGCAAACTTACCTTCCCCGAGTCAAAAATCGTTAATTTCATGTTTTGTTATAAGACGTACAGCCACACAAAAGCAAACTATGGGAAACAAAAAAATTCATTTAAATGTTTGTTTGTAATTTGAGCTTTCGATTTGATATTATATAAAGGTTTATGTTGCAAATCTAACAAATTTTATATTTCGTTGATATGAATATGTTTATACATAAATAAATACGTAAATTTCATTTTCACAAAGTATACAGTTTTCCTTCCGGCAGGGTTCCAGTATGGTCCATCCAGTCGTTTATTTATGGTCACAGTTCGAATCGTTAGTTCAGACGAGGTTAACCTCAGATAGTGCAAATAACATTGTATGATTACTGTACCGACGTACCGTATCATTATTATTATTCACACGAAGACTTTCTAAACAAATCGAATCGTTCAACTAACAATATCGATAGACTGGAAAAACAGTAAAATAATCACAACAATCATCTGGAAATATCTTAAATAATCTTAAAATTCAAGTTCCAAAAAATCTCAAATTATTTATTCATAGTATTTTACAATTCAATGCTAATTTTTCAATGAATCTGAATTAAACTTGGATAGCTATAATAATCTTGATAAATCTAACAATACATGAGAATCTTTGAATTAATTTCAATAATCTCAAAAATCTGAGTGAAGAAACTCAATAACATAACACAATACCATTTTTGAATTATGTTAAACAATCTAGATACCAGTATAGATGAAGTAAGGCAACTCAGCTTTGGAAACCTGAATATTTTCCAAAATATTAATTAGCCTTGCATAATCTAGAAAATATGTTGAAAAAGCTCTTCTTAAAATTAATTAAACAAACAAAATATTGTCAATCTTGTAAAATTTTGTCAATCTACTTTAGAATCTTACAAATCTCGAACCTAATAATTTATCCGTTAGTACGTCGTCGGTTAGTTTCGTCGGTAACAACAGAAACTCGAATAATACCGAAAATCTCGAACTGAAAATATGAAAAATTTAGATTAATATCGTAAACTCTTTTAAGCATGAAAATTCTTGAACAACCCCGAAAGAACCCCGAATAATCTTCAATATTCAAAAAATCTCGAAAATCTTGAATAATCTGGAAAGTTTTGAATAATCTCGAATATCTCAAAAAATTTCTAAATATCTAATAATTTTAAAAATAATTTCGAAAGCTAAAAAATCTTCAGCTATGCAATTCAATACCTGATTATCCCAAATTGCCAAGCAATATTTTAAATATCTCTACCCAAATTACTACAACAATTTTGTCGTATAAGCAACTGCTGAAGAAAAGATTGCGGAACCGTATCTTCCGTCTACCTACCAGTAAAAACCATGACTGATGAAGGTTCACAATATTGGTCGAATTTAAAGGTCAAGTGTCAATAACATCAAAACTAGCTTTACATGGCTTAACAGACTAAACTATACTCATAAAAATTAATTTGGAAGTTCTTTTGACCGGATTCGCAAAAGCATAGACAATATTATAATATGGATTATATGCTCGTCTAAATAGCTTCTTATTTCAAACGTCAAATAGTATTGATGCGGTATGTTTTTTGGTTTGGCTGAATGTTAAATATTTTAAAAATGTCGAAATTAAATAAATTTATATTGGAAAGTTGAACATTTTGTAATCTGATAAACATAGAAAAAGTCAAATAACTAAAGTTCATTCGGATAAATATCATTCACAAAAAATATATTTTATATAAAAAGTTACTTTCGATTTCTCTTAACAATTTGTGATCTAACTACTAAATTCCAAATTAAAATACTCTGCTCCAATAAATTAACGCGCATCATTCAATTTTATTCGTATTAAATTGTACTGATTGGTCAGAAACATCACGGAACTCAGACTTGAAACTAATTTAGAACCTTTGGGACAGTCTTAATAGGCATATGCGAGATCTCAATGGTGGACCATCGTTCATCATCTAAACTCAAAAACGTGGACGTTAAGAGCGCATTAGACCAAGTACTAAAATTAAATTATTTTCAATATCACACGCAAGAAAGGATTGAAGTGTCACTATGTGATGTGAAAAAAATACAAAATGAAAGACATTTTGGAACTAAATTTATACAAACTAAAGTGATGTCAAGCACATTAGACGACATATTTGTAGCTAAATTATTTGTTATTAACTATAACTAGATTAGTAGCTTCAACGGAAAATTTAAATCGGTCAAAAAAAGATGTTTACAAAATAGGATTTATGGCCATCAAAACGTTTTTACTTTTGACTTACAGGTTTGTATGAATTTACAACATAACGAACAAAAATATTTGCTCGTTATGTTGGAAATTTATACAAATCTGTAAGTAAAAGGTAAAATGTTTTTGCATTGTAAATGCTCTGCTCTGTTAGATAGTTTAACATTATGTATTTTAATGTCAAAAACGTACGTCGAAATTGTCAGCCAAATTTTTATTTTTCCAGTACTAAATTAATTTTTGCGTTCCGTGCGTAATTCCGTCTCCATTCCGTCGAGATTGCCTCTAACTTTAAGAATGACCAGATAGTTCCAGAAAATTTTAGAAGGGTAAAAAAAACCATATTTGTCTTTATTTGAGTTCATATTAAAATCTAAAAATTTCGAATTTAAACCAATACACAATATGATGACATTTCTAAAAAAAAAAACATAGTGATGTGTCCATTGGCTTTCAAGTCGGCATCATAACACGATAACTTCACAAAACACTATTACAAAATTTCGTTACAGCAAGATTTTTGGGGCTGAGAGTAAAAAAAATGTCACGATAGTAATACTAATAAGAAAGGTAACCTCATCGATGATTTTGAAGATTCGCAGGTGTACCTCATCGATTGTATTAAAGTTTGGCAATGTTAAAGAACACAAAAAATATGCGTCACGATTTTTTTTTAGTGCTAACTCGCTACTATAAGAGGTAAAAACTGCCCCAATGTTTGACTCTTAAACCGTTATAGCATCGGGTAACGAGTCGGTTTTTAGTCAACAAACACAAAAAATTGCCCTGAAAAAAGGAAAATGTAGAAAAATTGTACTAGATTTGGTAGTGCAGCCTACCAATTCGCAGCTAAATTAGAAATAGAAACAACTTGCGGAAAAACGCCTACTGTGCGGATTACTTGTATTTCATTTCATTTAAAGTAATGTGTTCTAATTTAAACGCAAGCGTTTTTCTGCACGTCTGTTTCCACCATCCAGCATTAGGCTTGTAGCTGCACATCCCACAATTTTGAAATTATATTTCTGGAATAGACGTTTTATTTTTTCATACACGTTTTTTGTATTATATGGAATGGCCAAAAAATTTGTGATTTCACTTTCTGGTCTAGATAAAGTATTTCTCTGAAAATTTGTTTTTATTAATTTTTCGGGATATTGGTTAAGCACTAACAAATCTTTTAGAATTTTTAAATTTTATTTGTGAAATTTAGTATCGGAAAGCTTTATAATTGTTTGGGTTAAAATTTGTAGTATTAATTTTGTAAGTGGTGGGAAGCCAAGAATGAAAATTTATATATAGGCCTGACCAGGTATCTTTATGATACGAATCACAAGAAATTTTGACATTTGGCTCGTAAATTAACAAAATGTCCAAAAAAGCAATTTTGTTATCTACTTCTTTTTCAAAAGTAAATTTTGTTCTACAATATTATTTACTGAATTAAACGCTTCTAAAAAATAATCGATTTTATTTATGCAGTAATTATGTCCTTCACGAATAACTGTTGAAAGTCCAAAGAGTTTAATACTGAAATTTCTAAATTTTCCATTACTAAATTTGCTAATATGGGACTTATGTGAGAACCCATAGGTGAGCCAAAAGATTGTTTATAAATTTTGTTATCAAACGAAAATTCTGAATTGTTCAAAATAATGTCCAAAGCAGTCAAAAATTGAATTTTTGTTAATTTAGCTTTAGAATTTTTCTTTATATTTAATAATAATAATATTTCGTACAATTTGGCTATCACCTCCCATTTCTTTATTTTTTTTTTTCGCTGGCGCTACATCCCATGGAGGGATTTGGCCGCTTCATTTTTGAAGTTTCGTAATCATTTTTACAACGGATAATGAGTGATTAGTTCATTGATCCTTACATTTAACCAGCCGTGATTTTTTCATCACCCGCCGGGAATCGAACCCGGGACCTCCGGAGCTTAAAGCAAACATGCTAACAACTTTGCCACCGGGTTTCAAATTTAACCTTTTATATATAAATCAGATTCATCCATATTTGCAAATCAAATTCAACTCTTTATTACTACGGAGTTAATTTTTATCTGTATCGGTGTAGAACTGTCTTTAAAAATTTGTACGTACGTCGAGGTGTCGTTGAGTAAGTCATACATTCTTTCAGTGTAGTCCGTCCGTAATGTCAAAACCGTTACGTTCCCTTTGTCTGCTTTTGTCCCTAAAATGTCTGGATTGACTCTAAAAAACGTCTTCATTTGTTTCACGTATGTCATAATCCTTTTTTCTTCTGGTGTCAAATTTTGAATGTTTGTGCTGTTTTTATAATTTGTCAAAATATTTATAAAGTTGTTTCGAAGATGAGTACGACCGTTGTCTTCTAAATTAAAAATGGAACTTTCAACGTCTGAAAAAAAGGCACCGCAGTACCAATGGTAGGTGGGAAAAATGTATTTCCTAAACTTAAAATGAATTTTACGTGCGTTGGTAGTAGGTCGATGTTTGAAATATTGACTCGCCATTTATCACATTTTATTAAATTTTGTTGTTTGTCTCACCTTAATTTTATCAAAATGGTAATTGAACGTTAAAACTGCTCTACGATGAAAATCTTCATATATATTGCTATAGGTAGACCATTTTGAAGGGAAAGGCTAAGAGACATCAGATTGGTTTTTGTGAATTGAATGTCTTTTATTGTAGCTGCAATTTCTTTGTTGATCACTCCGTAAACAAATTTATTTTCCAACCGTTGGAAAACTTCTTTATTAATGTTGAAAATGTTTTTGAACTTCCGGGTTTTTGAAAAAAACTTTTTCTTTTCGGCACTTTAGCAAGAAATGTTGTTTGTTTATCTGCTTTGCTAGATAACAATTTTCATTCATGAATGATTTCATGTTCTTCGTGATTTGATATCCTTATTCTTGATTCATATAACTGAAGAAACTTTGATTTCGGTTATCGTTTGTCTCCATTTTTCAACCAGGAGATATTTATTGTATTAATTATTTGTATTTATTTTGAGCCAATTCTTAATATTTAAACAATTATTTTATTGGTACATGGCTCTTTATTTTTATTTTTACTTATTAAAACTTGGGCGATCAATCCCAATTCGGGATCATTTTCAAAAGCATAATGAAAATTAATATTCGAAAAATGAAAAATTATCATGAACGCAAAGTTCACAAGTTTTGAGGTTTGATCGTTGAAAATGAAAAGATTATTTAGTGAGGTTATTCTTTTAATATTTAAGGGGTCTTTTTTGATTGAAACATTCGATCTTACTGGTGGAGCTCTGGGTTCATATCAAAAATTTTAATTATTTCGCTCTCAGGGTACATTAAGTAAAGCTTTGCTTCGCGACTTAAGGATCTGATTCTATTTTTTTTTTTTTTGTTTTTAGTTCCCGATGGATCCTGGTGATAGTAAGAAGAAATTTATCACGCTAATTGTGGTATTGTAAATATAGTGTTACTTTTCCTCCAAATGAAATTAAATTCACTGGAAAAGTTAAAAAGGTGGTGTTACTAAGGACATGGGAATATATAGAACTATCGTTTATAAGGCATTTCATTTAATACTTTGTAGCTTTGGATCATTCCCACGTGGAAATATTGACAATTTTATTAATAACAAAGGGTACCCAAACCTAAATATAGAAGCAAAATTAGTAAAATTTACAGGTCTAGTTTCTTTTCTTAGTGTTACTCCATAAAGAAGCCTACCTTTATGTTACTCCATAAAGAAGCCTACCAGACATTAGCGTGTTATTACCATAAAGGCTTCAATGGTTGTTATTTGTTGCGCAGTTCTACCATAGAGAATCACAATAGATCTCTCATTTGGCTAAAAACACAAAAAACAAAAAAAAATCCATTCAAATGTTATCGATGTATTGCATATACGTATTATATTTGCAACGCATTCTAAAATCATTGCCTTATAAAATACACAACACAACGATAACATTGGAATTATCAGAAGTTTTGTTTTTTTCCTTTAGTTATAAACTTATAATGAAATGAGAAATCTAGTATGAATGTCTAAGGTTCTACATAACAGAATAATGCATTTATACTATCTTTATGTAATCGAGGAGGATGCAGACAACTGAAGCAATCACGTTTAGGTATTCGATAGAGAAGACGACAATAAAGATGAACAGCTATGAATTTGAGGTCAACAAAAAAGAGCCGAGGGTGAAATACAAAAGATCTTTACTGATTTGGTACAAAATAAGCACTAAATTATTTAGATAAATAATTACAATTAAATTATCAGAAGTACTGCCTTAATAATAAGTAAAGACTTAAAGGTATTACTTAAATTTTTTCCGGTAAGTACTTGTAAGCACAAGGTAGTTATTATTCGGAATGATATCAAAGGGCCGAATGTCGAACGGCCGAATGGGTCGAATCTCGAAGGGCCGAATGGGTCGAAGGGCCGAATTTTTTTGTTTTTAGAAATATAATTTTTTAAATTTCTTGTTTTAAGGAGTATTTTGTAAATGTACTGAATTTGATATTAAGAACTATAATTTTTATTTATTTATGAAAAACAATATTAATTTTCCAGATATCAATACCAGGTTGCAATGTTGTTTGTCAAAATGGCTCATATCAAAATAGGTAATACATTTCAGGTTGAAACAATTTTCAAAATAACACAGTTTCGTTTAATTTAAGTAGACATTTTGGAAATTTTGCCTTAAACTGTAATTTGTCTTTATAATTATGTAGTAAATTGTTAGGAGTATATTCACACCACTAAAGCACAGAGAAATTATTTTATTCGTCCAAATAGAATTTCCTTCACCATAACGAATAAAAAATAGTCTGATTTTTATGACATTTTATGACAAAATTCTTTTTTGGTTTTAGTGAAATATTTATTATGTACAAATATTTTTCCACTTGATAATTACAAAAAGAACACAAAATATAAACAACAAAATTAATGCAATATTTTTGCCGATAGAATATCCAAAGATTAAACATAATAAAATATGTATAAACTCAAAAGAAATTTAAATTTCTAATTTAAATTTGATAAAAAAATTTACAAAATATTCCTTAAAACAAGAAATTTAAAAAATTATATTTCTAAAAACAAAAAAAACAAAAATAAACAAAAAAATTCGGCCCTTCGACCCTTCGACATTCGGCCCTTCGACATTCAGCCCTTCGACCTAATCGGCCTTTCGACATTCGGCCCTTCGACATTCGGCCCTTTCAAATTCGGCCCTTCGTCCTCATTCCTATTATTCACTTCGAAATAACAGAAAGCTTTTGCTTAAAAGTAGTACCTTTTATGGAAAAGATATTAAGTATAAGTACATACTTACATTTGTTTATTCACTCCACCCAATGAATGTAATAACATATTTAACCTTCAAGGAAAATTATTAATTTATAATTTTAACCTACTATAATTTGTCGGTTTATTGATGCTTGAAAGTTGTCTATGAATATGGTTAATATCTAACTTTGTCACACGTTGGACATAAGAACGTAATTTAACAAGGCCGCAAGCAAGTTGATTAAAACTTGCGGTTTTGATCACAACTCAAATAATAACAAAATGGATTATTATATAAAATTTTAATTACATTTATGTTTATTTTATTTCTTTGTAATATAATATGGAAATTTTTCTAATTCCAACGAACTTTACATCCGTGTCGCATGAAAATATGTTACAAATTCGATGAAACTCGTAACATTTGCGTCTGGATTAAATTAACAACCGTGTTTCATATTCAGCGAATTTTGAGTCAATCAAATCTGAACCTTTATTCGAAACAAGAGAATCTATACAAAACAAAACAATAATTAATTCTAATAATTAGGAAATTATAAATTTATTTTCTGTATAGAAATGATTATTAAAGTGGAAAGATTCGATAAATTGTTTGACGTCAATGCGATTTTCTTGTATTATACTGCAAATGTAAATGAATGCAAATTTATTATTATTCATCAATTATTTCGTTTCGGATTTTAATAAAATAGGTTTGTTTAATAATAATTTTTTCTCTTTTTGCATTGTTTAGAAATCTTGATCATACTTATATCCAAACATTTAACTGGTTTTATAGAATTTAAGTCATTATTGGGCAGTGATGTGGTCGTTTTTACAAAAAAAAATGTATCAAAATGTTTTAAATGGGGAATTGTGCAAAAGAACCAAATGGGAAAAGGTCATTTCACGCTCAAAGTATGTTTGTTTATATTCTAGATCAATCTAGACCAAATTTGGCATAATATTAGGTTCAGTAATACGAGTATAATACCCTAGACTGACTAGGGATTAGCTAAGCGCGATTAGTGAAACAAGATTAGCTAATCCACCACAAATCCATTTGCGTTGACAGACTTTGAATTAGTTTCCTAAGCAGACCTAATACAATTAGATAAACTTCAAAATTTTTAAAGAATAGTGCACTAATCTCGATCAGTCACTAATCCTCAAATAAAACGAGATTAGCTAATCTTCAACTTGACACACTACAGCTAATCTCGAAAAAGTCACTAATGGCGCTTAGCTAATCCCTAGTCTGGCAATGGTATAAGAAACTAGTGAAGTTACGTTGTCTTTTTTAATGAGCTTTCCGGTAATCGAGATTGAACTTTCCTAGTGCGGGCTATATCCCAGATATTCTTCTGTAAAATTTGTAGAAATAACCGAGCGATCCAAATACAAGTTTATATAATAATTACAGTTTATAGATTGTTAAATCTATTGTTAAATATTAATTCTATCAACCATCACAATCAGAAGGGAATTGAAGATTTTACATTTTGGGCCAGAATTTGTGGGGCTCAGTTATTTTGTTTACAAAATTTCAATTTTCTATTAAATATGCAGAAATAAGCGAGCAATGTAAGGTGGCAAAAAAATTACAGGTTTACAGCTTTTGTTAGAGGTATCAGTCACCGCACTCGGAGCACAATTGCAGATTTAAGATTTTCGATCCAGAATTTTTTTTTTTTTTATAAATGCTGCCAATGGCTTTATTCTTGAATCTTTCTACAAAAGAAACTAACAAGAAGTATTCAAATCTTAACCTAAATTTATTAAAATTTTAAATATTAACCAATGTTAATACCTATTATTTGTGTTCACAATTCAATTAATTTAGATTATACATATGTGTAACCTAAACATTAATAAATTTACAGGTTCATCAGTCCGAGTGGATCTGTTCTTCTTAGTCGCCTAAATCGCGGTTGTTTTAGTATATCCCTGGCCAATTCGTTGGTATGTGCTTCTAGTTTTGAGTAATATTTCGAACTAAATTCTTTAATTGTTTCTTTAATGGTTTTAATTCCAAGGTCGACGTGTATATTACTATTTCGAATGTACCATGGAGCATTGGTAATACTGCGAAGTATTTTCGCTTGGGTTCGTTGAAGGAGTTCTCTGTTTGACGCGCTGGTGGATCCCCATAACTGAATACCATATGTCCATATGGGTTTGATTATCACTTTATATAGTAAAACTTTGTTGTCTAATGACAGCTGAGATTTTCTTCCCATTAGCCAATACATTTTGGAAAACGTCATTTTTATTTGGTTGCGCTTTGCTTCAATATGTTGTTTCCATGTCAGCCGTCTATCCAGGTGCAAACCTAAGTATTTGACCTTGGTTTGTTGAGGAATATTAATATCGTTTAGTACCACTGGTGGGCAGGTGCGTTTGTTCAGCGTGAATGTGACGTGTGTTGATTTTTTTTCATTCACTTTTATTCGCCATTTCTTCAGCCAGTCCTCGATTTTTTTCAAATGACTCTGTAATTCCTTTGAGGCGGTTTCGGGAGTTTTGTTTGATGCCAGGATGGCCGTATCATCGGCAAATGTTGATATCATTACTTTGTTGGTTACAGGCAAATCGGCGTGTACATCAAGTATAATATTGGTCAGAGGACGCTGCCTTGTGGGACACCTGCGTTTATATCGTAAAAGCAAGTAGTTGCAATATTTTGTTTAACCATGTATTGCCTTTCAAGAAGGTAGTTTTCCAGAATTGAGTGAAATTTTTTAGGTAAAAGTTCTTTAATTTTGTAAATTAGCCCATCATGCCAAACTTTATCAAATGCTTGAGCGATATCCAAGAAGACAGCAGAACAATATTTCTTTTCCTCGAAGGTTCTTTTGATTACATTTACAATTCTGTGTACTTGCTCTATGGTACTATGTTGATTTCGAAACCCAAATTGATGGTCTGGAATAATATGGCGCACTGTTAACACTGGTTTCAATTTCGTTAGTAACATTTTTTCGAATAGCTTGGAAATTGTGGGCAGCATGCTTATTGGACGATATGATGGAATTTGTGTTTCATTTTTTCCTGGCTTAAGAATCATTGTGATTACCGATACTTTCCATTTTTGAGGAATATAACCGGTTCTCATGATCGCGTTGAATATGAATGTTATTAGTTTTATGCAATTGTCTGGCAATTCCCTTATCATTTTTCCAGTAATAAGATCATGCCCTGGTGCCTTTTTAGGGTTTATACAATTTTTAATTGTATTTTTAACTTTCTTCCAATTATACTTTATAGGTTTAAAAGACAATCCATCATCCATTTGCTCGGGTAGCACGAAAGAATTTGTTTTCTGGTGTGGTGCGAATACTGTCGTTAGATGAGCAGCAAAAGCATTGGCTTTTTCTTCATCGCTTCTCGCCCAATCCCCAGTTGGAAGTCTGATTGGTGGATTCGAGTTTGTTGGCCTTTTTAAATTTTTTATTGCCTTCCACAAAGAGTAGCCTGTCCCTTCGGTTGCCGAAAGTTCATTTAAATAATTCTGGACGTTCTGGTTTTCTTCTTCCCGCAAAGCAAATCTAAGAGTCTTAATAGATCGATTTAATTCCCTTTTTAATGACGGTGATTTTGTTTGTTGCCATTGACGACGAATTTTTCGCTTTTCCTGGATAAGTTCCTGAATACTATGTGGCAGTTTATTAACTTTTTCAAAACTACTTATGACGGGTGCAGCCTTTTCAGCTGACAACGCCAGGGTATCTTTTAAATTTTCTCCTGCCGTATCAATATCTGCTGGTGTGGTAAGAGGAATATTCAGTAGACAATTTTTTTCGACTAGTCTCCTGTATTGATCCCAAATAGTTCGCTTGTTTGTAAGACGTTTCGGAATTTCTGTCCTTAGGACGTCGGTACTCATTGTTACTATCACCGGCGAGTGATCGGAAGACAGATCATAGCAATTGGTTGCATTCACATACGTACGTGGAATGCCTTTAGTTACACAGAAGTCAATTAGATCAGGAACTTTCTTTTGATCCGTGGGCCAGTAAGTGGGGTGACCAGCAGATAAATAATCCAGAGACTGTTCCTCTATAGCTTCGTAAAGTTGTTTGCCTTTTGGTGTCGACAATCTTGATCCCCATTGCACATGTTTAGCATTGTAATCGCCACCCGCAAGGAATTTATTGCCCAGCCGGTTAAAATAATCGATAAATTGCTGCTTTTTAATTGCATGTTTTGGAGGGCAGTAAGACGTTTCGGAATTTCTGTCCTTAGGACGTCGGTACTCATTGTTACTATCACCGGCGAGTGATCGGAAGACAGATCATAGCAATTGGTTGCATTCACATACGTACGTGGAATGCCTTTAGTTACACAGAAGTCAATTAGATCAGGAACTTTCTTTTGATCCGTGGGCCAGTAAGTGGGGTGACCAGCAGATAAATAATCCAGAGACTGCTCCTCTATAGCTTCGTAAAGTTGTTTGCCTTTTGGTGTCGACAATCTTGATCCCCATTGCACATGTTTAGCATTGTAATCGCCACCCGCAAGGAATTTATTGTCCAGCCGGTTAAAATAATCGATAAATTGCTGCTTTTTAATTGCATGTTTTGGAGGGCAGTAAACGGCCGATATTACACATTTTCCAGACCATTCTTCTAAGCAAATATTAGTTGCTTGGATGTGCTCTTTCTCATACTTGCTTTGTACATAATGCTTTATTCTTTTTTTTATCAAGACAGCAGTGCCACCGTGTGCTTTTCCGTCCGGGTGTTGGGTGTCGTATACTGAATATCCGTTAATTTTAAAAAACGTTTTATTCGTGAAGCGTGTTTCTGATATTAGCATGATATCTATACTGTGCTCAATGAGAAAGGCTTGTAACTCAGCTTTATGCTGTGAAAGACCATTCGCATTCCAAATACCTATTTTTAGAACAGTCATTTTTGGTTTTTGACGATAATTTGCATTAGTGTGTTCATATTTTGCATCATCATGCTCATTTGTTTCTCCATCATCATCATGAAACTTTGGATCGTTTCAGTTAGTTTGTTTACGGTTGCATGAATTGAGACTTCTTCTTCAATAAAATTAACTTTTGCTTTCGAAGCGGCACCTTTCAGAATGTTTGCATAGGAGATCCCAGGTTGCGCAAAACTGCTGAGATTTGTCCCCAAATTCTCGGTTTGTTGAACAACTGAAGTTCTTGGCGTCAAAGTTCTTTGTTTGTAATTTGCCTTGAGCACTCATATCGCAATTTTGGATTGATTTTGCGCTTTAAATCCAAGTATACTGGGCACCCTCTATAGTTTGCGGTGTGATTTTCGCCACAGTTACTGCAGCGTTTTACTGAAGGATCGTTTTTCACCTTGTTGCACTGTTTTGAATTGTGAAGTTCACCACAAATAACACAAACATCGTGTAAGGTACAGTAAGCTTTGGTGTGGCCATATTCTTGGCACTTGATGCACTGAACTGGTCCGGTCCTCTTCTTGGGTTCCTCAACCGTGATTTTACGATAGAGTAAATATCGTAGGTTATATATATCGCGCACTTTCTCTTTTTCTGCATCTGGCTCTAGTTCTAGGCGAAACATAGGTTGAGGTATCTTTTCACGGTTTAGGATATTTGTAATGGATTTGGCATGGAAACCTTTTTCCCTAAGCGAAGAGTGTATTTCGCTTATATCTACAGAGCTCTCAATTCCTCTTAAGATAACAGTTAGCCCCTTTTGACTTTTTAGCTGGTATGTGTAATACCGTTTATGGGCTTGGTCGAAATAATTTACTAAGGCTCTGAACCCATTAGTTTCGAATGGCTGTATTTTCACTTCATTTATCTTACCCCTCTTGAGTGAGGTAATATAAAATTTTGAATCGGTTAATGATTTGATTTTTTCCACAAGCTCATTATTTGATGGCTCTCTTAAGTAAATTGGTGGCGGCTTCTCGTTCTTAGCATTATCTGCTGTAGCTTCGGGAGCTTCTACCTCTAAACTGGAATACCTGTTGCTCAGAGGTATTTGGTCTGCAGATTGTTTCATCCTTGTCGCTTTGCTTCTGCTAGTGAGTTGCGCGGATTTTGGACTTCGTTTTCGCTTGGCTTGAACAGTAAAATACCTATCCAATCCCGTTTGCACTAACTGTGTTTCGTTACACTGACCTATGTCACTATAATCATTTTTATTATCGGTCGACGATGAGTTCGTCGCACTGAGTTCATTATTTTTATTTTCATTTAAATTACAATTTATTAAATTTGCTGTTAACGCAATTTTTTTTCGCGGTGATTGTGTTGCATTAAACGGCGGTATAGTTAAATTTGTCAATTGTGCATTATTTTCCTCATGCATTGTTGATTGTTTCTTTGGGCTATGTTGCACTTTGCCCATTTTAGTTTCACTGTATAGCCATGAGCTTTCTAAATTAGTTCCGTTAGAATTTTGGCTCATCACTTACACATTATTCACTTATTGTTTTTTTATGTTTGTTTATCTTTATTGAATTTAAAAAAAAACACACACACACAACACATAAAAGAAAAAAATAAATAATAAAAAAGAACTAACACTGCACTTTTTGATTATTTTAATTTAATTTTATTATGCGCACATCGATTTTACGTCTATTCATCACGACGGTGAAACCGATTGATCCAGAATTTGTAGGTCTAGTTGTACTATCTAGTGAAAGTTGATCAATATTGTTAAGGTTCCGAAATCACTTAAAGTAGTCAATTAATCAGTTTCGGCTTTCGACTTTTCAAAATTACACTAAACCAAATATAATGGTCAGTTTACGTTGTTATGGCTAATGAGGGTTACCTACTCTTAGCGGAATCTATATTTGGAATTTTATGCAAAACTAATTCTGTCGATCTACAAAACTGATTTACATAAAATCTCGATTTAAGCATGGTTTTGTTTGCCATTGCAGTAACAGGAACCCGGTAGAAATATGTATGTCTGATGGCATTTTACTGTTTCGGCTTCGTTAATTAGAAATCCCAAACGAAATTTCGTGTCCCCATAAATTCCAAAACAGCTATTCAACCAAAATACATTTCATTGGATTTTTGACAGGTTTTAACGGGTAATACAAGGAATAAACTCTCTATTTTAAAAATTGCTCAATGCATAAAAAATGTTAGTGGGTTTGGTGAGAGCTATTAATAGGTATTTTTTTAAAAGATTTCTTAAAAAATATCGAAAATTATTTAACGGTTTTAGTAACTCCCATCCAGTTTTAAGGGTTTCAAACCGAACCTGGAACCAGTCCGGTTCAAACTTTGGTTTTCGGTTCGTATTTAGTTACTAAAATAAAATATTGTGAAATTTTTGAGTTAAATAAGGTAGATTCAATCTTCTACAATATTTAACCAACAAAAATCCACACAAAATATTAGATTTATTGTTGTACCCTTGTTTTGGACAAACTCTCCAATTGGAGAGAGTATACAGAACTAGCGCATTGCATAAAACCTAACGAATCTATTGTTAAATATAGAAAACGTCTGCAATGTTTCCTTTTAAAGTAACTAAATTCGACTAAATTTTTATCGTGAACTAGAGCAGACATGAGTACTAAAACACGCCTTCTGTGAATTCGAATCCGAAATAATCAAAATTCGGGTTCAGGTTCAAAATTAATTTTTCAAAAATTAGAAAAAATAACAGAAAAATATTAACAAAGCGAAATCAAACTAAACGTTAATTTTAACACTGGAATGAATTTAATTTTAATTAAAATTTGTTAAGAAATGTCTTATTGTTTATTTATTAACATTAATTTTGGTACATCCAGTTGTAAGCAAAGGTTCATTCACAACAGAACGTACAAAATCAAATCAAATTAATTTGTTTGATTAGTTTGACCTACATAATTGCCTTTCTACACGTTCGGCCAATCGACCTATTCGTCCTTTCGACACAATCGGCCTTTCGACACTTTGACATTTGACCATTTCGGTCTTTCAACCCATTCGGCCTTTTGACATTCAGCCTTTCGACAATCGGCCTTTCGATAATCGGCCTTATTCTTTTCACACATATCGGTCGATATTCCATTTAATTCATTTCAAATATTTTGTTTGAATTGCTGCCGTGTTTGGTGGTTTAGTAGCTTACTCCTTACTCTTTAGATGTCCTGCTGGCCCTCCTGGAAAGCACGCGATGTTGCGCCGTTCTGTTGAAATGACATGTTAAGAAAATCCGAAACGTCAATTTCGGCAAAACTCTCCAGTTCCGTCTTTGAAAAAACACAGTTCCATGACCCCTTCTGACCAAATAGTGCACCATACTGCTTTATCACTCACTCATTATAAATCTAAAACTCGGAACGTCTGCAATTCATGAATGTCAAATAAAAACTGTCAAAACTGGCCCATACCAAAATGGTGGTCGATTAATCAAAGTATTATATGTTTCCGTGGAGCGCCATGTATAATTCGTAACACTAAAATTTTTCCAGAGAGACATGATCAGACCGTTTATATACACCTTTTAGTAAAAAGCTTCCTCACCGCGACAAGGTAGGTGTATGTCGAGAAAGTTTTTTGCTTTCAATTTTTACGTTTTATTTACTTATTATTTTTTGAGAAAAGTTTACAGATTTGACTTGACTATAGTAGTATTCAAATCTCGCTGGAATTCTGACAGTTCTCGCGCAGAAAAAACATGGCGGGTACACAGTGATGTACTATTTCGGCTTAATTGTTTACATTTTTATGTTGCATTTGTACTTCAGTTTTTAGGTTAGGTTTTTATTTATATCATTTTATTTTATTATTTATATGTTATAACGTTTTGAATCACAAAATGTTTTTATAATTTTATTTTAAAAGAATCGTTTAAAATCGATAATCGAAGAATTAATGCAATTTAACAATTTTTTTACGTTATTGTGGTTTTGATCGATATGACTGGCATTTAGTTATTTATTTTCCTTAGTCCGTCCGAAAATTAAATGTTGACGTTGTTTCCATAGGCGTGCAATATTTTTTTACACCTATTAATTTTCACATGAAATTTGATTGTAATAACATAAAATCATAAACATTTTGAATGTTTTGTGTATTAAAACTGAAACATAATACATTTGAATGATTATTTATTATTTTAATTAGATTTACAATCTAAGATAAATGCGACTCATCAAAATTTTTATAAAATTTTTTTTCTACATCACTGGAAGCTGCGCAGAATAATTAAAAAAAAATTTTTTTAAGATCTGAATAGGACTATACATTATTATAAGATACAATGATAAAACGAGATAACAATAAAAAAGAATTAAAATTGGCATACGAATATTTTCAGGTTGGAGCACAGTGTTGCTTCAACCTATAGTACAGATGGTGCATCGATTTGATCAAGAAAAATATTTCCAACAAATTAATACTTTGAAAGCTCTCGTTTATTTGCTAATGTTGTCTTCAGGTTAAGGTGGTTCAGTAAATCTTAGCTGTAATTCCACCCATCTTTTCACGTTATATACTGTACACATTTCTTTTGTGGATATTCGCAATGTTTCGAATAGGTTCATTGTAAAAACGACACCAGAAATTGACAGCATATTCAAGTTGATATTTGACGTAAGCTAATACAGGATCTTGATTGTTTCGTGGTCATAAATATCCCCCGTCCACCGCTTAATAAAACCAAGCAAGGAATTAGCTCTAGCGGCGCATTACTCAATGTGCTTAGTAAAGCACGCATGTTTTCGACGAAAGTAACCCCTAAGTCTATAATCTCGACTATACAACTCATTGGAAAATAAACCAATCAGATAGTTGAATTTTCCTTAGTTACGCTGTATAATATCGGTTATTTGCGTTGCTAAGTAGTGTTTCGGGAAACACCACTAGTGGTGTTTCGGCCGCAAACAAATAAATCATATCTTCCATGAATATAAACAAACAATTAATATTTTTGATATTTGACATGGTCGATTCGTTGTATAGTCTTAACATATACAACTCGGGCTTCGAAAATCATCTGAATATACAGTTGCGGACTCGATGTGTTACCTAAGAAACTCCACCTGCGGTGTCGTTGTGTTTCCTAGGCAACACAACTCGTCCTATAAACTGTATATCGATTATTTTCGAACCTCTTGTTGTATAACTAGTGAGAATACAACTTTCACAAAATATGCCATGGGAAATTTTACGAAAAAGCGATTATTACAGCAATAGTGGGCGTGTTTTTTTTTAATGTCGGAGAAATAAGAGAGAACAGATAGATATTATATCGAAGAAATCCGATAAATATTTTCTCTGAAGTATCCGATAAAAAATAAATGACAGTTTTTTTAGTATCGTAAAAATGTTATGTTTTACCTAAATGCACAACAGTCGTGATGTTTGCATTTATCAAAAAGCCCACTGCCAACCCATCGTTTACACAATTGGGCCAATGCCGAAATGTGACGTTTGATTTTATAACAATTTGTTATTGTAATTGAGAAGTTAAAAATAATTTTATACTAGTAATAAAGTAATAAGAAATCACAATTTAATATTAAATCACAACTTAATTTTCAATGTCTGTTTTATTACTATCTATTTTTACAACCTAATCGGAATCATCAAAAAACTGCGTTGGCCCAGTTAAAAGAAAATTCACTAGATCGAAACCATGATAAACCAACTAAAAGGTCTGATTGACAGCTGTTTCAAATTCGTCTTTTCTTAAATTTTACAAAAACTATCGCCGCAAAACAATTCGATTTGTTTTTGTTTGCTTTGAATTAGTGTTTATAAAAAAAAAAAGTATAGCACAAATCACTGAATGACGTAATTTTTTAGTGAAAGAGATAGCAACACATGCGCTTGATCATACCTCTTAAATTGGTTTATCATGGATCGAAACCGTGACGCTCCAATTGACGATTGGAAAACTGCAAAATGCGATACCTATCGGAAATAATGTAAACCCTACGCTCTGCATGAAATGACATTTATCTCCATATAAAACATCTGGAGAGTGAAACTATGTATTGGCATTAATTTAAACCCTAAGCTCTGCATGCTAAATCATGACAGTCCAATCACCAATTGCTAATTTTTAAATTGTTACATTTTTTATTTTAAAAAAGTAGCACTACTTTGATGAATATGGAGCTATTTTCTAGTTAAAAATATTTCTACCATTATAAAAATTAGCGCTGCAGTCACATCATAGCCAAAAAAAAAAATCTTTAGTTGAAAATCTTTATCAATTAAAAAACATTTATTCAAATAATTTAATACGCTTTAATCCTAAAAATTAATCAATGCCATTTAGAAAAAAGCCAATGGCCGATTTGATAAACAAGTTGGATAAACGTACAAAGAAAATAAAAATTAGACGCAACGTAAATTAATATTTTTATGGTAATTAGGTACCTCGACACTCCTGAGGCTTAATAATTATCACGCGCTATGGTCGTGATTATACAAATATAAAAAATATAACACAAGTCATTCAAAGGAGCACAACCACTTAGCAAAATAATACAACAACTTAGGAAAATATACACTGAAAAAAAATTGTTTGCTCAATATTTTTATCGACCGGTTGTAACCTCTTAAGGCATTGCTCCATGCAAAATGGTAAACCCAATTTTTCACAAAATTATTTCATTTGCACTATTAAAATTATTAAAAAATAGTTCAAATCTGTAAATACCCCCTTACTCTTAGAAAAAAACCTCAATTTTATATTTTGACGGTTGTCCAACTAGTGCAAATGAAATAATTTTGTCAAAAATTGGGTTTGCCGGTTTGTGAATGGGGCATCGCCTTTAGGGTTATCGATTTTTTTTTAACAAACAAATAATAAATTTAGCTTTTGGCTTGGTAGCGATTCATATCTAGAGGCTACGTTTAAATTTCACCAAATTGTTTGGGTTGAAGCAAATTTAAGGATTAAAAACAAGCTATTAACTTAAGCATGAATCAAATTTTTAACAAATCAACAAATTTAGGAGAACTACTCGTATGTTAGAAGGAAATTATGAAATGTAATTTTCTAATTTTTAGTTACGATCTTTCGCTCAATTAAATCATGTATGATTACTTATTAACTGGTCAAGGATTATTTTTGATTTTAAACTCATTCATTAATGAAGTACATAAAAAGTAACCTCTAATCACTATTGTAAATGGTTTTTAATTGGCTCAGACAATTTCTTTGAAGAACATATAGGTATTTTACTGCCCAATAAAAATAAGTATGCTACGTAATTTAATGCATTAAAATGTATAGTCAAGATAAGATAAGATAATTTTGCATAATAGTACCTACATCAATTCATATATAGAAATATTCAAACGATCAGTGAATTTCACATCGACCGATCAAATGGAAATATCAATGTCGGCAATTAATTTAAATTCAACAACATAAAAAACATTTCTCACACTTGGTGCCGTGTATACATACGTTGATTTTCTTAATCTCGCAACCTAAAATGTGTAAAGCCTATAGGCCCATTAAAAAAAAACAATAAAATTTCATTTTATGTAATTCAAATGTTTTTTGTGAAGTAATCAATAGCTTCATATTTACTGGTGTGGTGACTCAATTTAATATTCCTACATTCAAGTTTTTAATTAAATTTGTTCATTATTAATTTTTAATTAATTTCTCTTGCCCTTTGTACTCACCTGTAAATTCATGTATATGCTTGTACGATGAACTTGATTGCTTGTCAATTCGATCATAATTAATCTTTGTTCATCAGACACCCATACAGCTTAAGGTTATAACAATACCTTTGGCATTTTATAGTAAGTAAGTATGTACATATGAAAATTTTGGAATATTTAATTTGTGATGTTGTTGTATTTTAAATTTTAATTACACGGTATCGACGATCTTTATACATACTATTAAAGCATGTAATTAACAAGTAAGTCTGGAAAAGTATTCCTTATTTTATTATTGACAATATAATTGTGTGAAGAGAAATTATATTCTTGACATTTCCGCACTAGACTCTCGTGCATCCGTACAATTATATTTATTGAATTTTATAAAATAACAATAACACACAGTAAAAATGATTATTAAGTTCATCATACTAGACAATGTCAAATTATCACAAACACAATACAAATAATTAAACACGTAAGTGTTTATGATGTCGATGTTCTATAATCTACATTTCTAATTAAATCATAATATTTGATGAATTTAAAATAAGGATTTTATTTTATTCTAAAAATACGATTTAGAAAATAAAAATACACCGTGATTACGTAGTTTAATGTCTATAATCTAATTCTATTAGTTTATTTGACAGTTTATTAATAAGAAGTTTATCATGGGCGCGAACAAATAATCACGTGTTAAAAATTAAAAAAACGTTATAATTAACAATGTATAATGCATATTTGGCTTAATAAATGTCAAATATTTTAATTGACTTGACATTTATGACCTTGTTTGATATTTAATTTGAATTAATCCTAAAAACGTGCTAATTTAAATGATGAATATTTTTATTGATTAGTTTGCTAATTGATAAACATTTTAGAATTATGTATAGATTAAAATTAGGGCATAAAATCAGCCAAGGCAATATTTTGTATTAACATACTTAATTGTTTGTGATAAAGAAAATGTTTTCATGTTATTATTGACCCACATTAGATAAAATGATTTCAATCGTAATCTAAGTAATTTCGTAAATATTTTAGATAAGAAAAATGTGAATCCGCGCTCTATTTGTTTGTATTTCATTCTACGCGACCTGGGTCAATTTGCGGAATTATTAATTTAGCTGATAACAAGAACATGTGTATGTGCTAAATACATATATTTCACGTTATAAAATGATTCACGTGTTCCATGTCTATTTTTCGATTCACTTGTAGATGCTAAAACAGTTATAAGAAGAGTAATCAACAAAACACTTCATCCAGATAGTTTTTATTTGTCTCACATTCTGATAGTTCTCATGCAAATATGGCAAAGCAAATATACTGTGGAAGACTCAAAAATATTTCGGAAGAAGACGTGTTTTGTCTCATTATGGTCTTATCAAATATTTTCTGCGTTATTAATTAATTACAATTTTATAATGCTATATTACAGTCAAGTGGATTTTTGATTAACAAAACAATAAAGAGTATAGGTTGTATATTGTATTTAATTGAGTTAATGTTTGATAAGTTATCCAAAAAGTGATGAGATAATGTTAATATGAAATAAACTTTTGATTCTCAGGATATTAACAGTAAGATTTTTTTCTCAATGATTGGCATGCGAGAATAAATGTATGAAGCTATTTAGAATAAAAAAAAATCACAAAATCGCAACAAATCGAGATACGCAATTGTGAATTGGCATCAACGATAGAAAAGTTTCCGTAAACACACATTGGTTAACGTCGTTACAGGCTTCAAACCTTCAGCCAGCGAATACAACACGGTTGTGTTTAACGCATGCCTTTCTCTATGAAAATCGGGCATTTACGGATTGTAATACAATACGAAATTCATTTAATTTCGATTACAAAGTTGTCAGATGCACTCAGAGCCAAGTACACCGATCTAGGGTTAAGGATGTACACTTTATTTAGGGGGATGAAAGAAGTTGCAGCCCAAATTATGTTTGGAAAAGTCAGATTACGGTATTTGCTACACCATCACATATCCAAATGCTAGCTAGTATGATTGAGAAAGGAACGGGCTGTTCTTTTTTACACCTACCTAACACTGTGTGTTAAATACACTGTGTTCCATTGGAAACAATTTGCTACTGCTAAGTACTTATGAGTAGATGTTCAATGGAACGCAAATTTTCGTTACAGTAGTAAAACATAACCTCAATTTAAATAAAACTATTAGATTTTGACAAAAAATACGTCGTTCCATTAATAATAAAATAATAGTAAGTAATAACACATTAAACAACAAAATAATTAAAATATTCTTGCGATTTAAAAATTGCCGTGTCGCGTCACAAACATAAACAATACAATTTTTGTTAACCCTAATACAACCAACATATTTTTGTTATGTCAGTAAATTCAAATTCTAATCAAATAATTTACTAAATTTTTTTATAGAATGCCAAGTACATTGTATGGAATGTATGGAAATGTTCTAAAATAAAATACACACAAATTTATAACTAAATTACCATTATTTTGAAAATCGTTGCATTTACCAAATGAGCCAAAAAGGCACACGTTGGTTGGAATAGGGTTAAAAAATTACATTCCACATTTCCACACAACCAAAACTGGTATAGAGCCATCTATTGGAATTTTTTGAACTAAAATCGCTCTACCAATAATTTTATGCGTAACTACTTCTCAACTACACCATCATTTGATAAGGTGACCATATTATTTTCAAATCAAAAGATGACATTTTTCAAAAACATATATACCACCTCCCTCCCTCCCTACCATTTCCCATATAAAATAAAAAATTTAAAGCGCATATAAAAATTTATAATAAAATTATTGACGATTGTAAAAGTAGAGAAAGCGCCTCTCGAGGAAAAAAGTTAAAATGATGCACCTGATAAAATGATATTTTCACAAATGCGACGAAAGAAAATTTAGCAATGCGATAGTTAAAAATTGTTTTTATAGTTCAAAATTGGAATTATTTAAAGTTATTAGCAATCCGGTAAGTAAAAATTGTGTTTACAGTTCAAAATTGGAATTGTTTACAATAATTTCGAACGTCAAATTATCAGGTAGCTCAGTTTTAAAACTGTCCACTAGGTGGAATCCGTGATACTCCAATCGTCAATTAAATATTAAATGTAATTCGTTCAACAGAAACATTCAAATTGCGTTCTTTTGACAATAAATGTGTTGCGTTCGTTTACGTTCACAGATTAAAAACCGTTGAAATATATTTTAAATGGCAATTATTCTACAATTTAATATTAAATTTATACGATATGATGAAAAATATGACAAAGATGATAATAAGATGTAAAAGATGACAAAAAGATGGCATTATTTTTGAAGATGACGATCATCAGTAAAAGATGACTGTCATCTTCAAAAGATGACGTCTGGTCACCTTACATTTGAGCATGAGTAGTTGTAAGTAGATACAAGTACTTATGAGTAGTTTACTAACGCCAATGGAACACGCTTATTTTGGGATTATATAGTATTTACATACTTAAAATTCTGTAGTGATAACATAACGTCACATTATGACACACGATAAAACGCTAAATCTGTTGTTAACACAATAAATGTTGAACAACAATTCGACAGTTTTGTAAAAAAAAAAATCAAAGAGGATTTATTTACGTGTATCGAAGGTCATTTTGATGAGTTTGAAAATCAATTTAACGCTCTTATTACCAAAATAAATCATATGGATAATGAAATTGCGAAACTCAGCGAAAAAATAGACTTATGAAAAATATGTATTTTGGTTTGGTTTTTTATTAACGATTGAATTCCACAAGTAAGAAGAAAGGAAAAAATTTCTCAAGGCGAGCGTAAGCACCAAAAATTTGAACTGATTTCACCCGCTTCGCTTATTTTTGATACTTACACCATGAGAAAACGCATGAGAAAGACAGCACACAATAGCAAAATGTATGTACATATACAAAATTCTCAATCCTCATTTTGCGACCAAAATCGCTGTCCTGAGGGTCAATTCTCGTTCTATGAAAAAATGGAATGAAAAAAATCTTTCCATTTGGTTTCCATCACGTCTTTCTCATTAGTATCTTTTCTCGCAACAGCAATATGCGATTCTCGTTGTCCAAATGAAAAAGAACGATGAAAATACGCTGAATACTACACAGCAAAACATATTTTATCAAGTTTCATGTATATTTCCGCTAGGTGCGCTAGGTAAATGGTGCAAATAGTAGCTAAATAAATAATAAAAGAGATTATAATTTGTAATTAGATTTAATCACTCTCTCAAAGAGAGGTAAATAGAGAGGTAAACCAGTTTTCATCATTGCTTGTCAAAATATAAAATAAATTACTAAAATGGCCAAATTTTATTTAAACTAAACTAAACTAATTATTTAGGGATTTTTCTTAAATGAATTCAAATTTGTTTAATAAATTTGCTGATAAATTAGTTTTAAAGTGACTAGTATTATAGTTTGGTTGCACATTTAACATTAAAATTGCAAATTTATGTGTTAGTGTTATAAAACTGAATTTCCATATTCATTTATATTCCCACAACCAAAATACTCGGTGAGAAAGTTTTTTTCATATGAGATGATTTTGACGTCATTTTTTTCCTTCTCATGAAACATGAATCGGAAATCTCTATTTCTCACTGAAAATACTTTTCATTGTACTTTTCACAGAACGAGAATTGACCCCCAGGGGGTCAATTCTCGTTCTATGAAAAAGTGGAATGAAAAAAATCTTTCCATTTGGTTTCCATCACGTCTTTCTCATTAGTATCTTTTCACGAAACTGCAATATGCGATTCTCGTTGTCCAAATGAAAAAGAATATGAAAATACGCTGAATACTACACAGCAAAACATATTTTATCAAGTTGCATATATATTTCCGCTAGGTGCGCTAGGTAAATGGTGCAAATAGTAGCTAAATAAATGATTCAAGAGATTATAATTTGTAATTCGATTTAATCACTCTCTCAAAGAGAGGTAAATAGAGAGTTAAACCAGTTTTCTTCATTGCTTGTCAAAATATAAAATAAATTACTAAAATGGCCAAATTTTATTTAAACTAAACGAAACTAATTATTTAGGGATTTTTCTTAAATGAATTGAAATTTGATTAATAAATTTGCTTATAAATTAGTTTTAAAGTGACTAGTATTATAGTTTGGTTGCACATTTAACATTAAAATTGCAAATTTAGGTGTTATAAAACTGAATTTCCATATTCATTTATATTCCCACGACCAAAATACTCGGTGAGAAAGTTTTTTTCATATGAGAAGATTTTGACGTCATTTTTTTCCTTCTCATGAAACATGAATCGGAAATCTGTATATCTCACTGAAAATACTTTTCATTGTACTTTTCACAGAACGAGAATTGACCCCCAGGTGTGTATGAATTTAATCAAGAGTTTTGCATCAGTACAGCGAGGTTTACATTAACCCTTTCAAACGCCATCTAAAATTGACTTTCTTCCAAAAATAAAATACGTAGCACAATTATGCACTGCTATGAAATGGCATTGCTCATAAAACTGTAGTGTGATCATAAATACATAAGAGAACGATCGCACAAGAGAAATTAGACAAAAATTAAAAATTACGGTTGGTCGAAGCGATGAAAGTTGATGTACAATATATTGTACAAGGCGTTTGAGAGGGTTAAATTTCAAAATGGCGCCGATCGTTTCCATCAAAGTGTGTTAGGTTGAGTTGAAAGTTTTTGTTTCTATTTAACAACCAGTTATATTATATACATTTAAGACTTTTTTATTGCTTTTTTATTTTTATGTTGTATTTAAGTATTGTAATATTTTTTTATGGTGTTAATAACAAAAATCCTTAAAATTCGCGGCGCAATTTTGAATTTCAACTCTACTCAACTCAGGTATTTTCGTTGAGTTCAAATTAACTCAACGAAAATCCAACTCAACCCTGTTTCCATGAAAGCTTTTAGTGATTTCCATGAAAGCTTTTAGTGACCCCAGAAGCCTGAACGTTAGTGTTTCTTAGGGATCAGTGTTGGGTCCTTTGTTGTTTTTGATTTTTATCTGTATTTAGAATGAAATTATATGGTAATATTACTGGCTTTACCGATGATTTACGAGTAGCTTTAGCTTATGTTGGTAAATCTTCGCCTGACTTTATCTCAATGAATTATTCTGATTATTTAAAGTTCTGCATTTATGGTTCGATAAACACTGGATAATTCTTAGTGAGAAAACTAAATCTATATTTTTTTAACTAACCGGAATTCCAATTTTGCCCAGTAATAACTTAGTTACATATAACAGATCTTCTAATTGCACTCCCATAAATTGTTAGTCTGAGTGTTTTAAGTTTTGCTGTGAGTTTTGCTTAGTGAACCTAGGTATTTGAACTCATTTACCTTTTAATAATATTGTGTAACGCTTGAAATGAAGTCTCCACGAGTCTGCCTTCTCGCGATGACCAAGTATTTAGTCTTCGCTTCATTGATCTGAAAGCCTATTTGTTGGGCTATTAATTTCAACGGGAAGAGGACCTCTTTCAGAGAAATGAAGTTGCAACCCAGAATGCAAATATCGTCAGCGAATGCTAATAGCTGGGTTGATTTATAATAGAAATCTGCGCTGCGCTATATTGAACTGACGAATAACATACTCCAATGATAGGTTGAAGAGAGTTTCAGCTATTGGGTCTCCTTGCTGCACTATCTCGAAAGCATCCGAAATGTTGCCTTCTATTAACACCTTACATATTGAGCCATCTATTAAAATCTAGCACATTGAAACCAATTTCGACAGTATGTCCACGTAGAACAATACGTTCCATAACGTATTCCTCTTAAAGCTGTCGTGCGCCTGTCAAAAGTCTATGAATATACTGTGTACAGACAGAGATGTCCTTTTTATAGCATTTCTCCAGCACAATCCTTATCGTAAATTTTGATCGGTCGTCGATCTATTTGGACGAAAACCACATTGATAATCACCCAAGATCCTCTCGCTATAAGTTGATAACTTTGCTGCGATTACGTTAGCCAAAACTTTGCAGCCTGCGTTCAGCAAAGCAAGTTGAAGCGTTGCAGTTCAATCGATTTCCCTTTTTCTGAAGTGGATAAATAAGAGCCGTCTTCCACTATACATACTGGGATTTCTTCTCTTTACCAAATGTGACCAAAATATTGGAGCATTTCGTTGCAGATACCATCTTCACCGGGTGTGTCTTGTAATTTTGTATCTGCAATATCACGTTCCGCACTTCATCATATGATGGAGGAGGTGGTGGTGTCATCTCGACGTTAATATATGTTGAAGCAAGAGAGGTTATTGCTCGGAAGCTGGTGCCGATTTAATTAGAAGTGAGGAGAAACAATTCCGCCACACTTCGAGGACGGTTTTAGTGTCCATTTTTAATTGACCGGATTCGTTTCGAATAGCGCTGCTACATAGATGAATGTCCGTAGCTATTTCTCTTATACAACGATATCCATCTCTCAGACTAGAATTTTGAATGTTGCGTGCCTGTTGTTCATGCCATTCTGGTTTTTTTCTGTCTGCATAGTCGATTGGAGATTCTCCTCGCAGTCATGTAGGCGTTAGGGATTGTCTTGTTCTTTGCGATAGATTACGTTGTCGTGCGCGATCTTGCTCCCGAATAGCACCAATACAATCAACATCAAACCAGAGATTTTTAGGCCTGGACGGATTTTGGCCTATGGTGTCCTTTGAGGCATCGGTTACTGCCATTTTGATAATGTCCCACTGTTCTTGAACAGAGTCAGGAAGTGGTTTATTTTCCAAGATTTCTGATACAGTAATCCCGAAGGTGGTCCGGCTAGAAAAAATGACTCTTGGACAAGAAGATGTGGTCGATTTGGTTGACCGTTTTCCCATCGTTTGATTTTCATGTGGCTTTGTTATACAGTAAAGCTAGCTCGATGGTGCGTGTTCCGTTGTTGTTTGATATAGAGTGCCAAGCGTCTTTCATTTGATCAGGCTTCCCCCTTATTGCTGTGAAGAGTTAGTTCGTAGCGATTATAATTGATGCTGTCATTACCGATTAATCTTATTTCCCGCAGCACTATGAGGTCAAATTTATACGTAGATGCTTGTTCGAAGAGTTGGTAGAGGCTCTCCAGGCGGTTTAGGCTGAGTACGTCCCATGTTCCAAATTTATAATCGTGGTCCTTTTATCGTGGCCGAGGCCGTTGTTGTAAATTCAAAAATATCCGAGGCTTATGTTGAGATTGCGTAACAAAAATGTTTTACAAGTTGGCTGTTCACCCAAAGCTAACCCCCCGTAGAAGGACCATAACCCTCATACACCTTAGCCTACTTTTTTAACAGGGTAGTTTCTAGTGGCTGCCACGAAGAGGCAGTGTCAGCACTTGCTGAAGATGTATGCAGTTACGGCACATGAAACGAGTCTTGTGTTTATCCCCTGCATACATAGCAGCCTGACCACACGAACTCCGCTTTCTATCTTCTTCGTGATCTATGCCCAGTTTCTGTTCTGCTAATCTCTGCTGTTTATCATGTTAGAGTGGTTGCTATACAATTACTACTTTAAGGCCATTATATGTATATACAGCAGAAAATGATTTTGTGAACCGTATTGAGAAAAAACAGAACTGTAACTTCTGTATATTTACAAGGTTTTAAGAATTTTTTTTAAGCGTAGCGGTCAACAGTGCATACGATTTGATGATCGCTATAACCTCCATGAGAACCATTAACTTCTTCACAATATTCCGAGATTTAATAATGAACACACTTTCGCCGCTATTTTCTTGTTACAGAACCAACATTTTTGACAATGCTTTACCGGCTGTTGTAAGGTTTATTTATACAAAATCATTCGTAGGATTAGTTAACAAATAGCTACTTAAAACCTAGGACGTTCTTGAATTTCATAAATCTCTTGAACTACGGGTACTTGAATCACCTAGGTAATTTTATTATGTTAAGTTAACTGATTAACACGTTAATCATCACCATATTCGAACTTACTCAAGCAATTTTCAGGTTTTACTCCTGGTAGGCTAAGCTTTTGAAAGATACAGCAAATTTATCGTTTGCGTCGGAAATCAGTGACTGACGTGGCCTTCTACTAAATCCCGTATGTCAACATATATGTCTGACATGGCTCATGTAAAACTTCTTAGTGTCAGACACATATGACTGACATGGCGATTAACGTGAAATATTGTTTTCAACTATTTTCAAACTATATAGGTATTTGTATTTTTCGGAGAATTCGAAACTGTCGCTTCTACGCTAAACTAATATGTAGTAATAAATAAATGTCGGAAACTATTAAAATGGACAAAGATCCCATCACTTAGGCAGAACGAGCGAAATGAGAATCAATATTCTTGAGAAAAGAAGATATTCTTTTGGCTATAAAAGTTGACTCTAATTAAAATTTGTACGAGAGGTAATAAAATTTGTTAAGTTTATAACTAACGTAACTATGACTTACAGATTTGTATTTTTCCATTGTTTGTAATTGTCTTCTCCTTTAATAGCCGCGCACATTTTGGAGCCAATTATTTTACAAGTCATTATTATCTAGAACCTAATAACACATGGTTATGTAAAACTAATCATTTTTATTGTTTACCTTTGTACTTTATAAAATTAGCATATTTACTTAATCTAAACGTTATAATTACTTTAGAGCTGGTTAGAGTTAAATAGGGTTAATCAATTTCCTATTATTGTGTAAGCAAATTACAATGTGACCTACAACAGTATTCGATTCGTCCTACATATTTGCCGCAAAATTATAAATCTTTCAAGGTGCTGTAATCTTGACAATGACTTAACATATTCTTCGTTTTATTTTCATTATATAAGCGAAGGATAAACGTAGAGTTGAATTATTGGGTATACATACATTCTTGCATGCCTTTTACACGCAGAACTTTCACTTCTTCCGGTATTTATAAAATATATACCAATCTTAATACCACATCTTAAAATTTAACAAGGTTACTTTTATCTACAGTTCGGGTGGAATAATTTTTTTCCCCCCAATAAGTTATGTTTAATTTTTGAATTTGCACGTAAGGTAATCATTAATGTAAATATAATTATGAGATTAATAACAGCATGGGGATTGTGATTTTAAGTGGTAATTGTGATTTTAAGTTGTCAAAAAAATTCTTTTAAGTTGGATCAGGAAGAGATATTCTATTATGGTATTCTAAATATTTTACAATAATGGCAATTAGCAGCTCTTTGATTTTTTTTTTGTTGTTTAAAAAAATGCTTGGAATACTTGACTCTATACTCTTTATAAATGGATACGCATTTATAAGTAAACATAAATGGCGAAAATTACAAGAGTTGTTTCACCCTTCGAATAAAAATTAACATTTTTTTGTATTAAGCGTTAAAATCACAACTTCGATGATACTTAATTAAAGATGAGGAAATATTTTTTAACCAGATTATGATTGTGAAACAATTCGATAAAACTCTCTAACATAGCCCTAGACCGTTTATAATAAAACAAACGCTGCCAGCTTTGACCTACACTGAGTCCAAACACTTTCTTTGAAACAAGTAATCAATAAAAAAAAGGTCAGTGAAAAGGGTAAAACCTAATCAATGTAAGTTCCTCTTATGATAACACAAAATTAAGCAATATAATTGATTTTCTTCTTATCACACTGTATAGGAAATTCGATTGATTATATCACATCGCCAAACACTTGGTACATTTCCCATAATTAAAATGATTTTAATTCACAAACTTACCGCTAAAATTAATCATTTTATCTTAATAACGCATATCGATCGGTCCCTAACAAAATTTCTATTTTTATCTTTGCCAAATTAAATATTCTACTTCCACATTTATGTTTTTAAATTTGTTTTCAGACACATACAAGCACGCCACAAATTAAATTTTTTATTTTTTGTACACAAAACTATTTATAATCGCGCAATTTAATTTTTAGGATTTATTTTAGATTGTTCTCTTTAGTTGTTTCACTAGCGCCGACCGGCTTATACTAAATACGTAGTATCACTACTAGACGTCTTAAGGAATTTATGTATTGCGTGTGGGAATGGTACATTGATGTGTAGAACATGTGATAATTTTTTACATTTTTGATTAATATTATGAATTGTGTTGAATAAATATTTACTAGCTAGCAGTTTTCAAGTTATACTGAAACAGTTTAATAAAATTGATAAGAGCCGCGAAGCTAAAATAAATTGTAATTGATAAAAATAAAAAAAATGTTTACTAGGTAGTGCGTGAGTATGCGTTATCAAAATATGTTTGTTTGATTTGGACAATTGAATTTTAATTCATTTCATTTCAAATCATCAAAATATAATTTGTGAATACAGGATCTAGATACCTGTCATCATAACTGTGGTCACAAATCAAAAGGGGCACAACTCGAAAATTCGCATTTTTCAGGAAATCGTTTTTAAAACTAAGAAACATTGAAAATCGTATGAGTTTTTTGAATTTTAGTGTTTTTAAGCAGTAATTACGGCTATTTATAGTTGCCGGAATATTACAAAAAAAATGATACTATGGCTGCGGTCTAATTCTCGAGTAAATCCGCAAAATTCGGTAAATGCATTAACGTTTTTTTGCTGGTGAGTAAGGGAAATAAAAAAAGGTAAATCTTTTACGTTTAGATTAGTTTATTGTTATAAGAATTGAACGAGTAAAAAATAGAAAAAAATGCGTAATTTAACAGAAAACGAACATTAAAAATCTAAATTTACCGCAGTAAATGATTTACCCGAGAATTCGACCGCAGCCTAAATGATTTACCCGAGAATTCGACCGCAGCCGATGTATATGAAATCGAATATGGAGAATTCGAATTTTAAATAATATGTTCAAGGGCACAACTCGACTTGTGCCCCTTTAACTTGTGTTCACAGCTTAATAAAATGAAAAACTGTTTTACCTAAAAAACTTAAACTTCCAAGTGATAGCTGAGAATAAAAGTAGGGCTTAAAATCGATCATACTTTAAACGAAACTGACTGAATTCATTTGCCTAAATATTAAGTTTTGATGAAATTGTGCAAAAAATTTGATTAGAAATATGTGTATTTTTAATTAGAAGGCTAAATTCTGAATAAAATTATCTATTTCCAAATCTTCAAAAATTTGTTAAATTTTCAAAACCGTTTAATCAAAAAAAAAAAAAGTTAAATTTCCAATACAAAAAAAAAATCTTTGTTAAATTTAAAAACAAACTTAATACTTCTTATTGGCTTCACTGCCATCTTTCGAAGATAAACTTAAACAAAAAATCGTCGATATAAAAGTATACACCAAAGACACATTTCCTACTTTATCGACTATAACTACATATTGCTAACAAAATAAAAATATAATTCTTAAATAAAATAAATAATTAATTCACTTTTAACATATTTTTTAAAGAAATAATATTGAAAACATAAAATTAAATCTATACGTACATAGATGTTTAAATACTACTTAGAGATAGTCAGCAAGATTAAAATCGTCAACGGGATTGAATATGCCGTCAATTGGCATGTCGTCGAGTTCAGCCAGTGATACAACGCGGTCAAATGATTCAATTGCCGATGTATATGACATCCACATATCTGTTTTCATATTAATAATCTCTATTCTTGGATCATTATCGTTGTGGATTAATGATGATAATTTCAAATTAATTACCGGCGGTTGATATAAATCGCCATATTCAAACGATTTACCATTGAATTTGTAATCATGTTGCCAATTGCGATATTCAGGAGGACATTCGATCACATCAACCAATCTTGACTTATTATTATGTTTAGTAAATTTTGTAGACGAAAAATTTGTCGGTCTTGCATAAAATTGCGCCGGACACTTATTTCTGCGATAATTTAAACAATATTTGCGACTTGCTAGGCTACCGTAGCCATTTGTCTTATCTGGCAGACGACGAATCACTGTATTCAGCCGTTGTAATTTATTCACAATATTACGATTTAATATATTGTTTGGGTCCGGCCCTTGATAAGTAGTGGTGCGCAAATCAAGTGGCTTAGGTTGCTCAATTTCATTAATAATTATGCTAGTCGTTCCATTTTGGCTTGATGATTGATTCAAGTCCATATTAAATTCGGTTCTCTTTTGCGACAGCCTTATAGTTCTCGGTTCCTCGTTATTTGGGCCACGAAGCATAAACATGATGTTACACGTGGAAGTATCGAGACAAGTGCTTTCTACCATTTTTAAGAAGGCAGTTTTTTGAAATATAAAATTTTTCATTGATAATATTCGGTACGTATCTAATTCCGAACTGGAGGGCACCACAACTTTAATTTGTACTGCTACTAGTTCAGGAAATGATTTTATAAAATTTGCAAAATCGTCTGAATCCCCGTGGTATACAAATATCTGAAGATTTTCATGCCATAGTCGTTGAATCGCCCTGTATAATAATACGTTTTTGGATTGACGATTCGAATGTACAACAATGACATCTAATTTAATACCATCACAAGTTATATTCTGTACTGCTTTAGCTTCAGGTACTTCGATCAGTTTAGATTCATCACCGATTGAAAGATTGAAATCAAACTTCTTCTTTCGCCTCTTCGATATTCTTGTGCGAGTCCCTTCAATTGGCTTTAGTATCCGGCCACGCAATTTTCTATCTTGACAAATAACATTTTTTTCACTTATAAATGATCGATTATGTCGGTCGTTATAAAGTTTCCGGAGTTTCTTTTGCAAAGATTGAGCCTAGGAAAAAAACACAAGGGTCATATCATAACCACACAAAAACTTTAAAATTTCTGCAACATTGAATAATGTTATATGACTAGTACATACCGAAACGGGTGGCATTTTAATTAGAATTTCAATTTGATTAAATTTTTTAGGTAATTAAATTAAATTAATAACGTAAATATTAAAAATAAAATATTCATATCGAAATAATTACGTTACATTTTTTATAACTTTATGGCTTGAACTTTATGGCTTACGTCAATAAAACTAATTCGAAGGATGGAAGAGATGTTTTCACTAGCCGAAAAGGCTTTTAAATGAACTACGTGTGTATTGTGTAACGTCGAGATGATTGGTTTGGTTGTTTTTTATTTTTATAGAATTTAATTTATATTCAGATATTCATAAAATAATTGTAATAAAATTGTGCAAAACTACTTACTGTTGCTGATTTTATTAAATATTATTATTAAAGTTGAACAAACTATTTTAAGCGACTTGCTAGTGCGGAAAGGTCTTTTCTAACGTTCAGCGATTTGCAAAACTCGGTTTTAAAATACATATTTGGACATTAAATTCTTATGTATTGTGTTAAATAAATTATATTTCTTTATTTAATTCAATTATCGAGGAAAAATGAATCAAACATTTCGTAGAACCCACCAAACTTGTCGCAGACGATTGTCAATTCAGCCTGTTCACACCATGTACACAGCGCATTGCAACACTGCAACAATAACGCGTTCACACTATCTCGCGTCAACTGTTGTTATTTATCTATGTAGAAGTGACATTTTATATAATTTAACTATGAACAAAAATGTTTTTGTATGATTTTTTTGTTTGTGTTAGTGAGTTGCAAGCAATTCGTTGACCAGCACCACATAAAATTTTTGTTGCAACGATGTAACACAAATCTTACCCCTTCATCTAAGTTTGTGGGGAAAGAGATATAAAACGAGGAAGTGTTGCTATGCGATGTATACATGGTGTGAACAGGTTAATTAATCCTTGTGTCAACACGATACACTACATGCCCGGTTGTGTATACATACATATGTATATCGAAATGCGTTTTTTAGTACTTATGTTGAATTCTATTGACCCAACCCAAAAAACTGATCTGTGTAAATCAAAAAAAAACTTAACCCATTTGTTCCCACTGTACTTGTACGGGTCGGGTACAGAAAAATCATTAACTTTACGACGCCACTACTGTGGGATTTAATGTCAAATTTCAATTTGTATTTTACCGTTATATATGGTTTTTAGTTTGTTTATCATATTTAAAAAAAAAAATTCATTTCGAGAAAGGATTTTGAGTATTATAAAATATTTGAAGTACAAATATTTTACACAATTTGTTATTTGTGTGGACTGTGGGATCAAATGGGTTTAGTTAAGATCAATTTTTATTATAAAGAGTTCAGAATTTTTTGATCTAGGTTCCGTTTTTGTAAATAAATAGAATACAACATTAGTTTCCTAAAAACAGAAAAAAAAAATAATTTACAGTAAAAATCCTTTAACCCGGGACTCAGCGGGACCAAATATTTTTCCGGTTTTAGTGATTCTTTCACCTTTGAAGGTTTAAATTGGTACTTTAGGATTTTAAAATTATTGGGCGTATCCAGCGCAGTTAGATCTACAAATGAGATGTTTTTCAAATGTAAACAAGAATTTTTAATCTCACTAAAATAGTGAGATTAATCTACATTTTTTACTGAGATATTTGTATCCAGCGCATAGAATTTGTGAGGTCTATATTTTTAGTGAAATCTATCTGTGCTGGATATGCCCAATGCTTACATATTTTTTGGGGTTCAAGTTAAAGTCATAAACTAACGATATACAATAATATACAAATGCGACTACCTGGTGTAAAGACGGTAGCACTTCCTCTGGTAAACATATGAGGACATCTACGTATCATCTGATGAGTAATTTCTTTTCGTGGCTACCTCATCTCCAATTTCTATAAAAAATGTGCAGTACTAATTTCATGATTAAAAATACTAACAATAACAGTGTGTAGTTGGGAAATTAGTAAATTAATTTCAATTTGTCATTAAATACATCATGGATTTTGAGATTTTTGTATTTTGAACCTGAAGTTACTTTATGTTCAACACAGCGCAGTTATCCAATTTATTTTTTTGGATGTAAATACATTCTAGCAAAAACTTGCTGTGTTCCATTGGCTTGAGTAAACTACTCACAAGTACTTGTATCTACTCGCAACTACTCATGCTCAAACGATGGTGTAGTTGAGAAGTAGTTACGCACAAAATTAACGGAAGAGCGATTTTAGTTTAAAAAATTCTAATAGATGGCTCTATACCAATTTTGTTTGTGGGGAATGTCATATTTTTAACCCTAATCCAACCAAAGTGTGCTTTTTGGTTCATTTGATAAATGCATCGATTTTCAAAATAATGTTTATTTAGTTATAAACTTGTATGTATTTTATTTTAAAACATTTCCATACATTCCATACAACGTACTTGGCATTCTTTGCAAAAATAGCAAGTTATTTGATTAGAATTTGAATGTACTGACAACAAAAATATGCTGGTTGGTTTAGGGTTAAAAAAAAAATTTGTTTATGTTTGTGATGCGACACGGCAATTTTTAAATCGCAAAAATATTTTAATTATTTTGTTGTTTAATGTTTTATTACGTATTATTATTAATTATTATTAATGGAACAATGTATTTTTTATAAAAATCTACCAGTTTTATTTAAATTGAGGTTATGTTTTACTACTGTTACGAAAATTCGCGTTCCATTGGACATCTACTCACAAGTACTTGCAAGTAGCAAATTGTTTCCAATGGAACACTACAACTATTGATGATTGGAGCATCACGGATTCCACCTAGTGGAATATTTTTAAACTGAGCTACCTGATAATTTGACGTTCGAAATTGTTGTAAATAATTCCATTTTTGATCTGTAAACACAAGTTTTACTTACCGGATTGCTAATAATTGTAAATAATTCCAATTTTGGACTATAAAAACCATTTTTAATTACCGCAATGCTAAATTTTCTTTCGTCGCATTTGTGACAAATGTCATTTTATCAGGTGCATCATTTTAACTATTGTCCTCGAGAGGCGCTTTCTTTACTTTTACAATCGTCAATAGAAAGAATATAAAGTCTTCCTTTGTCATACAAAGCAAATATCCGCAGCTGGGGGTACAGAAATAGTTTTTTATGTTTTACTATTGACGATTGGAGCATCACGGATTCCACCTATCTAGTGGAAATTTCTTGAACTGAGCTAGCTGATAATTTGACGTTCGAAATTGTTAAGAATTCCAATTTTGAACTGTAAACACAATTTATACTTACATTGCTAACAATTGTAAATAATTCCAATTTTGGATTATAAAAATCAATTTTTAATTACCGGATTGCTAAATTTTCTTTCGTCGCATTTTGTGACAAGTGTCATTTTGTCAGTAGCATCATTTAACTGTTTTCCTCCAAAGGCGCTTTCTATTGTTTTGGAAACTATTTCTGTATCCCAGCTGCGAATATTTGTTGTACATATGACATAGGATTTCTATATTCTTTCTATAGCTTCTGATATGTACTAGTAATCAAATTTCCGCTCGTGTCTCAGGATTTCCGTTATATTGGATCAATATTGAGGGCGTAGAAACTAGATTGAAAGTAGTTTTTTTCCTTTATTTTTTCCGTCATTAAGTTTTCGGGTTAAAGAACTTTCACTGTAGGTACTAAAAAAATTAAACTTAAAAACAACTTAAATCATTTAGGATCTTATTTACCTTCTTACTTCTTATACAGTGGTAGACATTCGTATAAACGCACTATGTTTTTTTAATATAGTTCTAAGAGTAAAGTGTTTTGATTTTTTTCAAGTAGTCTAAATTATGTCTATCATCTTAAATTTGTTGATAAGATAAACCATTAGTAAAAAATTTAATGTTTTACTTTAATAAATTGAAAAATCTAAATTTCAGGTGGACATTCGTATAAACGCACTCCTGATAATGTACTAAAATAAAAACCAAAATTAGCAATTTTTCATATATTATTTTATTTAATATTTGGTCTGGTCCCGACCTATCTGAATAATTTCGAAAATTCGAGGAGGCATTGAATTTGTTAAATTTTTGAGGGCTTTCAGATCAATTGTGGCCCAACATTCACGGATGGCACTTTTCAAATCTTTGATTGAATTATATTGCTGTTCATTTCCATAAACTTTTCGGGGAAGGCCCTCTAAAGGTTTTCGATAGAATTGCAATCAGGACTGCAAGCTGGCCATTCAAGAAGGGGAATGTTTTTCTCGAGAAACCACGGTGTGGTCTCCTTCGAAGCATGGATCGAGGCATTGTCTTGTTCAACATACGGAAGTTCATTCGTGTCGTTATAAAGCAGATGGGAAGCTCCTCGTTATAAGAAAATGCTCCGCATACCATAACACACCGCCACAAAATTACGCTTCGACCTAACGACGCCATGTTCCTCCAAATTATGCCAGTAGCAACTGTAGCAGTCGGGAAAATCCAGATTAATTTTTTTTCCGTAAGAAAAAATCACACTCTGCCAATCCGTTATCGACGACATCTATTTACGAGCAAATTTGAGCGGATTATTCGTATGCATGGCCGTTAAAAGTGGTTTGATCCAAAATTTTGTCCATTTTATGTTCGGTGAACTATTAAAAATACGGGCAATATGTCGGGTCGTCACAAGAAGATCCAATGGCCTGCATGATAGACGGTTTCGTGTATAACTTCTTTGCGGATTAGACCTTTCTGGTGAGCTGAGATCTTGCGTAGGCAATAGTCCTGATTGCAATCCTATCGAAAATCTTTAGAGGGCCTTCCCCGAAAAGTTTATGGAAATGAACAGCAATATAATTCAATTAAAAATTTGAAAAGTGCCATCCGTGAATGTTGGGCCACAATTGATCCGAAAACCCTCAAAAATTTAACAAATTCAATGCCTTCTCGAATTTTCGAAGTTATTCAGATAGGTCGGGGCCAGACCAAATATTAAATAAAATAATATATGAAAAATTGCTAATTTTGGTTTTTATTTTAGTACATTATCAGGAGTGCGTTTATACGAATGTCCACCTGAAATTTAGATTTTTCAATTTATTAAAGTAAAACATTAAAATTTTTACTAATGGTTTATCTTATCAACAAATTTAAGATGATAGACATAATTTAGACTACTTGAAAAAAATCAAAACACTTTACTCTTAGAACTATATTAAAAAAACATAGTGCGTTTATACGAATGTCTACCACTGTACACAGCACGACTCACCCGGGTATGTAAGCTTATAAAATGTGATTATTACTTGTGTTGTAGGTACAATTAAAGGGCTCAACTGTATAAATTGGAAGATTTTTACTCTATTTCTTGATAAATAAAATTAAAAAAACAGTATTTTTAGTAATTTTCTAAAAGAAAGCAAATGAAATAATCATGGAAGGATGAACATGTGATTTTTGGAAGTTGAATGACGTTTTTTTAATAAAGTAAAACGACATTTTAAGGCTGCGGACCAATTCTCGGGTAAATCAATTCGGCTGTTCACACGAAGTTAACTCTGCAACACCCAACACATCATTTCCTCGTTTCTTACGTCTTTGCCTATAAACTAACTGGCGGGGAAAAATATTCTTGTTGCACTTTTTCAACGTAAATTTTAGGTGATGAACAAATTGCAACTCACACAAACACAAATATAAAATAATAAAACATTTGATTGCGGTTCGATTTTTTTTTTTTTTTTGACATAAAGATCCGAATTTTTTTAACAAATTTTACCCCGGCTAACTTCCCTTTAATAAATTATCCTTTCCCGGCTAGGTCCCGGTGGCATAAACAAAGATTAGGCCTTACATTTTAAAATTATAGTAGGAGTCTTAAGTCTTATGATATTATTAAATGGAAGGTATTTTCATTACAGAAACAAATTTCTTAACGAATGAGCTTTCATTTGATCTATCGTAGGACCTCTATTATATTTTAAAAATTTGGTCTTTTATCCTGCATCTCAGCAACACATCATATCTCATATCAATTCATATAAAATGTTTAATAAAATTTAAGCACAATTACAGTATTGTTATTTACACTTGTTATAAAATGTGAGATTCGTAGCCAGAAGCAGTCGAGAACGTGAAAAGATAGATGAAAAGAATAGGCTTAAATTAAAAAGGTGATTTTTTTTTATTTGTATTTATAGACAATACAATTTTTAAGAACCACACGGTCCATTTTGAGCATATGAGCTCATTTTAATTGGCTGCGCCGTCCATTGTACATTCAAAATTTGTTTTCTCTAATCTTCGTGACTTGCAGTTGGAGGCCCTTTACATTTTTCCACTTTTTCATCCATGCGACGATTCAGCTAGTTGCGGTATTCACACTACGGCTTTTTGGTATATTCACTAGTTATACAACAAGAGGTTCGAAAATAATCGAATATACAGTTGATAGGACGAGATGTGTTGCTTAGGAAACACAACGATACCGCAGGTGGAGTTGTGTTTCTTAGGTAACACATCGAGTCCGCAACTGTATATTCAGATGATTTTCGAAGCTCGAGTTGTATATGTTAAGACTATACAACGAATCAACCATGTCAAATATCAAAAATATTAATTGTTTGTTTAGATTCATGGAAGATATGATTTATTTGTTTGCGGTCGAAACACCACTAGTTGTGTTTCGCGAAACACTACTTAGCAACGCAAATAACCGATATTATACAGCGTAACTAAGGAAAATTCAACTATCTGATTGGTCTATTTTCCAATGAGTTGTATGATCATTCTTATTCGTATTCTTTCAATTTAATTCTTCCTGCGGTTAGATACTTTAGTCGATGCATATAATAATCATTCAATAAAAATAGACAAAATGTGCCTGACACGCACGAAAGTCACAGCCGTATTAGTAGAATACATAGAAATTAATTAATATTTTAAAAATAAATTTAAAAGTATTAAATAATAATTAAACAAATAAAAATTATTTTTGCTTAAAATTTTGGTAATTTTATTTACTGGAAAATATATCTAATCAGCTAGACAGATGTCGATCAGCGACAAAGAGGTCGATTATCATTTGCACTAAATGAAAATGTCAAAAATAAATTTGTCGGAAAACGGAATGGTATGCAATCGGTATGGTATACGAACTGTTGTATTTTGCACAAAAGGGGAGAAATGATTGTAAGGCGGATTTTGCATTATCATATTTATACATATAATTATATACAAAAATGTGATAATTGCTGGTGCTGCGTTCCATTTGACTTAGCAAAGTACAAATAAATACTTGTGTTTAGATGGTAAATGTTACGTAAAAAATTAGTTGTGAAAATAAAATTTATGTATGTAATTTAAAAACATTTACGTGCAATATGGTAAGTTGGCAAATTATTTATTAATTTGAAAATTAATCAGCCGTTTGTTAAATATTAATTAGCCGCGTGTACTACCTACCAATGTTTGTTTCACTCACCAATGTTTGTTTCACCTAGTTTAACTCATACATATCATAAGGGCCAATAGCCTCATATAATCGAAATTGTCTTTCTACCGGTATTGTTATCACCTGAACTATCTTAACGCTAACAAAATGTTTGCTTATCGTACCCAGAACGTTAACACAACACTGAGAGTATCGAGACGGACCCGAAACGGTAAGCAACTTCCCGGGAAACGATTCGAAAATTATAAACCCGAATTGGATGAAATCCGAAACAGAGCGCAAAGAAATGTTTAAAGTGTCGGACTGGAGCATTCGTGAAATATTAAAAGAAGAACTCGAAGCTAGACTTAATTCCTGAACAAACAAAAGTATGTTTTGAATGAGTACGACACTGAGAAGCGATGAATGGATGGTCCAAAAGCACATGACCATAAATAAAACGAACAGGATTGATTAGAAAGCAAAATAAATGTCAAACTATAGCAAAAAGTTACGCTCAGAAAACAAGCCGGCATCTGGCATGGTCTGAAGCGCTGTGACCACTGAGGGTCGCTTTCCGCTTGATTTGGTTCATAGGATGCCAAATTAATTTTTTATACCGTGAAAAGGTTGCATTAATATTTTGGGCATGTAAATAATTTTGTTCGATGTTGAAAGGCCGAATGCAGGAAGGCCGAATGTTGAAAGGCCGAACGCTGAAGGCCGAATGGGTCGGAAGGCCGAACGTCGAGAGGCCGATTGTCAAATGGCCTAATGTGTCGAAAGGCCTAATGTCGAAAAGCCGAATGCATCGAAAGGCCGAATGTGTTGAAAGGCCGAATGTCGCAAAGCCGAATGGGTCAAAAGGCCGATACACATTTGTGGTATATCTATCAGTAGAAGCGATACAATTCCTTTGATCTGTGTCTGCAAGGTTGGCGAAGCATTTACGAAGCATTAAATCCGCAATTCCCTCCAATACATTTTTCGATGCCATACTAACCCAACGAATTAAGCCAACCACAAAATAACTTGAAACATTTGTGGTAGTGGTAGTTCTACACGTACGCACTTTGATAATTCATAATTGTGTTTCTGGATTTTAGTTTTCTGGATTTTTGTTTTTCTGAATTTTTTTGTGTCTGGATTTTTTTTTCGGGATTTTCAGTTTCTGTATTTTTTTTCTAGATAACGTAGCCACCTCAAAAAAAAATTATTTATTTTTCTTTTTTTATTATAGTTAATTAATTTTTAATTATATGACAAAAAAAAACTTAAGAAGATTTTAATATTTAAGGCGATTTACTATTAAACATTTTTATACAAAAATTTTGATAAAAATATAAATTTTGGTTTTCATAAAAATAAAAATTTTCATTCATAAAAAGATGAAAAATTAAAATCAATTTCGACACAAATGGCCTTTCGACATTCGGCGCTATCGGCTTTTCGACATTCGGCTTTTCGATATTCGGCCTTTCGACATTCGGCCTTTCAACACATTTGGCCTTTCGACACATTCAGCCTTTCGACATTCGGCGTTTCGACATTCGACCTTTCGACACATTCGGCCTTTTAGTCCTATTCCAATAATTTGGATTCAAGCCATGGACGTTCCAGCAAGACTCACGGCCGTCTCACAAAGCGTGTGATTACCCAAATTTGATGTATGAGAGCTTTCTGGAATTTATTTCGGCACAACAGTGGCCCCCTAATTTATAATCCGGAAGGGGGGAAGTTACTAAGTGCTTAAAGGTTAATTAATTAAATTGGTTCTTGCATAATTGAGTAAATTGATGTCAGTTTTCATCGTTCTTACGTTAGTTTCAGTTTCCGTTCAAAAATAGTGATAAAAGTGATAAAACTAAAGATATTATTTCGTATTAAATTAACAAGGGAAAGTAAATAGTTTTCAAATAATAATTTAAGTTAAAGATACCTACTGTACCGAGAACTGAGGTATCATATCTTAACTAATTTGATTTATTTTAATTTTAAGGCAACAATTCCAGTGCCCAGTTATCAAAATCAATTGAAATTCAGTTTAATTCATAAAACATCATTAAAAAATAATTGAAACGACGTCAACGATCATTTCCTGTCAAAACCCTGTCAGATTATCATTCAAAAAATGTAAACAAACAATACTATTAAAAACTACAAAAACATTCGTGTGTCGTGTTACATAAACAAATACAAAAAAAAAAAAAAATGAAAAATGAATTTGCAAATAATAAATCTGATTATTCGGATCCGGATATTAATGAACACAATTGATTTTCAATCGACAATTATTAAATTTCCACAAAATAAATTTTCTACTTTTTGACATCATTAACGCCCTTGAAATTATTTTGTAACAGTTTAAAATTACCAAAAAAAAAAAAACTATTAAACAAGGATTCTTTAAAATAATTTAAAATTTTTTAAAAGGATTTAGTAATTTATCATTTAATTTTTGGGGTGGATTAAAACGCGAAAAAGGGGTTGAAAACTTGGTACAAGATTAGTGTCTTTAAAAGCAAAATTGAGCGTAAAGCATTGCTAATAATTAAGAAGATCAAATAAGGAGATAATTAACAAAACTTAACATGGTTTAATAATAAACTAATTAACATTAATTAAAAGTAAATTTTCTCATTTAATAGCATTTAATTTGAAGTGTTGGTATTGTAATAGTTTTTTTTCTAAATTAATTTATTAAAGGGGTTGATCAACAACAATACAAGAGGATAAATATTAAAAAAAAAATCCTTTCAAGCCACCCTTCGTAAAATTAGATACTTATAAAAGAAATTATTATGAAAACTTAAATATGCTTTTTGTCATTTATAATACAGTTTTGTGATTGTACCTAAATAAACAGTACCAAAATATTAATCATATTCATTAGACAGAGAATAGTGATAAATAACATTTTTTGTATTCACACACCGCGCTATACCGACGCAACGATGTGAATCATTGTAGAATATTCTGATTCCGGAGAGTGTCATATAAAAGCTATCAATTTCATATATTGTGCATAATTTACATATGTTATGCAAATTGGTTTATTTATTGATTTCGTATTGTATGTATACGATCGATTAGGTATTAAAAATTGTTTACTGCATTGATATTAGGGAATTTAAGGGTTTGATCATTTTGCAAAATGTGTCGAAAATGAATAATTTAATTTTAGTTTTGATGTAGGTACTAGAATATATAAAAAATTAGCGCCTTGATAATTATAAATCAATTTTTGTGATTTATGAGGATTTTTAGTAGAATGAGACTTGTGCAGATAGTGTGACAACAAGATATAGTTCGGTTCTATTTGACTCACAAAAACGAAACCTAAATCAAAAAATCTCTTCATAGTAGAAATTGATCTCAGTTCAGTTTTTTTTTTGATCGAGATCCGTTTTTTTGCGTCAATAGAATTCAACATAAATTTAATTGTTTTTTATTTTAATTTGTCTCGTGAATTATTTCAAAGTCTACAAACGCTACAAACTGCTAAATTTTTAATCCTTTCGGCCTTCGATTTGAAGCATGATTCATCATTCGTTTAGGTATAAGTATTTTAATTGAATATTTAGGCCTTTTGGGTCAGCCCAAATTTAATTTAAGCGCCAAATTATAGGGAAGCACCCATTTACTCTTAATGTAGAATAAAATTACTGAAAAAGGGATGTAACACCTACATCCTTTTAGAGTCAAAACATATTGAATAAATACTACAGTCAACAATTATGAGTCACAATATCTGTTGTCCATTTCTTAACTATATTTAAAGTTAAACGCCCTTCTTAGATAAAGTTTGGTAGGAATACCAAACTGTATCTAAGAGGGCGTTTATCCATAAATGTAGTTAAATAAATGGGCTGCTACGCCCAATTCTGGCTAAGAAAATTAATGTTGTGCCGCGAGGTCTACATCACGTAATTAATCAATTGTCTACACGTGTAGACAATGTATGTATGACGTCAACAATGTAGACAATACGTCGATAATGTACAGCAACAAAATTTTTGATAATTTCATATTTAAGTGGAATTAGTTCAATATGCACGTATAGTTTAAAGTGTGATATTTGTATATTTGGTTCATTTGGCACAGTCCTATCATTTTAAAGTCCAGAATACTGTGATTAAAAATTACAAAAATTTGTTATAAAGTGTCTTGTGTCTTGTAGTAAATATGGTCTAATTTAATTTCAAAAATGTTAAGTGACCCAAAGATTTATTTATAGTGAATTTAAAGGAACTTGCCTATTTATCAACCGATATTGTGAAATTTGATATGTGTGTTGGAAATGGGAATCAAAAATGATTTTTGAATAAAGTTCTTGAATATGGCCAAGTATGATGGAACTTGCCCATTTCTCAACCGATTATGATGAAATTCGATATGTGTATTGGAAATGGGATTCTAAAATGAGTTTTGGATGAAATTCTGGAATATGGTCAAGTAGGATGGAACTTGGTTATTCCTTAACCGGGTATCATCAAATTTGACATGTGTGTTGGGAATGGAATTCCAAAATAATTTTTGGATAAACCTCTGGAATATGACCAAGTAGGATGGAACTTGGTTATTCCTTACCCGATTATTATGAAATTTGACATGTGCGTTGTAAATAGGATTCTAAAATGATTTTTGGTTAAAGTTCTGGAATATGGTCAGTTTCACGGTTAGAAATACCGGTATAATTTTGTATACTACTTTCGGTATAAAGTTCTAGAATACGATTTTTCGTGTTATATTTGATGCCTGTAATCCCTGATACTGAAGTTTTTGACCGGTTTGGCTGTTGTTGTATAAGTAAATATAGTTGGTTAAAATAGAAATCAGAACTGTCAAAATTGTCGCATCAACTTTATGACACAGGTGACAGGTGAATGGTATCGCCATTGAAAACACCAAAGACCGAAGTTCTAATCACCTCGTGAGGTTTCAGCCCTTTATATTTTGTTTATTTCAAATTACATAGACGACTCCTTACTGGCGAATGCACGTGTGCCCAGCTAGAAAATATTCTTTCAATTTGTGCTGATGATGCCGGCCGGATACTTTAGTTCAGCCATGTTCCAAAAAACTATGGGTTTTTTATGTTTTTCTTAAAGAGCATTTTGAAATATGTACTTTGAGATCTAATTTCGCCCTTTTCTTCGATCCCTGCTCCGCTCAATTTTTTAAAGAAAACCTTATGTATTTTTTCTAAATGATCCTTTGTAAGTTTGCCACTATAAAATGCTGCCAAGACATATTCGTTCAAAGCCATTTCCTTCCGAATATTCAATTTCAATTTAAATTTAATTGGTATTTTAACCACATCGGCAATTGAAAATGAAGACGATTGGCACATATTAATGAGATGGCATATGGGTTTGAACATCTGTAAACTTCCCATCACCCGTTCAATGAACTGATCGTCAAAAATAAGTTTAACAACGTCTGGTTTAACTTTTTTAATTTTAGACTCAGCTGCTACGATCTTCATCTGCTCCAAGTTCTTGATTACAGGGCGGTAAGCATATCTGTATGAAGACTATCGCGTTTCACAAGGTAGTTTAGCTTACAGTAGCTTCCTTCTCTGTTATTGCTACATCCAATGCGTCCTTTGCCAACAAGTTGGCGGTATGGCTATTGCAAGTACTATGCCATAAAACGTGGTAGGTAAGTTCCCATTTTGATCATAGTACTTGCATGATCGGAAACAACCGCATAAACTTTAGTGTTTTATAGCTGCTTGGCAATGTCTACCAATTCCAGCAAAATTTCAGCTAATCTTGCTCCTGTTTTGCTTTCACCTGTTAGGTCCCAAGCTTGTAAGAAGGCTTGCTCGTCAATGGCATGATGCAGCATAGATACTACCAGTTTTGTGTTACTAGAACTGTTTTTCCAACCATTTATTAATAGCACTGACTCATCAGAAATACTGGATTAAGCAATTTGTCAAAGTAATTTGCAACTAAATTTGCTTTATTGAATTTTTTCAAAGTTCTGTTCTGAATTTATAAGATTATGAAATTGTACACAGTCCAGTCCATGTAACAATCTAAATAATTATACTTTGAGATTTTTTCGTATCCCTGAGAAATTATAGCATATACTTCTTTTGCAAACCTAGAATGTTTTATTTTTGGCCTCCTTGCTCAATATTATCGATTCCGGCTTTTAGTTGATTTATGAATTTCAAATAATGAGCATAGTTTGCAGAAGTTATTAAATCTATACATATGAAAAAACAGCAAGAAAAATTTGATTGTCTACGAATTTTCTACATTGTCTACACATCGTCTACATTTTCTACGTCGAAAACTATTATCTACGCTATTGTCTACTCTTGCATGTAGGCAATCTTAACCCTCAGGGTACTGACTGGGTTACCGTAACCCAGACAGATTTTGAAAGTCGCGCCATTTGAAAGGAAGTGAAAGGTGGGGGTCCGGAGTGGGGGGTAAAAAATCTTTGTGGTAGTGTCTGTGTAAGCCGTGAGTGGCAGCCTCAGTCTGCACTTGGTGCTCGAGTGGTACGAGTTAGAAAGTTGACCTCGGGTATTTTTCACCCAGTCAGTACTAAACGTTACAAAATCCGTATTTTCGGGAGACAGAAATATTTTTTTTTTTGCGAGTTTTGGCTGGAGTAAAGTGTTTTGGTTTGTACAATTTACTATTTTTTATATTTTTATTATTAATTAAATATTTATTATTAATTAAAAATTTATTATTGTGTATCCTACCCTCAAAATTATGCTCTATGCTTATATAAGGAACGGTGTTCATTATAACCAAATGTTTGTTAAATTCTTTTATCCTTTACAATTTAAATCAAAATAACACTCAAATGAAAAGAGTTGATTATGGAATGGAACTTGCGATGCAACTTGTTAAACCTGCGCTAGCTGCTAGACTAGCTACCCCTACGTTGCGAATAAAACTGCGCGGTATGATTGAAGATTTTTTGAAGGCGAAAAATTTACCAGAGGACATGGACATAAGACATGAATTTGTTGATAACAAAATGGCTAAACAAAAGCGTTGCAACTTGTGTCCGAGTTCCCTCGACCGCAAAACATTTTACAAGTGCCTCAAATGTAATAAGGCTATGTGCAGAGACCCTGTAGCCAAAATATGCTGCGAATGTGGAAATACAGTCTGATTTTGTTTTTTTTATATTTTGAACAATACAACTTTCATTCGACAATCAATTTTTTTATTTATTTATATTACAGTTGTGCCTTGTTACGATAAATCAATCATGGAACGTTTTATCGCTATTCTAAAAAACGGGTGAATTCAAAGTTTAAAAAAAATATAGTTTTTGGAATGGATCAAAAAACTGATTCGGCCATTTTAAAGAACAACTTTTTAGCTTTAAAATGCAACAAGAAAAATTTCGATATCTTTTTTGTTCAGAAAGTTATGCAATTTAAAAAAAAAGTGATTTTTCACAAAAAAAATTTTCAAAATGTTTAAACTTTTGAATGTATCTTTGTTTAAACAAATTATTTGATAAATCTATTAGCACCCTCGTATTTATGATAAAATGGACTATCGATTAAAAAAAAAAACGTTTCAATAGCCAACTATAGCCCAAGATACAGCCAATCAAAGTTGCTGGGTTAGGCTAACCCATGTCAGTACTGAACCCGACTGAACGTGACTTTTTTATAGTCTGTACCCTGAGGGTTAAATTACGGGATGGGCTATGTCGTCTACACGGTTGTAGGAATTTTGCGTGAGAACATTTATAAGCGACGAGAGAAATGGACACTTGAAGGGTTTGTTAAAATAAATATATTTGTTATTAGCATCTTAAAATGAGAGTACCCCATATTTTAATTGAAGATAAATTATCTGCCATAGCTCCGATCAGATGAGCCGTTTTGTTTTTGTCGCTACAATACTCTCAAGCATTGTAAATCACTATTTTGTGATTTGTAAATAATTTTACGTAAAATTTATGTAGAGAAAAATTAATTAACCGCCACTCCACTGTTTCTTTACGTAAAAATTGACACGAGAATTGTTCCGATCGTGATAACGCCATTGCGATAATTTTACTCTTGAGGCATGAATCCTAAGGAACAACGTAAGCAGTGATATATTTAAATTGATGGTAATGCTTATGTTGAAGAGTAATGCCCACGGCCAAGGGCAAAATTTTGTGTCGCTCACTTTCCGAACGTGAGGCCCTGAAGTGTAAGACGTTATCACGTTAAAACCTCAGTTGGTAAACCAATATTTTTAAATATTGCCTGGGGTTGACCATGCAGAATGTCGAGTTGGAAACTGAACAATGATTCTGCAAATAAAACCTAGATTTTCAGCGACAAGCTAACCAAAAACTCAAAGCTAACCAAGCCAACCAAAATTTCAGAATGCTTTAAATAAGGCAACACGTATCGCTATGCTCATTTTATCATCAAAGAAACTGGTCTAATCCTTATCTGCATTCGAAATTCTCGAGTAACGAATATCCTCAAATATAAGCTCGAATTCTCGAATACCTCGAATAATATGTGAATATCATGAAAGCAACTTAACTCTAAAATATGAAAATATCTTAAATAATCTGGAGAATCTTGAATACTTATGAAAATCTCGAAAAATTTCCAGAAGAGAGGCGCCATCAAAACTGTTATTGACAATGCTAAATGCAGAAACAAGTGAGAATTTTTTTTATTGCCCACATTGATCGTATGGTAATATTCGCAATTTCGCTCCACCCATGAAACCAGAGAAGTACCGCTTATTACCAGAAATAAATTGGTTTTAAATTTTAATCTTTTAATCGTAATTTTGACTCAAATTGGAAATGTGTTCCAAATTTTAATATTCAAATCGTAATTTAACGTAAATCGTTGAAGGGCCATTTTTTTAGTTAATAAATTAGCTGTCTAAATTCCTTGTCCATCGACCCTAAATAATATTCCCTTTTTCCAGAAATAATTTTTATTCGAATGATTCTTTTTGAGTTTCTAATAAAATTACATTGTTACAGTACTAAATGTTTTAATAAGAATCCAGGGCCCAACTATGCAATTCGGCGGCTATCATTTTCTAACGTCTTTTATTAAAATATATATTAAGAAAGAGGAATAATCTATAATAATTAATTATGTTGTTTTCCTTTTTCTTCCTGCACCTTTGAATACAAGACGATAGAAAACGATAGCGGTTGAATCGCAACATTTTGAAACTAACATGTGATAAAGTGCACTATTATGGATTAAATAGTCTATTGCTTAGATTTACAGCTTTCTTAACATATTTAAATAGTAAGGAGGCTGATCAATTATAAACGATTTCCGGCTTTTACTAATCATACAAATCTCATTACCCTCAATATTACAATGAGCAAGAACCCACATAATCATTTCAATACTCTGTTTCTTGAGCAAATCAAAGGATCCTCTTACGAATTTAGCACCGATAAAATGTCTGAACATAAAACAGTATTTTTATTAGTAAGAGCAAGCTTAAACATCTTAATTTCTCTGAGAGTAAGAATAATCGTTACGGCTTAAAAAGAAAAGAACGTCTATCAATTAAATCAATTTCTGGCACCAATAGTTCTGGGTTTCAAACTTTTGCGGGCGTCAGGGAAATGTTTTACTTTACCCTGGTTTTAAGACGCTAAACTTATTAGCGGTAATGCAAAATGGCGGAGGAACCAAAAAAATAATAATTTAAACACTTTCAATAGGAACTCAATCCGGAATAATATCTGGTAAGCGATTCGAAGTTCTACAAGTGGAAGGTGATAAGAAGGATGAGGAGGAAGAGCCTAAAGAGAGACCTCCTCCAATCTACTTAAGAGAGGCGCCATCAAAACTGTTACTGACAACACTAAATGCAAAAACAAGTAAGAACTTTTTCATTGCCACATTAAACGTGGTAACATCAGCGAAACCAGGATTCAAGCCAAAAACATCGACGGATACCGAAAAATTGTAGCCGTTCTTGAAAAAATGAAAAGTATTCTTACACATACTGTCTAAAGAGTGCAAAAGGAATCACGGTCGTGATAAAAGGGGTCGAGTCCACTGTGCAGCCAGAGGAAATAAGCGAAGAGCTGTCAAAAATGAACTTCAAGGTGAAGCACGTAATAAACATTATAAATCGTGACAGAAAACCTCAACCAATGTTTAAAGTTGAGTTGGAACCCGAAGTAACAAAAACTAAGGGTAAACATGCAAATGCAATTTACGATATTAGGTATTTATTGTACAGAAAAGTTATAGTGGAGGAGCCACACAAACGTAAATCGATTTTACAATGTACCAACTGTCAGGAATATGGACATGCGCGAAACTACTGCACACTCCCGGCTGTTTGCGTAATATGTGGCAAACTGCATGACAGCAGCAACTGTGAACTGGATAAAAGCAAACCGGAGGCTAAAAATGCAGTAATTGTGGTGAGTTAAGAAAAAAAATCACACATCAAAGAGCGGAACAGCAAGCACTAAACCATATTTTCAAGAGTCAAACTAATGCTGGTCAAATGTCGGCTACAATCAATCCAAAAATATCGTACGCGGAAGCTGTGAGAGGTAAACCTCTTAATCCAACCCCAAACGACGACCAGGGAATTTATAAAGTGTTTAATACCCAGATACCCTCAATGAATAAGTTTATGCAAATGATGGAGACCAATATGAGTCTCATACTCCAAAACATGAATACCCTCATGCAACTTCTCATCAAAAGCCAAAAATGAATCAACTTAAATTAGCTGTTTGGAACGGCAATGGGCTAGTGCAACGTAAACTAGAGGTACAACATTTTCTTATGAAACACAACATCGATATTATGCTGATTTCCGAAACACATTTTATAACTACGAGACATTTCGAAATCAAAGGATACACATTTTATGACACTACGCACCCTAGCGGAAAATCACATGGGCTATCCTTATCAAGAACAGAATAAGACATTATGAACTCCAAAAATATAGTGAGGAGCATATACAAGCAACTAGCATCTGTCTGAATGAATGGTCAGGAAAATGCACCATATATGCAGTTTATTGTCCACCGAAACATTCAGTGAAAAGACATCAGTTCGAAAACTATTTCAAAACTATAAGTTCCTTGCGCAAGAATACTACAACGCCAAACATATCCAAAATGAAAACTTAGATCACATATCTACTGGCCAGCCAACTTATTGACCATTCGAAAAATTACCGATTTACAATGCAAGTTATAAAACTATCGCCACCTAGATTCCTGAGGAATCAATATACTAATTGGACCCAATTCATGTCTACGTAAAACAAAGAATGTTGCTGAACACAAAACATGAAATTGATGCAGCAGTACAAAGCCTTACGGCTGTATTGAAACAAGCTGCAGCGGATGCAACACCATGCAGCTCAGTTTACTTAAACTTGGACAAACAGTCTCAGAATATTAAGCGGCTGTTAAGGATAAAACGCTCAATACGCAGACAATGGCAACTACACAGATCGTTACCAAAAAGTTTTTCTAACATCATTAAAAATTATCTGCTTGATCGAAAGTGTTTCGTAAAATATAACAGAGCATCCACCAATTTATACGAAATCCTCGCTAGAGTTCCACAAGGTTTACATTACATTCACACTCCGCAAACTTACCTATGTCCGCCTGTGAGACTAAGCAATATCATTCTACCACAACACCAAAACGTTAAATATCTCGGCCTACATTTAAATAGAAGGCTTACATGGAAAAAGCATATCGAAGCTAAACGTCAACAAATCAAGTTAAGGTGTATTAAAATGAACTAGGGAAACATTCCAACTTAAGCCTAAACTGTAAGGTTTTACTATATAAAATGATACTTAAACCTATCTGGACGTATGGTATTCAATTGTGGGGGTCCGCTTGTGCTTCCAACATAATAAAACTGCAACGAATGCAGTCAAGAATACTAAGAATAATGGTAAATGTACCCTGGTATATACGTAATACAAACATACATCGGGACCTACAAATCGAAACAGTAGCACACACAATCAAGCAGTACAGTAAAAGATACCAGTTGAAATTAGAACATCATCCCAATGCTTTAGCCAGGAAAATTTTAAAAAGGCCCAGATACCGGCGTCTTAAAAAAACAGATCCTTTAGATCTAGCTATCTAATTTAAAGTAATTACTAAGTGCAAGTTAGTATTAAGAACTAACATAGGTTAAGTCTTAATCAAAAGCTTGTAAGATTTGAAAATGACGAAGAAGAAAATAACATTGGCAGTATTCCGCATTATTTCCACCCCAAATGATAAGACCGACGGAATTCTTCAGAGCCGAAATTTATCAATTTTATATTAGGAACTACTTTAAGGATCTACTCCATATCTCAAATATAAAATTTTATTAAAATCCATCCACAAACGTGGTAGTTCCATTTGGAGCGGAGACGTAGTAAACTGCCTAGATTGGTTGTTCATGTAAAAACAAATGGTGACACCACGGACCAAAATATCTTTAGTGGTGAACTACTTATAAAATCGGCTTAACATCTCAAATACAAAATTTCACTATAATTCATTGACAAACGTGCGTGTTCCATTTAGTTCTGGAAATGTAGCAAAACAATGGATTGGTTATGTGTGTAAAAATCCAAATTTTTCTAGAAAATCTAATTTTTTTGGTTTATATTGTAGTTTGTATTTTATTATAGAACAAAGTATCATTAGTAGTGTTCCGCAATATTTTTTTTAATTCTGGCCATATTTTATTTAAGAAATTTCATCCCAGCCCCAAATGGAACTTCTGCGATTACGGACCAATTCCATTAAAATTTGACATCTGACTTATCCACCATATTTTATGATGAATGAATTAGTCGCTGGAGCTAAATACTGGAGCGACAGGACAGATTGCAAAAATTAAAAGCAACATCCTTTAAAATTGACAAAAAAAAACTTTCTCACATCACATACGCCAACATATTTTAAACAGTTAATAGCTGAACTAAGTCCATTAAAATTCCCCCTTCGGTTTACTGAAGTGTTAATTTAATTCTTATTGAAAACATTCAAAATTAATTCAATTTTCTAATATTTACAAAAGAAATTAGACTTTTGGATTAGAAATTAGAACATTTATTTATCTATTGTATGTATATATAGGATGTTATATTCTACATAAATGTGTTATGAAGCTGTCTAAATAAATATTTTTATTTGTTTGTCTGATGTTCATCTGTGTGGCGTTAACATAAAGCGAATTCTATACATGAGGTCATGCTATAAATTCAGGATTTATTTTAAACAGGAGCAAAAGGAATATAAGTACAAACAAAAATATCTAATTACTCTACCAAAAAATATTATATCAATAGATTATGTTGAATTAGTGATCTAATAATATTTTATTTTTGTATATTAAGAGGGTGGTTGTTAAATTTTTAAAACTATCTGTTTGGAAGTAAATAGACGACTCGTGAATTTAAATTTCGGTGCAATATGATATTTGTGTAACCTTCCCATTCAAAAAAATATAAAGGGATGCTACCCTTTATTATCATTCCGATTTTTTTTTTTTGTGTATAGTTTTTGAACTTATAAGAAAAAATTGTATACACAACAATATATCCTAGGAATATAATAGATGTTGTATGACAATAGTGTGGCCGTGTGCATGTCACAACAAAAACATTACACAAAAAGGTAATACATAGATCATATAATTCATATTGTACTCGGATGTTTAGTTTGCTTCTTAAAAAAAACGATAATAAGAAGAAATTTTGAGTATTAGGTGGTTTGATCGTCGTCTTGACGATTTTTTTACAAAAAGATCAATCAAACAAATTATTAAGTATAATAGTTTAGTACCAAATTTCACACGCCCTTAAACTAACTTTTAAATGATGCTCACTCTAAAAAAAAAATATTTGAATATTTTACTTAGGGGGAGGAAAATTTATGTATATGAATTAATCAAACGTTTAACAAAAGGTCGAGGGTACCTATGTATATATACTACGTACAGTATTTTGTTAAAAACAGTATGTTTATTGTGGATTGACTTTTTTTTTTTTATTTTATAAAAACAACTGCTGAAATCTATCAACGGAAATTTAGCCACAAATGTTCAATAGAACCTATTGTCTAATATTAAATACCAAACAAATTGTTATCTCTTTGAAAAAATCAAAGTTGCTATTGTTAAAAACTATATATTGTGTTATCGACAGCAAAAAACTTATGACTTTTCATGTAAAAAAAAAAACACTCGACAAGACAATTACCCCAAAACTACTCGAACCTACCCTAACACAATTTCTATTTTTTTTTTTATCATAGTTTATTACAAATAATATTTTTAATAATTTTGTATTATTATTTTCCAAGTTTATCGGTAATTTTTTGGTAGATTTTGTGGCAAATGTGCAAAAGTTAATAATTTAGGGGATGAAAATACTCCTCTTGATGAACTGTTTGAGATTTTTTTTTTTTTTTACTGTAACATATTGAATAGCAGCAGCCACTTGATAATACGTGTATAAATGTCGTTACATTTTCTAGTACCTATACTCAGTTTTGTTGGCTTAAATGATTTTTAATAAAAGATGATTAGTATTTTATGGGTTAATTATTTGTTTGTAAGTAGTTTAATATTTCCGGTTCTATGATTTATAGTTTTATACAATTCGGAAGAGGTGGGATTTTATCTATACTATATATAACAGCACATATTAAAATCCATGTTAATTCGTAATAATAATATTCAGTTCAAGAATTTTTTATTTATTTTAACAAAACAAAAAATGTTACACAATAATTTTGATTTAATTCTAATTTACAACAAACAATTCAACTACAAAATTAAGTTTTCAATTCTAAATAATGACTAGAAAACAATATTAGAATTAAGTTATGTACAGTCTTTTCAGTTAAATTTCGGTACGATCTATAGTTTGAAGTACGATTTAGATGCTCACATAATTTTATTGCGCCAACGAATAAACTTGGTTCGAATTTACAAAATTTTCCAATTGGCCATAACAATTTTCGGCCACGGTATCCCAATTATTATTATTATTATTCTGTGCATAACCGTTGTAATTAGTATACACATTATTATTATTGCTGTGATGATAATTATAATAGTAATCATTGTTATTACTACTGGAATTTTCGATTATATTTTGATTAAAAATTTTAATCGAATTAAAATCAGTTATAATATGGTTTCCAATTGGTTTCACATTATTTTGATAGAAATGATCGTCCACTATACTTGATCCACTCGTCAGACTGACTGTATCGTCACAACTTTCATATTTCATATCAATATCAAACCAATTTTGTTGATAAGCGGTAAAACCAGCTCCTGAACCATTATTCTCTTGCTTCTGTTGAATTGTTCCACTTTCCATATCCAATAGTGTTGGTGTTGTGGTTGTATTTAACATTCCATTTGCGTCACAACTTGATTTCGTATTAAGTGGCTGATCCAATTGAAATATGTCTTCGGGATAGAAATATTCGGTGTTCGTATAAAAATTATTATTATTATTGTAATTTGTTGGCTGTTGATTTTGCAGACAATAATTTTGTTCGTTATACTGTGCATAGTTTTGTTGTATATTTTCACTGTATGCCATCATATGATTGTGATTTGCATAATTATTATTGTACGTCATTGCTTCGCTATTATTGTAATACCAGTCGGTGGATGGTTGTTGTGATTTTTTGTTCGTCGACATAACCGAACTGTTATGTGTCATATTAGTGTTGATATATGAAATTGGATTTTCATACGAGTTTATTGCCGTTTGATGTTTTGTTTGCTTTAACCGTAATTTACATATCTGAAAATATATAAAAAATAAAATAAAATATGTTAAATTACTATTTATGATCTTGCAAGATCGTTCGTTAACATACCTTAGACTCGACGGCTGAATTACGCGATATGATCATATTAAGCGATCGAGTTTTTCGTCCACTTGCGCCCAATATACGTCTAGATTCGCTTGATCCTTTAGCCTCTGGTCTGGGATGATCGTGTACTCCTTTAGCTTGAAAAAAAATTCCATGATCTGTGTGTCGCCAAAAATGTGTCACCGGATATCCACAATGTCCGCGGCATGGTTGAATTTCTAAAATTCCACCACAGTTACGATTCGGGCATGATCGGCCCTGTTGCTTTTTACGCGCCTTATCACAAATTGCGGGTCTCAAATGTATGCGATCACCATTTGGAAGGTGACACTTTTCAGTGCACTGTATCACCCCCAAACAACTTTTTTTTAATATATTAACATTATGATTATTAGTGTTCCGCATCGCCCATCCAGATGAATGTTTTTTCGCCTCCTCACTGTACACAGAATAAACAAATCGGCAATGTCCGTTCGCCCATTCGCAATACTCATCGTATTCACCGTCTAATATTTTTGGTACATTTGTATCGTTTATATCCCATTCTGTAGCTAATCGACTTTTTATTAAAGTTCCATCAAGTTGATTATTGATTGCCGTTGGTGAAATAGATCTCCTAGAAAAATTAACAAAACAAGTTTAGAGTGTTAATTTTTCGAATGCATGCATGTAGATAATAAATTGTATATTAAAGGTCTCTTCCAAAAGATTTATTAGAAATTTTTCTAAATTAGATAAGATATACACCACACCTTGAAAAATTTGATTTTAATTTTTTGTTGTGGATTTTTTTCTTTCGGTTTTCTAATCTTCTCCGCGTCTCTTTAGTATTTAATATACGATGTGTGAAGAGAACCGGAACGAGGTACGCGTATAAATATATACAAAAAAAAAAAAAAATTGATTTGTGTAGGATTAATGTTCAAGAAAGAGGGCAATAAATTTATAAAGTGTTTTATTTTTGGTAATATGGATTTGGACTTGCAATGAATCAGATTTTGGAATTTGTTTGAAAAAAATTCATTTAAATTTAGACTTAATCAAAAGCCGTTTTGCATAATTTAAATTTTCTAAAATATTATTTATAAACCAATTACATATTGATCAATCCAAAGTTCATGGAGCAAAAAAAAAATTGCTAATTTTGTTTAACGAAATAAATTACAAAACTTTTTAATTTTGAAGGAATGTTAAATATGTGCAATTATGGAATTGCATGGTAATTGTATGAAAGGTTACATTGAAAGAATTGAAAGTTATATAACGAAAATTAGTTTACATTTTGTGAAAGGGAGAATTCATTTAGCTCCAAACCGTTCAATTACCACTTTCCGACGGTTTACCAACAAAAATTAATTAAATTTTAAACACTTACATGATAACCATTTTTAAATAAATCCAGTTTTAAAGAAACACTGCACTAAAATTCACTTAATAATATTTTGATCACTTTATAAACGGCACTCTATAGTCTAAATAGTTTATAATAATCCAATAAAAGTTCTTAACTTGCAACTTTTTAGTAATATAATAATCCAATTAATTATATTAACACATTTAACACTGATACAATAAAACTTGTAATTATTATTTATAATTTTTTTTTTTTTTTGTTTCACCAAAGTATAAACCGTTCAGCTCGGCTACTCATCTAGAACTAAAATCCGAAATGAAAAAATTTTACTCTTACCACTAAACTAAAAAAAAAAAAAAATTGTTCAACACACAACACTACTCTATTCTTAATACCAAAACTATTTTAACTTTTTAATGTTTAGTTCTCCGCCTATTTTTCCATTAAAATTCAACCAATCATTGTGTTTCATTTTCTTACCATTTCAAATTGTTTTCATTGGTGGAATATAACATTGACGAAAAATAAAATTAGAAATGAGATTAGAAATTTATTTTAGTATGAATTTTAGGAATAACAAAAAGGGATGAGGAGCCTACACAGCCCTAAATATTTTGTATGATTCAATTAGAATTTTTTTTTTGTTTGTTATGTTTAGATATTTACAAAAGTATATCCTACTACTATTACTATACATAATCAGTCTCGTCTATATTTAAAATTAAGATTAATTGAGATTAAATTGATAGTTTTATTATTTTTGGTGCCCTATTGTTTGGAGATTAGGTTACAATATTATATAATAGTATAGAAAATTTACATAATAGATTTTATGTGTGCTCTATAGGAAGAAGGCTAAGGAATAATGAGAAAAGAAAGGAGATCTGAATGTAAGTATTCGTAATGTGGATGTTGAATGAGAAAATTACGGGTTCATTATTATAGTGTGCCGAATTATTCTTTAAAATGAAATATTGATGGATTTATCTACAGTCGTCGTTTGCAAAATTAAAAAAAAATATGCACAAATGAAATAATAATAATACCATAACAACGGCTAAAACTGCTGAACCGTTAGGCAATAATATGGAATCGCCCAAATGAGCCAATACGGTGGATTTTTATTTCTCGACTATGCAAGGACGTTACTGATGCTGAACTCATGATGCATATCAAAAACAAATTTGTAGTCGACAAACCTGTATTATATTGCTTATTCGACGTAATGATGATCGTGATTATGTATCATTTGAAATCGGCGGTATTCCTGTAAGAAAATTTCACCAAATGCTGGTCGGCGTGGCCTCCTGGAGTTTTGATAAAGAATTTTTAAATTCACGTCGGAAATTAATGAATAATAAAGACTTTATTTGCACAATTTATTATCAAAATGTTGGTGGTCTGTGCTCTAAGGCCCGTAATTTTAAACGAGGATAGTGCTAAATCAGCGAATTTATCCCCCTTTCGTATTTTTAAACCACGATAAATCCATTGAATCAAACTTGGATTAAAATTGTATCCTCGGATTTATACTTCGTTATCGATGGCTAAAACGATGGAGATACGGCTATTTTCGAAAATTCGGAAATATAAAACGTCATTTACGATCTTACAAAATATACATAATGAATTGCAAATTTAAATTATTTAAATTATCATTTTTCAACATTTTAGTTAAAAATGGAGAATATTTTTAATGAATATTCGTCTTCGTCATCAGAGTCTATGGCGAATCAGATTACGATATCGATACGATCTAAACACTAAACATCCTAAAGTTTCTCACAATAGGATAGACGTGCAGTTTTACAATAAGCAAGAGTTTCTGCGCCAGTTTTCAGAAGAAGGATTGTGTGCACCGCCCGCTTGCCATTTTATTTATTTAATCTAGAGTTTGAAACTCTATGAATATGAAATATGTACATAAAAACGACAGAAAACTTCAGGCAGAAAGAATGAATGTTTTTGTCTGTAAACGGTACATAAAACAAAAAAACAAAAAATATTGGGCGGAAAACAAATAAAAAAATTGACAAATGTCTCAGCAAGCAGTTATTAATTCGAAAATTAATTTCGAAAATCGCCAGTTTTAACTTCGTTCAAAATTACGACACAAAAAATCCACGGATCTATCCACGTTTAAGCCGACTACACAGTGCACGGGCGAGATTATTTTTATCCCAACATTTTCATCCAATGAAATCACTGTATTGAAAAAAAAAATATAAATTTCCCCATCAAGATTTCTCCTCGCTAGTTAAAATTTATTCAACATTGGGCATATAATCTTGCAGACGGCCAACATAACAACACAAAAAAATAATTTAGAACAATAATTTTTGCCCATTATTGAAATATTTGCTTATTTATGATATTTCTCTCATACGCTAGTGAAAAAGTTTCGTCTTTTCGTATATGAAATTAAATAAAAAAATTAATAAAATTAATTTTTGGATAAAAATAATCCTTCACGTGCAGCGAGCTTTAAAGTTACCAAAAGTAACCTCGGCTAAATCAGTGGATTAATCCGTCTATTTATCCTTGTTTAAAAATACGAGCCTAAAAGTCTAAATCATCGCTATTTTCTAAATTTTTATCGTCCCTTAGTTTTCCTATATACGTATGTATTATGTAAAACGTGGTTTCATTCAGGAGTTTTAAGTTCCGAATTTTTTATGGATAATTACACAGATAAGTACACAGATGTGACCGATCAACTCTAACTAGTGCTAAATCTGGTGGTGGTGGTGGTGTGCTGGTGGCTGTGCATAACTCAATTTTGAACTGTGAGAAGAAGAATTTTGCCAATATGGGCTTTCGCTACTATACGCTCGAATTCGTTTTATGGAGTTTATATTAAAGCTTGCTTATGATCTCGTTTACATAAAAAACCCACTAAAGTTGGGAATAATAAAATGGAAATAAGAAAGTAACGAAGAATTGGAATTAAAAAAAATCGTGCGCCTCATCCACACAAGCTCGCGGAGGAAGTGAAACTTCTTTAGTCGCAGATGTTATTTGTTTATGTCAAATTTCAAATTTATAAAACAATTTCCTAAGAATTACCGAAATGCACCAAGTAAATAAAGTGCAAAAATCGATAATTGACCATACTCCAGAATTTTATTTAAAAGTCATTTTAGAATCTCATTTCCATCGTGCATCCTGAATTTCATCAAAATGGCCAAGTTCCTTCATAATTTTCCATATTCCAAAACTGTATCTAAAAATCGTTTTAGAATCCGATTTCCATCGTGCATGCTGAATTTAATCAAAATCGGTTAAGATCAGAGTTTAAATTCATTTTTCGTTCCCTTCTTTAATCATTTTTTTCTCTCTTTGGGGAAGGAAACAAAAAATATTTTTTGTTGTCTCTTTCCCGGGAAAGAAATTGAGAAAAATAAAATATCTCTCCTCGTATAAAACACAAAGAGATTAAAGAAGGGGACGAAATTTGAATTTACATAAACACTAATGTTTTGCTCTATACGTTGCCCCTTCGTTTCTACCACTTAAGGCTTGTCTCTTATTTCCCCTTAAGTGTAACCAAAAATTTCAAACAGTAGGCGAATTACGACACAGACTCAAGACGTTAATAGTATGTGTGCATTTAATTATATGATACATTAGCCGTCTTCCAGTGTGAAAAATTTGACTTGGAAGTACTTGTGAGTAGATACCCAATGGAACGAGTAATTAAGCTATACAAGTAAAACATAGCTTTCTCTTTTCTTGTTTTTTTTTTGTCTTTTGTATTGACGATTGTAAATGTAGAGAAAGCACTACCTGTCGGAATAAAATAAAACTGAAGCGACCATACAAAAACTAGCATCAGCGCTCGCATAACGACTAAAACATGATATAGCGGACATTTTTTGAAGTGAAGTGGCCATAAATATGTTGTTTAAAATCACGGCTCCAATCGTCAATTGACGACTGAGTTGTTTATTATAGTAAAGGCGATAAATAAAATTAGATTGAAAATATGACAAAAAATTGGACATATAAGCATTGATATTTACTACGTTGATTTTTAAATTCATTTTTCTTAAAGCTGTAATATCAACAACAAAATAATTTTGTATTAAATTTGACATTAGTTTTCGGAAATAGACCATGGGTAAATTCATAGTAAATTTCGACCATTAAATTACACTATAATGGTCTAATTTAATGGTCTAAATTTACTGTGAATTTACTCAACGTCTATTTCCGAACACGCGTATTTTATATTACAAAAAACAAAAAAACTCGAACGTAATAAGAAACTCTCGAAAAATATCGAAAAAGGTCTAAAAGCCATCTATTGGAATTTTCGCAACTAAAATCCACCTAGCGCAAATTTTATGCGTAACTACTTTTGTTTTCTACATCATCGAATGAGAATGAGTAGTTGTGGCTTCGTGAGTAGATACAAGTACTTGCGAATAATTTGCTTTCGCCATAGTATTTTACTTGTTTTCTGTATTGAAATTAAATTAAGCAAGCAGTACACATTAAGAACGAATTTTTCCTTTTCACTAAATTATGTAAGAAAATTGTTAAAATAGTGAAAAACGTATATATTTAATTAACGTCATTTTCATATTTTCGAGATTATTTGAAATTTTGCGAAGACTTGATGGTATTTTTCGAGATTATTTTAGGATTTTAAGTTTATTCAAGTTTTTCTGGAACATTCTAATTTTTGAGTAAATATCCAGATTTTTCTACAATTCTAAGAGCTTCTCGAGATTTGCGAAGAATTTAATTGCATCTTGTTACAGAATTATTGAGAGTTTTGTTGCATTTTGCGTGGCGTTAAAGAGAAGCGATAAAAATAAACACATGCATTTATAGGGAGTCGTCCGTGGGGCGCTTGTTAAACTAATCGTTTTTCAAAGGCCTTAAAATCGTTTCTCTCCTTGCCCCGCTTCTCTCGTCCATTCTTACCGCAGCCTAGGTTATAATCAACTGATTAAGAATCTTCAATATATTTCGCTAATTTATAAATAAATTATTTAGCTTTTGTTATCCTCTAGTATGGTTCTCGCACCTAACTTGGCGATTTCAAGTCACTGCAGTTTGGTATTATGATCCTCGCAGAGAGTGCAAAGTGAGTGAGAGAAATACCAAAATTGATCGCCTAATAGTTCTCGGTTATTTGGGCGATTTTTTGTAAGTACGAGAGTAGTAGAGCCGATCTGACGTATAGATAACAGTTGTGGCAGGCAAGCTGGATAATGAAACAAAAACAGCATAGTAAGGATGTTTCAAACGACTGTTTGGCGATTTTTTAAAGCAATAAAGCCGAGTTTTCGGCTCGATTCTAAACCATGGATGAACAAAGCTTCCATTACTTCCCACCTGCGACGAAGGAACGGTCTAAACAATGGACTGAAACGGGAGAATCGGCTCCAAAGAATGCGAAAGCAGTTTCATCTGTCGGCAAGGTCATGGCGTCAGTTTTTTGGGTTGCTCGTGAGATAATTTTCATTGATTATCTTCAAAAAGGAAAAACAATCAATGGCGAGAAATAAGCGATTTTATTACAGCGTTTGTGAGAAAGTGTTGTTTCAACAAGATAATGCACCAGTTCAAACATTCGTTTTCGAAATGGCCAAAATCAAACAGTTACAGTTCGAATTGCTTCCTCGTGCTCCTAACTCGCCAGATTTAGCCCATTCGGATTATTTTCGCTTTCCAAACTTGAAAAATGTCTTGGTAATAAAAGATTTGCCAACAATGAAGAGGTGGAGTTTGCCGTTGATGGTTATTTTGATGAGCTCGGCGGTTCCCATTATAAGCAGGGTATCGAAAATCGCTGGGAAAAGTGTATCAAGTTGAGAAATAAAGATATTTTTCCCCAATTTTTTTTGTGTTTTCTTTGTCAGATCGGATTTTTCTGGGAATACCCTCGTAATAAAGAGAATGAAAATAGAAAACACTAAATTTTCTTTTTACATAGGCAAATATATTTTAATTAATATTGAATAATTTTATTAAAAATTCGAAGTTTTTAGTTTGAAATATTTTTAATGTATGTATACCTATTTACAACAAAATGTATGTGTCATGTCAAAAATTGTGTTGCCTTCTGCGTCGTTCTTTACAGAAGCACAAATCTAACTTGCATTGGCCTGATTGCATTATTTATTGACAATTTTAAGCCACAAAATATCTAATTAATTCATAAAACATTACAAAATTAATCAGAATACATGTATATGTAAATACGTAACTAGTAACAAATCAAAAAAATTGTCAGATATATTACGTAAATAATTTTAAAATTACATTGTGGATGTCTTAAAAACTAACGGATATTGTAATATCAAAATTGAATATCAAATCATTACATAATCGTAATATCAAAATTGAACTCTCGACTTTTCGCGTCTCGGTTACTCGGCGAATGTGCCAGTCTGTAAAGCTGTGGTCGAAGAGACACAATCAAGATCGTTTTACCACGTGTTATATTCTACCTTGCATGCACAATTGAAATTGCTTATTTTCTCTATTTAAACAGCGAATTTAAGTTGCCTAAAATTTTAATTTTATTTGAGAAAGTGACGCCTGTAGAAAGAGATGGGAATAATGAATTATGACAAAACAATTTTTGCTTTGTGCGTTTTTGTGTTGTTGAAAAAATCTGAATTATTTTACGGAGGTAATGCATGTAACTCATGTAACTCAGTGCCATTCTCTAGCCTTCTTTCTTGTTTTAGTACAATTGTCTCATTATACTTACGCATCCTTGAATATTTCTGCAACAAGCGTATTTATTGAGTCATATATTTTCCCGCACTCTAAGTTCTCACGCTATTGATCATTAATATAGATAACAAAATGAAGCTGGTTAAACCAAAATTCTCTCATCAAATATATAGCTTGAGTACTATAAATTCAAACTTTCAATCAACGAATCCCTTCTAATTAATTCACATAATATAATTAAGAAAATTTCTCATATTAATTCGTGTCCTAAATATAATCTTTAAGACATTTTAATTTTATTTCCGGGTGATTAAGCTTGTTGATAATATTTTATGTACATATACACAAATTCACTCTATATGCAGGTGTTACAATTCTTGTTAAATACATAAAGTTTCTGACCTTTGGGAATTTTAATCTGCCCGTTAAATATTTTGTGTTTTGTGGGGTTGTTTAAATCAATATTTTATAAATCGGAAGGAGGTACCAAAGAAAATATATTTAGAAGATTTATAGAAATTAAGATGCGTAATCGATATGTGTGTGCGATCTAATAATGGTCAATGGTGCGGTGATCGTTTTTAGGCAAGCAAAATAAGATTTTAATCATTATAAGTAAACTACTTTTATAAAATCTGTCAACTGTAATGTGTATAGTATGCAACAATATTGGTTTAATTATACCTATGCGGTATGGTACAAAAACATCTGCACCTTATGTTTAACTTTGTATATATATAGCTACATCTACTTGATTTACATTTAAAATAGTTGAAATGAATAACTTAAACGGAATTTCCACCTTCGACCATATAGTAAATAAGTTTTGTCACGTGAAAATCATTACATATGATTATTATTATTACTAACCGCGCGCGCGTTATATACCTAAAAAAGACAGGTAAGTCAAAAGATAAAAACAGTAATCACCTGCTTGTCTGTATTATTAAAAAATTTTGTGTGATTTTAAAATTCATAAAATGACTTGTAGTCGTTAAATATTTTCTTGGTATATTGAGTGTGTATAAATTACTGGATTACCTTCCTCTTAATATTCATCTGTGCCAACAGTAAACAATTTTTAATGATTGGTGTTTTTACATAAAATTAAGCATACAATATTATAAATCACGTATATATGAAATTTTTGATAGTTTATGAAGTACAAAAATAATTTTAAATTTTCACATACATATTTATATCCATCTGATGCATTTCACTGATAACCGATATATTTCCTTTAAAATTTATAACATTGTTAAAGTTTAAAAAAAAAAAAATTGACCACCCGTTGATTCTTAAAAGATTTCGCCTTTTGATATGCGCACACTAAAAACGCAAAACCTACCCCAAAAATTGATTCAATTTAAGTATGTTTATGATAACAATCTGTATACTAAAATGCAATTAAGAATTTCTCTGTATATCTGAACTAAGTTTTAATGTGTGAAAATTCTAAAACAGTTTTTAAGACAGTTAAAACAATATAATAATACTGAAAGGATTATTGTCAATCAATCGAGTGTTCAAAAAAAAAAAAAACTCAACACAACACAAAAAAAAATTAATAAATTTCAATTGTATCCTATTAACGAACTGAATTATCCTTTTTGAAATTGGAAAATACAAAAAATTTCCCAACCACATATAGAGTGTATAATTGCAACTTGTCTTGCTTAACCCGCATGGTAATTCTGTCGTTTTTATTTTTTTCTAGTTCATGTACATGGTATTACTTTACGTTTTCGATTCTCACATGAACATTTTTCGAACATCGCAATATTGTATTTCGAGTTGATGATCCTTTTTCCTGGCTGTGTGTACTGTGTACTGTTTGTAGTGATAAAAACTTATAAATTGTATAATTTAAATTGGAAAAAACATATTTTACTTGTCTGCATTGTATGTATGAGCATAAATGGTTTGTAGGGTGTTTTATTTGTAAATATACGACGAGTATATATAAACCATAATTGTTAATTACGATCAATCGATCTTTTGATTTTTATGATTTTAATGTGAGTGCGATGTTGAGATCGATCGGGATATATACTATATAGTGTAGGTCCACCCGCAGATTTATCTGATTTTATGGAAAATTTATGGATGTTTAGATTTTGAGGCAATATCGTGAGAATTTTGTATTAAAATTATAAATGCGAAAAATACAAATTTGTATATTTGTGACGGGGCAGCATAATACAAATATTTTTTTGTTGTATTTTTTAAATTTTATACGATTTGAATTTTCGAAGAACTAAACATCTTGATTAAGGCGTCACCTGATCACTATACATACCACTATATAAATAAAAACTGACAATATATTTACATACTTATGTCACTAAAGTTCATCTTCACATTGTGATCAGCCCCCTCAATCAAACCCTTAAGAAACTTGATTTTAATATTCTATTCTTCAATCTATTGTTAACCTGTTATCAAATCAATTCTTATACAAGAGATATATGTAGTAAGCAGCGTCTCATCCTTCTTGTTACCCAAAATATTATTAATGGATTATTCTAATTGAGATGTTCTTGAAAATCAATTTATTATTTACTTTGCTTATTTGTATTTCTTAACCACAAGACACAAACTTATAAATGTACGCTTATAATAGAAAAGGTTATAGGTGTTAAAGGTGTTTTCCATGGGGCTCAATAATACAATAGGATATTATTCAATTAGACATCTTCAAATAATATCGTAATTTTTGTATTTAAATATTTTTTTACGTATATTACAATTAAAACCAATTAAAGATTAGTAATAAAATGCCCGCATTTATTCGTCTTTCAGGGGGGAAAGAAAACAACAAATAAAAAATAAATAAACTTTTTTTTTATTTATATTTTTAACCCTCCAACAAGAGCACAATTTTTATTTAGATCCTTAAATTAATAAACAAATAAAAAAATCCTTAACATTTTTTGTTGTTGTTGCTAGATAAAAACTAACAACAAAAAAAATTCTTTTATTCAATTTATTTCAATTTATTTATTTAAAAATGGTTTGGGTTTTTAAAACTCAAATGGTTTTTTATACTCTTAATATGTTGATTATGTTATGATGAATGAGCTTTATGAATATTATTCTGTTACAGTTTAGTTTTGAGTGAGAGGGATATTGTTCTGCATTTATTATTTGAGTATTAATTAATTTAGTTACAAACTTAATTTTTATATCCGTTTCAATAATTAATTGTGTTTTAAACTATATTTGGCTGTAGCGTTCATTACATCACACTTAACTATCTACTAAAGGCATTTTGACTTTTAATTAAATAAGAATTTAAAAAAAAAGTCAATCTACATCCAGGGAACCACGAGTGAAACTAGCAATGAAATTTGCTTTCATGGCTAATGGTAAATTGTCTGCATCCTACATGGTTCCACCATTCGTTACAACAACAAGAGTAACAAGAGGAACAACCGAACAACCAATGCACATAGGTTAACGGTGAAGCTCCCGAAACCTCGAGCTGAAGAAATCAAGAGCGAATTTTTATACAGAACATCAAAAAAGTGAAATTCGCTAATACACTTCAAATTTCCGAAGGAATACAAAATGAATAAATTTGCTATTAATCTTTACTTACAGGATCGCGCATTGGGTGCAGAAGCTCTGACAGTTACAAGGAGCTAGGACCATTAATATGTCCGCTCTGCATCCAATTAAAAAATGTATAAAAAAAAAACAAAAAAAGAAAAATGTAAGAATGTTAAAATAAATACGCATCAAAGCAACTTTATTTGCATTTTGTTGCATTGTTGCGGTTTATCTCAAAACATTGGAACTCCGTAACTAAAGTGTCAAATTAACGTTAGTTTCAACATAGTATTCCTCGATTAACCTTAATTTCAAGTCAATTTCAAGTCAATTCTGAAATGATGTAATTTTTGGCATTTCGATGCATTTTAGTGTGAATAGTGCTAAAATAGATTACTAATTCTGACATAGTTCCAATTACTAATTTCGTAATCAAAAATACTTTTTGCTTAAACCAGGGCTGTGGAGTCGGAGTCGGAGTCGAGGAGTTGGACTATTTTAGCGGAGTCGGAGTCGGAAAAATAGTGACCGACTCTGACTCCGCATTTTATATTTTTTCTCTCTTAAAATGTACCTTACCCTTAGTTGCAACAAAAATCAAATAAATATATTCGACTCCCGGTCGCCACTTAAGCAAAATCTCAAATAGTTTCTGCTTGATAACGAGATATTAATAGCGGGAATTTATTTCGACCTCAAGGTTAGAGAATTATTAAGTGATGATCCGCAAAATGCTATGTAATCGAAAAGCTCATAGTCATAGTAACCAACCGTCATCTTTATCTATTAACCATCAAGAAAATCCTCCTCCCCATCCATGAAAAATCGAAACGACTTTGAATTACAAAAATTCAGGATTTAATTTTTTGATGGCTTGGAGAAAGTGGAAAAAATCAAGAGAAGTACAAGTCTTAATATTCTTGAGGTTATTCTAATTTTAAGAACAAATTCGTAATGAATTTAAATTGTCGATATTTTTTCTTTTTCTTTTACTTCTTTAATTATTCTTTATTTTGATTTTGAATTTTTGTTATGTTTAAATTATGTTCTAATAGTGAATGAGTTTGAATACAAGCAGTATTATGATTTTATAATATTTTGATTACATGTAGAAGTTGGAGTTGGAGTCGGAGTCGGAGTCGGATAGCCAATTTTTAATACCTCGGAGTCGGAGTCGAAGTCAAAGAATTATTTAACCGACTCCGCAGGCCTGGCTTAAACAAACTGTCTAACTGAATCAACTCGTACAGTAAAAATGTGGTAAGACTAAGGGAAAGGTGTCTTTCTTGAAGCAGCAGCATCTGAAATAATTGTGTAAACTAAAAAGGTTGGGTTGGCAAACGGGCCCATTTATGGAAAATTTAATAGAATGACTCCTTTACAACTTCAAATTGGGACTAAACAATTTCAAATCGGAACTAAACAATTTCAAAATAGGACTAAACAATTTCAAAATTTGCCTTTGGTCATAGGCAATGACTCATCAACTGTAAGCATTATCTTTAATTTAAATATTTGATTTCTTAGGTTGGTTCTTAGGCTTCATGCATAATATTATCGCAATGACGTCATCAGGCGGCCAGGCAAGCCGCGTCGTGAACTTCTGATTTCGCTCGATTTAAATGCTTGAACAACTGTAGCGAGAGAATGCCTTATCCGATCTGGGCAAATCTGAAGTCAATTTTTGCGTAAAGAAACAGTGGTGGTTAATTTATTTTAAATTAAAATAATTAATTTGAGAGCACTGTAGTGAGAGTAAGAGAACTATATGAGCCGTTTATTTTGAAAGTGGAATAAGTCATGTTTTCTTAATATTGAGATAATTAAATATTTGTGTTTTCATGTTATGAAAAAAATCAATACAACTTTTGTTAAAAGTGTTTGCATTTATGATATTACTATACTTACTACTTTTAGCTAAAGTGATAAATTTCATAATAAGGCTTAGTAAAATACGAGATTTTTTACTGGAAATGACTTATTCCACTTTCAAAATAAATATTTTTTAACAGAAATGACTTATACCATCATTTCATATTGATTTAATTCATTAAAGAGAATTTTACATTATAAATGACATCCAGTTATTACAAAGAGAAAGTTACAATGAATTTGATAGGTTTGAATTTCATTTTACTCCTCAACAAGTTGATCCGACTTTTTTAAGTTTTGAAAATATCCATGATGAACAGGTGGTGTAGCAAATCCATCATGTCTTTATATTTCGCGATTGTGACCGGTCGCCAAGGCTGGGCAAGTTACTTGGAAAAATAGTAATTAAAATACAAATTACAAATTGTAATTTGTGTTTTCATTACCTAATTCAAATAAATGTAATTCGTTACTGCTCTCTCTGCCTTGCCGGTCGCTCACTTGAGTATAGCGGCAGTAACTCTATATAACCAAAGTTTTTTGGTCATCCCTTTTTAGTGCTAAGTCCAAAATATAAAACTCTGCATCACTTGTCAAGGACGTTTTGTAGTACATTTTATAAGGAGAATCTCTTATAACTGTGTTCAAAAATTAGAGCCAGTTTTTATTTATTTCAAAAAATATTTATTTATTCTTCCAAATTTATTTCGTCGTTTTCAAAGTAATCCCCTCCCGAGCGCGTAGCGATTCACGTTTTATCTCTTCTATTGTCTCAAAATGATTTCCCCGCAGTGGTCTTTTGAGTTTGGAGAATAGCCAGAAGTCACACGGTGCTAAATCTGATGAATACGATGGTTGTGGAACGATATGAATCGAATTTTTAGCAAAAAAGTCAAAAGAACGAGTGCAGTGTGAGAAGGTGCATTATCGTGGTGCAAATACCAAGAATTGTCTGCCCACAATTCTCCCCTCTTCTTGCAAATAGCTTAACGCAAACGACGCATAACACTTAAATAAAACTGTTGTTGAATTCTGAATGGCCGGGTGGAAGGAATTCTGAATGGACAACACCATGATAATCGATGAAAACTGTCAACATGACCTTCAACACTTTCACGACCTTCTTTGAACTGTTTATACCACTTGTAAACATTCCTTTCCGACAAAGCATGGTACCCGAAGGCTTTCTGCAACATCCTTAACGTTTCTGCACCCGAAATTTCATTCCGCAAACAAAATTTAATGTAACTTTTCTTTGCTCAATATAATTAGAAATTGTAAAAATTGCTGAATGCACTTTTAGCGTCGTACAAAACCAAGCATAAAACAAAAACTGATGAATGTTTCGAAATAAAATTTGTCACAGATGTATATCACAATATATTTATGATGTGCGGTTTACCCCCGAGATTTAAATTGAAAACTGGCTTTACTTTTTGGACACAGTAGTAAATCTAAAATTTTATAAATATTAAATGTAAATTGTTGTTGTTGTTATATTTTTTGATTTCAATGCCTTCTAGATTTATAATATACACATCATACTATTAGTTATTATGACATTACACGAATGAACAAGCATGTAATGTGACTTATTCCAGTTTCATAATAAACAAAATATTGATAGCGTTTAGTATTCATTCTTTAACCACTATTTCTAGGAATTATTTTACAGTTAATCGCAAGAATGTAACAAAATATGAAAGTTCACTATACTTTAACATGTTATATAACGTTAACTCAATTTTTTAAAAATTTGACTTATTCCACTTTCAAAATAAACGGCTCATATATAAATTAAGAAGTAACTTAACCATTTCCCATCCCTGTGGTCGGGGGCACTCTCATGATTCGTAAAGTGCACCGCACGATCATGATGATATCCTTAGAATACCACCACAGCATCCACTGCTTGTCGTAGGAGGCGACTAAAATGGTTGGATCGCTGGGTTAATGCCCAGCATCTGTAAAAACTTTTTATGTTTATTTTAACAATTATTTTAGTTCATATATGATTTTGCCCGCGTTCATTTTTAATATAATTTATTTTTTCAAATTTTATTATTTCATTTTATATTTTTTGTTGGGTCGGTTTTTCAACATTTTCCGTACAAAAATGATTTATTTTTTACATGAATAATAATAAAAGAAAATCCCCGAAACATGTCTCTTCGGATCGCGGGGCGAGACATAATCCTCGTAAAGACACAATTAATAGCCTTAACATCCATTATACCAATGTCAGAGGTCTCGTGACTAACAAAAATTGCGCACATCAACATCTCGAATCACGTAAACCCGACATATTAGTCTCAGCTATCAGTTCGAACAAGCTTTTGAGTTGCAATGTGGAGTGTGCATCTTCGTTAAAAACCACATACCGTACTCAAGACACAAAAAGTACGAAATATTTTCAAAAACCGCTCAAACTATTGTGCTTAAAATGTCTCTTCCTAATAAACTCATTTTTTAAATTAGCTTGTACAGATCTCCTAATCAGACAGATTCAGAAACGATTAGCTTCTTCGAGGGCTTATCAGACAAATGTGACGATATTCGCAATCAACATCCCGAATGCGAATTAATTATGGTCGGTGACTTTAATGCCCACCATAAACAATGGTTGAATCACAAAGATACAAATGTCGCTGGGCGCCATGCGGAATGGCTTGCCGTTTCGCATGACCTCACACAGATTGTTAGTGAGTCCACATTTGAATGCCAAAATTCTAGAGGAGTTCATATTCTGGATCTCTGTCTGACATCAATCCCTCATTCCTTGGAGGCCCATGTCGAAATTGGAATTGGAAATTCTGACCAAAACTTAATAACCACAAAAATATCTGTCGAAACACCACTAGAATCTAGACAGCAGCCAAGGCGTCTTTGGCATTTCAATAAAGCTGATTTTGATGGTTTACGGTCATTTTTTCAACATTTCCCTTGGGAACGCCATTGCCTACATAACAACAACATCGACGACGCCGTTTCTAGTTTTACTAACACCGTCTTACATGGAATGAATAAATTTATACCCTCATCATTTTCCAATCCCAATCAAAATTTTAAAATATTTTCAAAAGAAGCCACCAAAGCTGCCAAACAAAATAAAGCGGCACACAAAAAATATAAACGCAACGAAATTTCTTATGAGGAATACAAAACGATACGGAACACCTGCAAAAAAACCTGTGGTAGAGAGGCAAAAAGAGCCGACAGCAAGAAAGCCAATGTGGCTTCCGAGTTGAAAATCTCCGATCGCAACTTTTACCACATGGTCGCATCGGTTGCAAATATTTCGAAAACATCTGTTTCAGCATTGAAACGTGCTGACGGCGCCTTGGTGGTGGATCCATATTTACAAGCCGACTTATTGGCAAGCGTCTTCAAATCGAACTCGACATTAGTTGTCCCAGATGGAATTGGACCTCCATTAATTCCATATTGTGGTTCTAAAATGAGCCCCGTCGTCATCTCGGAGGAAATTGTCTTTACTAATCTAAAGTCAATGAATGCAAACAAGGCCACCGGTCCTGATGGAATTCCAGTTCGAATATTGAAGGAGTTTGCCAGTGAATTGGCTCCAATATTATCTAAAATTTTCCTACTTTCATATAAGCAAGGTGACTACCCGAACGCCTGGAAGAATGCAATGGTGCAACCCGTGCTGAAACGGGGTTGTGACAAAACTGACCCTTCAAGCTACCGGCCAATATCAATTGTGTCAGCCGTCGCTAAGGTCTTTGAGAAATGCGTCAATCAACATATAGTTAAATATCTTGAAATTAGGAAACTAATTTCGGATAGACAATGCGGTTTTCGTGAAAGCCGATTCACGACCGATCTCCTGACGTATGTCACGAACAAATGGAATCTCGCCCTAGAACACCACGGAGAGGCCTTTGCAATCGCCTTGGATATATCCAAGGCTTTTGATAAGGTATGGCATGAGAATCTTATTTGTAAAATTGTGGCATACGGGCTGGACTCGATGACCACCAGGTGGATTAAAAGCTATCTCAATGACCGAAAAATCAGCGTCGTGCTTAATGGAAGATCATCATCGACGCACTCCCCAAATGCCAGAGTCCCTCAGGGATCACCTTTGTCACCGACCCTATTTTTGCTATACATCAACGATTTGCTGGATAGCACTGTAAACCCTATCCATAGCTTTGCGGATGATGCCACATTGCATTCTTCTATTTCATTCGAGGCGGAGCCTAGCATTACAGATCTAAATAATAAACGGTCAGAAGTCGTAACTTCTCTTAATTCCGATTTAAGTACAATATTTGAGTGGGGTAACAACAACTTAGTACAATTTAAAGAAAAAAAGACACAAATATGCACATTCTCACGTAAAAAAAGTCGCAACGACTACCCATTTGTGGTAAAAAACCATATCCTTGTGGGTTGCGACTCAATTCGACTGCTTGGTGTTCAAATAAGTAACAAACTCAAATGGAATGAACACATTATTGCATTGGCTAAATCAGCTTCAAAAAAACTCGGGTTCCTGAATCGATGCAGAAGGTTTTTCAAATCGCATCAAGTTCTCCAGATATATAAAACCTTCATCCGACCATGTATAGAGTATTGCTGTCAAGTTTGGGGAGGTGCGTCTGGTACCACCCTCCACTTATTGGACAGGGTTCAACGCCGCGCTATCAGAATAATACGGAATCCCAGACTTACTCAAGAACTAGTCAGCCTACAGCATCGCAGAGTTGTTGCAGAACTCTGCGTCTTCTACAGATGCTTACATGGTAAATGTTCTGCAGAACTATCGGAGAAAATACCACCATTCGTTACAACAACAAGAGTAACAAGAGGAACAACCAATGCACATAGGTTTACGGTGAAGCTCCCGAAACCTCGAACTGAAGAAACCAAGCGCGAATTTATATACCGAACATCAAAAAAGTGGAATTCGCTAATACACTTCAAATTTCCGATAGAATACCAAATGAATAAATTTAAGGTAGCTATTAATCATTACTTGCAGGATCGCGCATTGGGTGCAGAAGCTCTGACAGTTACAAGGAGCTAGGACCGTTAATAAGTCCGCTCTGCACCCAATTAAAGAATTGATAAAAAAAAAAAAAAAAAAAAAAATTTCTTATCCGATTTTGATGAAATTTAGCATGTTCGATGAAAATGAGATTCTAAAACGATTTATAGTTCTGGAATATGACCAATTAGGAAGGAACTTGGCCATTTCTAATACTATTGATGGAATTCAGCATGTACGATGGAAACGGGATTCTAAAATGCTTTTCAGATAATGTTCTAGAATTTATTTATTTATTTCAGATAAAAAGTCGACAAATTTGGCTTGATATAATACATAGAATAAGCTGTAGAATATGGCCAATTAGGAAGGAACTTGACCATTTCTTAACATATGAAGATGAAATTCGATATGCAATATGGAAATGGGATTCTACAATGATTTCAGCCTACAGTTCTGGAAAATGGGAAATAGAAATAGAAATAGGATTCTATAGTGAGTTTTAGATGAAATTCTGGAATATGGTCAACTAGGAAGAAACTTGATGGTTTCTTAACCGATTTTGATGAAATTTAGCAGGTACGATGAAAAAGAGTTTCTAAAAAGAGTTTTAGATAAAGTTATGGAATATGGCTAATAAGGATGGAACTTGACCGTTTCTTAACCGATTATAATAAAATTCACGAAGCATGATGAAAATGGGATTCTAAAATGAGGTTTAGATGATGTTCTGGAATATAGCCAATTAGGATGGGGCATGGATTTTATTATAATCGGTTAAGAAACGGTCAAGTTCCCTTATTGGCCATATTCCATAACTTTATCTAAAAATCGGTTTAGAATCTCATTTCTATCGCTGAATTTCATTATAATCGGTTAAGAAACCACGAAGTTCCTTCCTATAGTTTCCGTATTCCAGAACTTTATTTAAAACTCACTATAGAATCCCATTTCCATCATGCATCCCGAATTTCATCACAGTCGGTTAAGAAATCACCAATTTCCTTCCTAATTGGCCATTTTTCAGAACTGTATGCAAAAATCATTGTAGAATTCCATTTCCAAAGTGCATGTCGAATTTCATCTTCATTGTTTAAGAAATGGCCAAGTTCCTTCCTTATTGGTCATATTCCAGAACTTTATCTAAAAATCGATTTAGAATCGCATTTCGCGGGGGGGGGGGGGGGGGGTTCGCGGTGCGGCTTGCATCGCCGCCTGATGACCTCATTGCGATAATATTATGCATGAGGCATGAAGCCTAAGGACCAACCTAAGAAATCATACATCAACATAATGCTTACAGTGGATGAGTAATAGCCCACGACCAAAGGCAAATTTTGAAATTGTTTAGTCCCATTTTGAAATTGTTTAGTCTCACTTATTCTAATTGCTCCTAATTTCAAAACAATCACTTTCGACTACCAGAAGTACCAGAAGTTTGAGGTGCAATTACAGCAGTTTTTCAAAGTATCAATACATGCGGCAGAAAAACAAAATTCAGAATAATGTTAAAAAAAAAATCAAAGCAAATTTATTTACCAGTTTCTGTCAATAACAGTAGAAATATAAAATATTCCAGAGAAAGTTTAGTTTAGGGTGAATATGGGTTAAATTTAACGAAGAGCGAAATTATTAAAAATTTTGCAAGTTCAGTTTCGATCTGAATGAACATTACGAAAAATTTAATTTTTTTTTCATTCAATGTCATCAATGCTAATTACACTTTTGATTACTTTCTAGAAAGTAACCATGTAGTTAAGTATTACCAAATTAAACGCAACTTAATAATTTCAATTTTATTTTATTTAATGCATAAATACGATTTCGGTTTGAAATATAAGGTTTTTCCGGATTGCATACAATTCGCTAATACTCAACTACATGGTTGTTTTCTATATATAGAAGGTTTTTAAAACTGTAATTAGCCATTCAGTCGCTATAGCCTGAAGAGATTGACTGGAAAAAAATATTAAATTTTTCATAATTCTCCTTCAGATTGAAACTGAACTTGCAAAATTCTTGATAATTTCGCTCCTCGTAAAAATAATTATCTGGTTATGGCCCGGAAGAACCTATATAATTCAAGTTAAATTTAAGTTGGATAACCTTGAAATAACCTGTTAAATACAACTTTGCTTTTATATTACAATCCTAGCACGGACAGTACGATATTTTGTACAAAATAAGCAAGGTTCTTACTACAAAAGGGATCATAATCTTGAGGTAACCATTCCAAGGCCATCGCAAATAATTTAGTTTCTCAAAACCAAACAAGTTTTTCCGGAAACGATTTTTGAAGCATTGTTTAATTTTCGAGTTATTCATTTGGTTTTCTAAGAATATATAAATTTAATAGTCAAAAGAATAAAAGTGATGATCCGGGCCGAGTACGAAATGTTGAATGTTTCAGTGAAAGTGTTTCCGTAATAAAAGTTTCCAGACCAAATTTTTCATATTCAAAATGCTCCACACCCCAATTTTATATGCCTAAATATTTCCAACCTACTTAGCATTATTGCTTTTAAAGTGTTGTGTTAATCGAATTTTGAAAGTTAGAAACTTTTTTTTACAAAACTTGAATTTCTAAATTTTAAATTAAGTTTATCAAATTTCAAAATATTCAATAAAATTTATTAAAATTTTTAAATTATTTAATTTTTATTTTTTTCATAAGGAAAATACAAAATAAAGAAATTTTTGAAAATTCCAAACTACTAAATTGAAATTTGACTAATTTAACATGAGCAACCTACCTAAATTTTAAGTCGAAATTCAGAATTCATTACCATAATATTTTAGCTAAACTTTAATTTAAAAATTTTTATCGAATTATCATAGTAATTTCGAAAAACTTCAGTCAAACGAATATTTTGTAAGATCGATTTTCTTTTACATTTAAAGAAATTTAAATTTTTTCATTTGAAAAGTTTAAACATTTTGAATATTTTGAAATGTCAATTTCTTGGTTCTTTAAAGAATTTTGAACTTTAGAAATCGATAATTTCAAAAAAAATTCAAATTTTTAATTCGTAAATCATTACTAACATTGAACTTTGCATTTGTAATAACTTTCAACTGGACTTTTGCCATTTCATAAGATAAAACTTTTAAAAATACGAATTTTATAATCTGATTTTTTTTTACAAAATTCAAATTTATAAGTTTCGATAATTTTGTATCTAATTTTTGAAATTTTTCTGAAATAGCTAATCATTTTCAATGTCTAGAAGTTTGATAAGTTAAATTTTTAGAAATCTCAAAATAACGAAAATTTCGAAATTTTAAAATTTTTGTGAAACTGTATTTTTTGACATTTCGCGTCTAGATACTGATACTGATACAATTTTAAATTCCAATTGACTTTGAATTTCCATAAAGTTTATAAAATTTTTTAACAATTAGAATTCAGAAAATTTTTAATGTTTTAGGAAATCAAATTTCATAAATAATTATTATTCCTAACAACAATGAAAAAATTGCATATTTATGGAAATGTTAATTTCTATGTCGTGAAATTATGGAATTTCATAATAACCAAGCACAGTGAAAATCTGAAATCGAAATTATCTACAAAAAAAAAAAAATCAAACTCCAAAGGTTTCAAGCTTTTGATATATGTATGTATTTTATTAAAAGCTTTCAAAATTCGGAAGGAAATCTGATTTTTTCGATGAATCTGGGTCTTAGTAAGATGAAATTTACAATCTGTACAATTTTAAGGAGAGCTTTGATATGAAAGCACAATCACATTTTTTGCAACTTTTCACGGAAAGGATCCTTCCGATGCATTAAGAAGAGTTCTCAAGGAATGCTGTTAGAACGAGTTTATAAAAACCATTTCAAACCCAAATAACTAAGCTCCAAGAACTCTATTCATGGGATGTGAAAAATAAATAATCGGCAGTTTTCCTTTTTCAACTTAGAAGTTGTGGAAGGCATCCTTCTCAGCGTCTGAATCAACCACAAATTTTGCAGCTGGTTTCGTAATTTTCGTTTCATTAGGAGCCAATGGATATTAAGTGTTCGATGTGAATGAAGAACCATATGAACGTTAAACATTAAAATCATTTTAGGATTTCAACCACTGAAGGCCGATTCTCTCGTTATAAACCTCGACCTTTGAACCTTTGTTCATGAGACTATTGAGTGTTTAGTACTTTATGAGTTCTCCGGTGGGTTTTGGGATATTGGGAACTCATACTCAGTAATTTTTGTTTGTACACTTTATTATGAATGAGCGCCAATGCTCAAAATAGAGAATAAAAAAAAAATTATGGTAATCTCGCAACAAAACAACTTGACGGAATTAAGTTTTCCCATATTTTTTCATAAATTACTAAAACAATTTTCGCCATCAAGTTCTTCTATTGCGAAATTACCGTAAAAGTTACTGACGACAGTTTTTGAGGATGCGTCGTGAGCGCACAAGTGAAGTTGTGTGTGTTAGCAAGGCACTGTCAGTTTTACTTTCTTTTACGTAAGTAAAATAAAGTATTGTAATTACGAAAATTTTTGACCTTGATATTTTTGGAGATTTATCTGTTTTGAGATCTTCTGAGTCCGAAAAATTGGGTTTCGAAATGGTGCCTGTCTGTCAATCTGTGTCCTCCCTAGATGGTTTAACCAATCGAACTGAAACTTTAGATTTAAGCTTTTTTCATAAGTTGGGAGGTCCCAGTGAATTTTAGTGAACATCGGCCAACCAGAAGCGACCACTCCCTTTTTACTAACGTAAAAGAAAGAAATATTGCGTTTCGAAGTGGTATCTGTCTGTCGCCCTGTTTGACGTTTGTGTCCTCTCTACAGCCCAGATGGTTTAACTAATCGAACTGAAACTTTAGATTTATGCTTTTTTAATAAATTGGAAGGTCCAGTGAATTTTAGTCCAAATCGAGTAACCGGAAGTGGACAAAGTGGACACTCTCTTGGGTAAGAAAATTCAATTTGCAAATATCTCAATTACAAGGCTAGCCAATTCAAATTAACCACAGAATTAACCATGGCCCTATCTTTTGAGGGGGCCGATCAATAAGCAGGATTGATGTTTTCGTGGAATGAATTTTAATTTTTTTTTTGTTGTTTTGTAAAACGACTCATCGTGACGCAGGATAAAGTAAATAAATATAGCTGGCAATAAACCAACACCAAATCAATTAATATTTGAGCTACAAACAAAAATTTCTTGGCGTCATAAAAAATATTTTTTTTGCAATGGAACAAAATTAAATAGGCGCTATCTAATTTGTTTTTGGGCATCGAAATAAAAATTTTGAGAAACAACTATTAGAAACAAAAATAATAAATTGGCAATAATTTAATATTTGGGCCAAATTAACTACCTGTTTTGAAAAATTAAATATTCTGGAAAAGGGAGATTTAATTAATTAAAATTGCTTCGCCAACTTTACAGATACAGATTAAATATTAAATAATTTGTATCGATTAAATTTGACGGTTTTTAATGATTTTTAGATCAACTCCTGCAATATGGCCAATTAGGATGGAACTTGACTATTTCTTAACCGAATAATTTAACATGCACGATAGAATATAGGGAGGAGGAGGAATTGTGACAACATCTGGCGTATGGCTATTTAGGATGGGACTTGGCTACTTTTAACCAATTTTGATGAAATTATAATAAGGATGCTTAATCGGTGCTGATGAAACTCGATATCTACGAAGGAAGTATAGGGTTCTAAAATGATTATTCATCAAAATTCTAAAATATGGCCACATAAATGAGTTTCTAAAATACATTTTTGATGAAGTTCTGTAATGGAAAACCAAAAATTGTGATTTCCAAAAAGCAATCAAATAAATTAAACCACTATAAGGAGTATTTTTTTATGCATTATTATTTTATTATTAGTTGAGGGCCATGTGGGCGTTCAAGCCACCCCGCACTGCGACCTAAAAGATCTATTGTGCATGGACCCTACTTAATGAGCCGTCCAGTCAATATTCAGGCTCTTAATGAACCTGACAATACTGTCGGCCGGTATATGATGCATACTATCCGGGCTCATTACTCTCCCTCCTGGGCAATGGCACAGAACATGTTCCGCTGATTCCGCTTCCATGTCGCAGAAGCGACATCTATCCGTCGAACTTAGACCCATTTTCATAAGGTGATACCTTAAGGGGATGTGACCGGTGAGGAAGCCGGTAGCAGCCTCAACTCAGGTTTCCTAAGTACAAGACATTCCTTGGCCCTGGCCGACGAAGGTGAAATAAATTCCTTCGCCTGTCGCAAACCTGGAATTCCGCGCCAGTAAGAGGACTTTTGCACATCCTCCCAGCGTTTAACCGCTGCCCTAAGGTGCCCCTTAGAGACGCTAAGTCGGTTATTTTACGAATACTAAATATTTTTCTAGTACCCTAATAGATAAAACATAAAACTTTTGTTGTTTTTTTTTTTGGCTTCCCGCTAATGAATAGGATCAAAAACTATGTCTTTAAGATTTTAACAGTTTCTAGGACCTTTCAAAGTTTTATTAGTTGGGAAATTTAGGTCTGCTTAAGAATTTAAGGAATTTCGTTAAACTTTATAGTTGAAGTTGATGATATACTAAATCGAAATTCCTAGGTAATCATGGAAGTCTCAGTAATATCGCTATGCATTATACAATGTACAAGAAGAACATATGCGGCCAAATTCTCTACGGTTTAAGATTCACCTGCTAAAGAAAATCTAGCTTGTTTGCTTCAGAATAGTTTTTCAAGATAACTTAGAAGCTTTGCATATGAAATTAAAGTTGTTTTATCGGGAGTCCTTAAAATAATCTTTAGGCATGGTCTAAAGCTCTGTTAGCTTGTTGTTTACATTTTCTTTTGGGAATAATTGTACAATAGTTCTGCAGAGCAAAATTTTGCGACAAAGCAAAAATTGCTAAAACTTGATTTTATTCTGGCAACCAAAATATTTGCATATAGACACGTTATCTAATGTTCTTATGTAGGACAGTATATCTGTTGTTCCAATTAATCTTTGTATTTGTAGGCAAACACTAAAACTGACTAACTCTTACAGGGCCTTGGATCAAAATCATTTTATCCACAATTAAAAAAACAAAAAATTGAATTTAATCAAAATTATATAAAGTTTTCAACCGTCTCAAACCAAAAGTGCTTAACGATACCTTTCAAAGTCTTAAACAATTATAATGCAGGATATTATCTTACAATTCTAATAAAAAGCATTTTGACATCTTTAAAACAACCCCAATATGTTAAACGTACGATTTAGTATAAATAAATGATCATACGTCTGTTATCATCACGATCTCATCAAACATTTAAGGGTTGTGATTTAATGAGAAGCTGTAATTTTCACACCTTAAGCCAAAATTCTAAAATATAATGTAAACAACATAAAAACAGAAAAAACCGTTAGAATCGTAAAGGTAAAGAAACATCACATAATAATCATAAATAACATGTAAGGTACTAATCAAGATCAAACTGTAACTTATTATTATTAACATTCATTGAATTCCTTTTTTATTTTATTTTTGGTTTTTGGTTTATACGGCAACTATACATCAAGATTACAAAAACTGTTTTCTTCTTGCGTACATACATGTATTGTATATAAGAAATCGGAACAAAAATACTCATACGGCACAGTCGTAGAATTTTATTGTTGGTCGTGTTAAAAGTATCACCTCTTATTATATAGTTTGCAGTTTTGTTTAGTTTTGTACAACATACCTAATAAAAGATGACAAAAAGGATTTGTTTATATGCAAAAACTATATAAAATTAAAGGGTAGATCCTTTTGGCTTGATATCACAACTATATGATTTTCTGTGTGCAGACGTACAAACAATAAAATCGGTTGTCAGTTACACATATAGTTTCGTGTACGCTTAGTTAACTGGCAGGAATGTGACACAACTTCTCATATTTGCGAAAATATGGTTAGAAAATTATCACCGCTGTACATAAAATATACGTACATATCACAAACACAAGTACTATACAGGACACAAAGGAAAAAGTGAAATAAAAAACAAATATTTATAATTAATTTTCTTATCACAAGTTAATTAAAAAACCAACAAATAAAAATTTGTCATTACCATAATATTAAAAGTAAAAAATTTACAAAACCACAAAAACTGATGTGCATCTGATATGAATCTTTTGTATAATTATACAAAACAAAATGATTTTTTCCACATATGAAAATTCACATATCTTCGTCTTTTTGTTGTTACGAATATCCATGTGTATGTATTTATTTTGAAAATTTTCCAAAAACATGAAAAACAAATTAAATTCTTTTTATGTTTATATGAGCATAATTTTGTTTTGTATCGTATTGTTGGTTGTTTATTCGTTGGAAAAACTTTTATTCTCACATGTAACATCAACAACATAACATGCAAATCAAGTTTCTGAAATTTGAAAGCAAAATGAAGATGAGCATTTTTCTTGTGTATACAGTATTTGGTTGAGATCGGTTGATTGTTTAATTTTGATAAAGTTTCAGTATAAAGGATTCATTTAGGTTGAAATAATTGGGTTAGTTCTTACTTATTTACCAGTGATGACAATTTTGTTTATTCCTGTGCGACTCTTTAGTTTTGCACATTAATGTTTTTCTGATTTATTTGTGTGCGATCGCTATCACTAGAATTCCGAGGTTTCTGGTGTTTAACATTTATAGGATCATACAGTTCTGATATAGGATTTGTATTTTAAGCAAAATATGATCCACACAGAAGCACGAAGTTGTGAAAATGTTGCCCACTAAAATTTTGCATACTAATACCTTTATTAAAATCTTATTGAAATCTGCACGCGTCCACTGCATCCAGTAGCTTGTTTGGAATACCAAAATGTCACTAGTATGTATTGGATATTGATAATTGGATTTGACTGTTTGAAATGCCGGTATATTAGTCATCGTCTTTACCACTCCAAATAACAGCCAAATCTATTTAGTTGGTTGCTATGACAAACAACGTTTTGCAAACATGTTTTACGACTGTGAAGTCATTTCAAATGATTTTTCCTATAGTCCCATTTATTTTAAGTGAGTTTGAATTGACTATTATAGCAAAAAGTTAGCTTGTAGCCGAAAAACGATGATTGGCATGACAGCTTACTAATATTTAGTAGGCATACTCGGCGATTATTTGGCGTGAGAAAAGAAATGGCATAGGAAATTGGGGTGTTTAAGTAATTAATATAATCATGATATAAATTATAATTTAATAAAAAAGCAAAATCACAAATTTTTTTATTTTATTTTCAGTGCTGGCAGGATTTAAAAAATCCGTTAAGCGAAAACTCAACCAATATAGAGCTGAACAAAATCAGACGGGAGGCGGTGGACTTGAGCACGTCGTGGAGTTGACTGAAGACAAGCATTGTATTATTGACATTTGCGGTACGGAAAATTTGGATGGTGCCCGGATCGTTGAGAAACCTGGAATATGGTAAATTTAAATAACATTATTGATTTAAATATTAATTCATTTTTCTTAAAGGGGTCACAAGTAGAACCGGTTTCACCAGATTATACACCATCCTCACCAGAACTCTTCCCTTTAACCCTTAGCTGCCACACTGGGGTCAGGCTGACCCCAGCCGTATTGAAGCCCAATTCAAAACTGCCGCTTTTACAAATATGAACTATAAACGCCACCTGTCGTTACTTGAAGAGTACCCCCGACCCCTCGAGCACAAATCAAGTATTAGAAAGCGTTAGTGTAGCTCTGGCAGCTTTACAAAGTTGAGTGGTGCCGTAAAAGACCCCAGTGTGGCAGCTACAATTATTCATCGAATTAAAAAATTTTGTTTTTTCGAAGTGTTTAAATTCATTTTTTCGTTCCCTGCTTTTATCTTTTTTTCCTCTCTTTGTGAAAGAAAACAAAAAATATTTTTGTTTGTTTCTTTCCCCGGGAACGAAATCGAAAAAGGTAAAATATCTCTCATCATATAAAACACAAAAGGTAGGAGAGGAGAGATATTGATTTAATTTTGACTCAGCTACAATTTTTTTTCACAATTTTTATATTCCAATGATTTTATATTATTATAATTATGATTATATATGATATTATTATGAGTACTGGCATTTAAATAAATTCGAATAAAATCTGTATTTTGTCAAAATAACCAACTTCAAACTTCTAAATAAATACCTTTTTTTTAACGCCGACTATCAAACTATTTTTTTCCTTAAAGATACATATCCCAAGAGTACTCCACTCAATTTTTAGCTCTTAATATGAAAAAATTAAAAAATACAAGTTTTTTAGTGAAAATAGATATTTTTACCATTTTTTTGCATTTAACAATTTTTTTTCAATACTAAAAATTAGTTATTCATAAAAACAACCATTCTATATTTGAAAGTACGTATTAACGAATATCAGAAAATTTTTGTTAAGAACAAAAATCAATATACACTTCGCAATCTATTTTTTAACGCTGGGGTACGAAATGACCAGTGTGGCAGCTATGTTATTCGGCAGAAGTGTGGCAGCTAAGGGTTAACCCCATCAGCAGTTTCACCAACTTTTTCCAAATTTCTCGTCATCAGGGTGGACCAGTAGAACAGAGAGTGATCGGAGAGCAAGGATTCGGCGAACTCGAATTTCTGAGATATTGCGACTTCGAGCACAGCGGCAGAGGAATAATCCGAGAAGTGTAAGTAATGTACATATGTGCACGATAACATTATACATATTTAACCTTGCTTTTATTTATTTGATAGGAAAGCGTCGCCGTTACATCGGTTCTAAGATCGCTACAAATGCAACAGGGAACCCTGGGCTTCTTAAAGATATCAAAACATTGCTGACAAACAAGATATTTAAAAAAAAATTGTTGAAATTGATGAAATAAAACAGTTACATTACATTTTTTAAAAGTAGGGCCTCTTTCTTGAATATTAGTCAAAAATTATCGATGTTTTTTCCGGAATATTCATCTTCGGCATTAGCAATTGGAACTATTTCTTCACGTATTATATTAATTTCCTCTATGGGATAGTTATTTTCAATTAATATTGTGCAATACTACACATGAATATATTATATTGGCCGTCCTCTCATGTAAGTATTGTAGGTGACCCGATGTCGATAATTTTACTAATGCGTGTTACGCTCGATGACACCTTGCTCTGACACATGATAGCAAACGCGCCTAACCCCACGCATCGTTTTATCATTTAAATACCAGAAAACTGTGCTTAAAACTTAGAAAATATAATGGTAAATTCGCTAAATATATCGTTCGGTCACTAACATTTTGAAACTACATTAGACGAAATTTACCATGTTTTAACTGATAAAATATACGCTAAAATTAATTATTTTTAAACATTTATAGTTTTATTTATAGTTACTATCAGAATAATTTTAATTAATGAAAATTAAAATTAAAAAAACAAATAACAAATTTTTGTTACATATTTCACACATTTAACTAAGGCACTTTTCAACTTTATCATTTAAACATTATTTTAATGTTTAAAAATGTTTTTATAACAGCCGGTATATGAAAATTTTATTTAACTTACCATCGGTCGGATATATCAAAAGGATCCTAGGTATCGCGCAAATACTCATTGTATCGCTTTGTTTTGAGCTTGCGGTCGTAGTACATGAATGGTATAATTTAATCCATTTCTAACTCTCTCCCACAAAAAAACACTCAGAAGAATTTTTTTTTTAAAACAATCGAACTACTTTAGCTAAGCACTCAAGAAAAAGTAAACAATGTTTTGAATTAAACGTGAAATTGAAAAAAATAAAAAAGTGATTTGGTTACTAAAAAACCAAACGAAAATAAGTATACTTAAATAAACAAATTCTCGTATCGCATCGTCAATAGATCATGTTTAAATGTCAAATTTTCTTTAACCACCGACGATGCCATCTTCACAAAAAAATGAATATTTCACATTACATGGATTATGAATAGATGTCAGTGTAACAAATTGGGACATTTTTCTAAAAACTGATTTTCTATTTGGAATAAATTTTGGGATATTTTTGATTTAAATTAATATAGAATACATAATTTATTAAATAAAATAATAAAAATGGAATAGATTGGCAATTTTTATTGAATAAAAGGCAATTTCAATTCTGCCGTTTCTGGGAACGGTAGCACTAAAAAAGCGCATTTTTCAATTAAAATTTTCAAATTGTTGGAATTTTATTATTTTCATTAAAAAATTAGGTAATTTTTTATTATTTCCTATTATATTTAATTAAAAACGTGCAGTCATTACTCATAAATGGATGTTGTTAGTTAAACGTGTGTATTTTTGTCATGTGGCTTTCACCATATAGATATTTATAGTACAAACAACAAATTAAAATATTTTGTTGTTTAAACAAATAAATTAAAATTGTGTTTGTTGCTCACAAACATGTTTACACACCTTTTTTATTTTTTATTTAGAATGCTGTTGCCATCTTTTAAAAACCGGACCTACTATTCTACAAATACTATCCAATAGTGACATCTCTTGGCAAACATATAACACTAAAATTCTTGTTTTTGGTGCTGCCTCTTTCGGAAAACATCATCTACTTATATATTCTTCGTCGACCACATTCGTTATGTATTATATTATTTTTTATTTTTTTTTTGGGATTCATTGTTTTGTTTAGCTATGAATACGAGTTTATAAGAACATAGTAAATTGTGCCATTTTAATAATTTCTCTCTACCGTCCCCTTCTAAAAAATTATCGTGATCGTAAATGAAAAGCAAAAACAATATAAATAATTGACAGCAGAATGAAAGGCGTAGTTCTAGTAACAGTACGAATAAAAACGTTGAGTCAGAAAAACGATTAAAGCTGTTAGAAGGATAAACGAATTGTTAAAATATTTTAAAAAAATTGAAAAAATACAATATATTAAAAGACCGCAATTTAACAAACAACAGCAAAATGAGTTGAACAAACAAAAGTTGGCCTAAGTAAAAATTAAAATTAAGAAGCGAAAGCTAACACTCGAAGAAAGGATGATTATTTTTGAGAGCTGGATTAGATTTAAATTTTTTTCTTTTTATGAAGAATATTAATTTGTTATTTTATTGTTATTTTAGTTTTAATGTGTTTGGTTTATTATTTAAGTCGCGGTGATTTTAAACTGAAAAATATATTTAATGACCATTATTAAAGTAAATTGTTCCCAAATATGAATTATTATTTGCCAGTACTGGCACTGAAAAATATTAATGATATGATATGATATAGATCTACAGGCCAACCATAATGGTGATCCTAGGTATTTATAGCACATTCCTGGAGTATGCCTAGCCCATTATCAAGAAAAGATACCTGGGAGCACCATATTCCAGAATTATGCGGGCCTAGGCCCTGCCTGCATCCTCAACACAAAAGGTTTGTAAGGATTTGGGATGTTAGTCACAGATATAACTAGGGTAGTAATCGCAGCAAAGTTATTTTCTAACTACGTAGTTAATTTATTAAAATAAAAATTTGTTAAATAAAACCATTCTCACACTATAGATTTGGATTTTGTTAATTGTTAGTATATGTTAGTAGTGAACAGGTATAGGTGTTGCTATAGGTTTTATCAATATGTGTACTCAATACTTAATAACCAGGGGTCTTCTTTTCTCGTGCTGTATATAAAGATGTGTGCCTATCTCCCACCATCACCAATTCTCGCGGTGGGTGTATTTGTCCGTTAAGACTCGACAGCATAATCGCATGCACATATTGATGACCTAATGGTTGTTTAAGTCAGTTAAGTAAGAGTTCACAGTAGAGTCATATATAGTTATCCTTATCATTCATTCAGTCTATCTAGGGTTTATTTATCATTAAGTTTATCTGTTATTACTTTTGAAAAAAATAACATTCAAACAACATGCAACCTATCTCTATATAGACCGTTCACTTCGAAAAGTGGTGCAAGTCAACCATCTAAAAAAGAAAAATCTTTGATAATGATATGAATAGAGATATACCGGCAAACAACTTATCCCTAATTTTAATTTAAGCAATAACAAGAAAATTAAAAGTCCCATATATCTCATTTATTGATTCTCAATTCTCAATTCCTTCATTTCCTTGTTTCATCAAGTTATGGAACCACACCACCTCCAAAAACAAACCGTCCATTTTATTCAGCAAAATTTGGAGAGATTTTTTAAATATAAATATTCGTAAAGGAGAAAATATAAAAGCAAAAAACAAAATAAACAAACCAAACCGGGTTGAACTCAACTTATCAATAACTAAAAGAACAAAAAAAAAAAAAAAAAAAAAAAAAATATGTAGATCGTTTCGTTTTGGCAATAAAAACAGCAACTTGTACACAATAAATGCCAATTCTGTTCAAAAAATAAAACCGAGAACAATTATCCGTCAAAAGTTAATCAAAACATCACAAAATCTCCAAAAATATCCAAAAATGTCTACACCAACAAAGCTTGGTTGAAACCATTCCAATCAAAACGGAAAAATTACACGGAACTTTTGTTGCTATTTTTACCAGATCCGAACCAAAAGTGCAAAACAATGACGCGTCCTTAGAAAAGTTATCCTTAATAACAAAATCAACTTGTGCCTTTGCAACCAAAACAAAAACATTTCCAAATTTTAATTGTATTATTCTAAGAAACACACTCCATTTCAATGCACTGAACAAAAATCAAAATACGGCACCAAACTATTTTATTATGTCTCTCCCTCGCACCGAACTCCTTACACTTGACGTTTGTTTCTTTCTCCTCTATAGCTTTTAGCTCTGATACATACATATATAGCACGATTGTTGAAAAAGTACAGATCTTTTTCCGAAAGAGGCAGCACGGTCAAAAAAGAAGTACAGAGCGTTTGTCACTAGATGTCACTACACAATCATAAAAATATTACTGACGTTTTCCAAAAAGGGACAGGCAAAATTAATTTATTTATCACATACTAATAATAGTCACTTTTATGACACGAAAATATTTTTGTTTATATTTACAAAATGCATACATAAAAATGTCATACAATTTTTGACAGCAAATATTTAGTGACACCTAGTGGCATTATGTGAAAGTTGCTTGTGTTTTCCGAGTTTTCCGAAAGATGGTAGCTCTTGCGGTTGTTGAAAATTTGACATTTTAACATGATCTATATTCACACACCAAACTAAAATCATGCATTATTTGTGAGAAACCAAAAAATTTGGCTTCCCTCACTACAAAATTAAGATATTCAAGAAAGATATTGCCTGATAAATGCATCCCGGTGGATTACATTATTCCATATTTAATTATTTAAATTTTAATTTAAAACACTTCACACACTGAAACTGAGTTGTATCCATAGAACTTTTTTTTTTAAATTCGGCTATAACACTTTGGACCACTACACTTTCGATCAGTCAACTCAAAAATAAGAACACAAAAATAAAAACACAAGCAACTATCATTTTTTCCTTTACTTTCAATTCTCTCGTGTAATTTTTTTAGGTTAGAAAACAATCAAAAAATTAAAGTTGCAAGAAAAATGGAAACAATTAATTTCACGTTGAAGTTTTTATTGCAACGGGTATAAAACCCAACAATATAACAAACCATCAACTTTTTAAAATTAAATTAAAGCAAAAACACGAGAAAATTGATAAAAATTAAGGAGCGAATGAAAAACACGACTTCACACACTGACTATTCTAGTACTTTTCACTGGCACTGAAAAATATTAATAAAGATTAATTCAAAATAAATAAATAATTGTTACTTTATTCAAAAAATTTTATGATAATTTCACTAGGCCCATTTAAACCAACCGCTTACCCCAGACTTGGGGCAAAATGGGATTATTTTGTACCTCAGCCAATTCTTCAATATATAAAAATCTGTAAATTATAAATGATTTTGTGAATGATTTCTCCCGATTTCTCTCTGATGCTAGCCTAGCAAATTGTGCTGCGTCTTCAGTCGCATGATAAGGGGAGGTATTCTGATATCGAATCGTAGAAATTATTGCATTACCTAAGATGCGGAAAGGTAACCAGAATTAACAAGCGCAACCTACCGTTCCGTTACAAACTTAACTCGGAACAACTCATGGTAACTTCAAAATCAATCTCAAATCAACTCCCAATTACCCAACCATCAACTAATTTAAAATAAATCCCCAACTGAATCTGTCACTCACTAACTCAATCTACAACACGACATCCAACATGACCCTCAAATTAACCATAAGCTCAACGTCTAACTCAATACGACCGTAAAATCAATACGATCCGAAATCCTGCATATACATACGAGAACTGAACTAGTGAACTCTTCACTAGTACACAGATACTCAAATGGACGAACAATTTTTTTTGTGTTTTTGCTTTTTCGAACTCAAGGACCCTCAAAACTTCGATAAAAGTAGTTTTGGACAAAAAATGTTTGTTTTTTTTTGGCAGGATTTCAATAACTTTGAAAGTTTTTGTGGTGGGACGTTAAATTTAAAGAACTCTTAAAAGTAGAATAAAAATAAATGTATTTCGTGAGTTTCTGTGCATAGTTTTAAAATTGTTCCGTTACAGGTACAGAGGTTGAGTGTTGAGTCTATTTAAAATCATTCTAACCACTATACCTGTCGCGTATTCCGTTCACTTTACAAAGTTTTGAACGAGAAGTGATGTTCTTCGAATCTACTTGTTCTTCATTCTATAGCTAACTGATTTCAGAAACAATAATTTCCCAAAATTGTTTAGGAAAAGAAATATTTATAGGAAACGTTTAGCAAATACTTCAAAAGCCCACTACATTAACCTAAAATTATGAAATTAGCTCGTATAATTTACAAAAACTATTCAAGTTCACATTGACGGGATACAAATTCAATTTATGGTTAATATTCAATATTTTTTACAATCTGTGCATGTTAAATACAATAAAATTGAAATTTTTAAAAGATTTTTAAAAAAGGGAATTGTTAAATTCGCTAATATACTTATACTACAAAGTGCATGGTTCATTCCTATGCATAGAAAAAAAAACATTGTATTAAGTTAGCATTTCAGTCGCTATAGCCTGGTGAGATGATTGAAAAATGAATTTTTTTTTCACAATCCTCCTCAGATCGAAACGGAATTGCAGAACTTTTAACAATTTCTCCTCTTCGTAAAATTTTAAAATTAATTCCTTCTTCAGTTTCTTCAAGCCTGTGCTTTTCAATTTTTATTTGGTGGGATTTTATGTTCTTTTTAGTTGTTCTCTGGACCTTATGGTAAAATCTCTACCTGTTTGGCCGATGTATATAATTTTGAACTGTCGTCGTACGTTTGAATACGCATGAATCACTATTTTTAATATTTTCTATAATTTTGATGTTTTATTCTGTTTATCACTATTTATTTATACGGTTGGACGATCTCATATTACAAGGAGATCTTACTTGAAATCATTTTATTGTGTGGTTTTCTTTTGATACTTTAACCAATTTCTCGGGTTTAACCAACTCGGGTCCGCACCCTCTACCCCATCCCGAGATGAACTCTTTAATTCTTATACCCAATTCACATATATATCGTTTTAATAGATATAGCATTATTTGTGACATCCTTCCTTCCCCTTTTCCATAAACATACACATTATTCTCATTTATTTCTAATTTCAAACACACACACACACACATACATACACAAGCAAACACCACAAAATTCCAAAAAAGGACAATAATATATATCCATGATAATAATGATGATGACAATCGGATTACAATTACAAAACGAAAATCCTTTTTATTGTCATTCAACTGAAATAATTTTTACCTTTCAACTTGACCAGAGAGATAGATAGACATGAGTTGAGATAAATCGCATTTGTTGAAATTAACGAAATTGAAGGATATAAAGGGATCATTCTTTACATATATAGTTATACACATTTAATTACATACGTATATTTGTTCTATATTCTTATCAATAAAACTTTCTGATAACGAGTATAAATTTACAAAATACTTATGTAATATAAAAGGATTTAGTACATTGATGTAAAGGTCAATTAAGAATATATGAGTAGATGAGATAAGAAAATTTTCTTATTAAGCGTAGACCTTTTTTGTGTTTTGGTTTGGTTGCTGTTTGATGTTAATTAATCGCTTCATTAGGATTATTGAAACAATATAGTAGGAAAAGATTAGAGTAACCTATTATCATCCCAATTAATGGTTCAATAATTTTTTGCAAACAAAGATTTTAAGTTACCTACTGTGTATGCGTAAAGTTTGAAGGTAAAATCGTTAAAAATTGTTGTTTGTCTATAAAGTATACAAGTAAAGGCAGATGTAAATATCGAATAACTTATTCTCTATCAACAAAAGGCATCTGCAATTTAGTGGTCGTTGTGGTATGGTTTAGGTTTAACTAAAGATGGTATTTTATACGAAGACAATATTAATTATACGATAATATGTATCATTGGGCTTCACACTTTTAAATGAACTCTTAAGCACAGTAATGTTTACATGTAAAAAGCCCACACAAAACATCTATAATAAAATCGAGAATAACATGCATGCGTCATACACGTACCAATTTCAATTATTTTTAACATTTTATTATTTGACATGAATGGGTTATGTTTTTCTCTTCCATAAACACAACAAAAATCCAAACAATTTTTTTTTTTTAAATATCAAATTTCCTAAATATCAATTGTCATATCTTCCTATTGTAATCCGAGTTCATGTTATTTGTTCTGTCTGCAGTGTATTTAGTGTACTCAGTACTCGAAAGGATCAGAGAAAAAAAAAACATTTCAATCAAATTCATGGAGGTATCATGTACTCATCTTGATCATGACATGAATACAATTATGTATAATTTGTAGTATACGTATGCAGCCAAAGTATTTTAAGGATATAGATAAAATTATTTTACTTAATCCATACAAAATTCCAACAGGAAATTATCATTTTGAACTCATTTTCTAAATGCTTGAATCAAATTAACCTAAAAAGCTTCGTCATATAATTAACTTATGCACATTATCATTAAGTATATTCATATAGTACCAGCATAGTGCCATAAAAAAAAACTGATGACGATCATGATGTAATGAACAAAATTCAGAGAATATATGTTTATTATAATAACATAATTATTTACAAAATAGTTTTAAGATTTATCAACACTAAAAAAAAAAACTGTAATTATAGTACATGTAATCATATAAGTTACTGTATATGAAGTCATAATATAAACTCATCAACCCATATTGGTTTTATCTACATACAAACGAGTATATAAGCGCGCATACGAATCACGCGTTTCATGTCAAAAGTTTTTAGTTTATATAATTATTTAGTGGGGAATCCTTATCGTCATACACAATTACCATATGTTGTGGCAAGGGTACATCACACTTTATATTTTACATATAATTGCATTTATGTATTTCGATGACGACGGGTGCCAATTACATCAGGTGAATTTTAATTATAGCACACGATTTAAAAAAACTTATGGTACAGATGGCCAACTATCATCCCTATATAAACTCTGGTAAACTTCAAAAATAAATACAGTCCCCTTGTATACGATTTGTTTTTCTCGCTTCTAAATACATCTGCTTTATTGATCTATGATTGATCATCATTATCTTGTTCTCTCTCTGTCTGTCTATCTCCCCCCCAATAATAATTTATGCCAAACTCTATCGAGTCGATCCATAGATTATTATTAATTTTGATCGACTGATGTGATGTTATTTCTCGAGTCACAATACAAAAGGGCTTGATTCTGTTGTTATGTTTTGTATATTCCAACCAATGCTAAATTGCATTATCATCTTATTGTGTCTAACAAAATCAATAGCCCTAAATCGTAAATTTATGAAACGTATTTAATGAATAACAAAGAGGCACGAATAGAAATTCTAAAATTGTTGATGATCAATTAATATCGAGTCATACACGTGACCACTATTTCGAAATAATTAAAGTTAATCAAACAGTTTTGGTTCATCATTACGATAAATAAAAAATGTCACGCTAATACATGATTAGTTTCCACTTATATGAATTCGAAATGATGAATTTAAGAAAGTTGTATTTGCTCTTAATTCATTATGTAATTCTAGAACTCAGAAGTGAGAAGTTGTTATTTTTGCTATGAGCACACAACATCAATAAATTCTATTTAATCCGTTAAGATCGTTATCTGATTTGTTTATGTTTTCTAGATAAGATATTATAATGTACGAGTAGTTCTCGTCGCGCGACACCAATTTATTGTTAAATAAATATATAAATATCATCAGTTTTGCACTTCGTGATTACACTTAGTGACTGCTCTAAATGGCTACTCCTGGTGACTACACTAGATGACTACACTTGGTGGCTACACTTGATGACTACACTTAGTGACTACACTTGGTGACTACTCTTGGTGACTACATTAGATGACTACACGTGGAGGCTACACTTGGTGACTACACTAGATGACTACTCTTGGTGACTACACTAGATGACCACACTAGAAGACTACACTTGATGACTACACTTTGTGACTACACTTGGTGACTACACTCGACGACGACACTTGGTGACTACACTTGATGACTACACTTAATGGCTACACTTGCTGATTATACTTGGTGGATATGCTTTGTGGCTATACTTGGTGGCTACACTTCCTGACTACCCTTGGTGGCTACACTTGGTGACTACACTTGACGACAACACTTGGTGATTACACTTGGTGACACACTTGGTGACTACACTTGGTGACTATACTAGACGACTACATTTGGTGACTACACTTGATGACTATACTTGGTGACCGCACTTGGTGACTACACTTGGTGGATACACTTGGTGACTACACTTGGCGACTACACTTAGCGACTACACTTGTTGGCTACACTTTTTAACTACACTTAATGACTACACTTGGTGACTACACTTGGTGACTACACTAAGTGACTACGCTTAAATGTTATTCTACAAAAGATCGTATTTGATTAGCGAAAGGTTGAATTTGATTTATAAAAGAATGTATCTGATTTGAAGATAGTGGTATTTGAAGTACAAAAGGTTCGATTTGAAGTGCGGGCCTGTAGAGTGTACATTTCAAAATGTACGAAAAGAGAATAGAAAAGAATGTGTACAAATTCATGAGGAGACACCTTGACAGGGCACGTAAACTGTAATATTGTACATACATTTTTTGTAGTGTATGAGTTTGACTTTGACTTACTGTACATGAATGAATAAATAAAATGCGTTACTATTTTAATTCAAAAACATACTTAACATGTGCTAAAACGGCATAATATACCGCTGGGTATAGATTAATGTAGATTCGCCCGCCGCTTACTAAGATAGTTTATTGGCCAACACGGCGCATTATACTTTAGATTAATTAATCGCTGAACCTTAACCGGTTTTGTTGGCTGTAACACTAATGTTTCAAGCAAATGAGCAACGATGACCAAGCAAGTAATTTCATATTTTCAACTTGTAACAATCTTTTGGCAAGGCGAAGGCCAACCAAACTAGCGTTGAAGCATTGGTAAATCTTGTATTGCCGCCTAAGAAAAAGAGAACGAATTGAGAACGGGAATACCTAACATAGCATAGATGAATAAAATTAAGAGAAATTATTATTAAACTAAAGTGCACTTGACTGAAACTTATGATAGTGAATCTTATCTGTCACCACCAAACAATTAAGATAATATTTAATAAAAAAAAAATTGAATCTAATGTGTATAATAAAAATTAAGAAATAAGGAAACCTTATTGTGTAATTATGTTATTTTGTTGTACGAAGATCATCATTCGGTTATCAGCTGTTTATTATTCGCATTGTTTTGTTTTTGCTGATAAAATGATTTTGCAACGTAATCGATGAATGATCTGCACGTGGTTTTAGTTTTATTTTGAATATACACTGGGATTATTTATTACTATTAAAGTAAACAAATCGACCGTTTGGCGCTCTTATTATAATCGCCCTATGACGTATCGATCGCTTAGCGCCTCGCTGGTTATGACACTGAAACATAGAAAAAAAGGAGTTTTTGCCTTTTGCCCAAGAATAAAAAATCTGTTTTACTCATTTGATGTCGCTTTTCTTAAAGCGATTTTAATTAGATATAGTGTCTTTCAAAAAACAAGAAAAATAGTCAAAATAAGCAAAGGGCTCCAAATATGCGAGTTATACTCCATTTAAGGTCGCGTGTGTAAGCAGTTGAGATCAAAATTGACTTTGGAGCCTAAACTAGACAGTGATAAGAAGAAAAAAGAAATCCCGAATTTAGCGAACTGCATATCAGTAAAAAGCATTCTGCTCGGACCTAATTTTATCGACCAGCGGGTGTATTCTGGTTTTCCTTAGGAATTTGGATTTTTCTTCCTATATTGAAATTATTTTTGATAGCAGTTTTTCCTATGGTTTATTCTGGCGTAAAAAAGGAAAATGAATAGGAATTTTTTTTGTTTCTTTTATTTTTTGTATGGGAAAGGTAACTTGAGTAACTTTGTTACCAACATAATAAAAATTAAAACTTACTCTGAAGTTACTTTGGTCTATTTCCGAAAATGCCTATTATAAAGATGATATTAAACGGATTTGTTTTATTACGCTGGAATTTGTCGGTTATAAACATGCACCCATTTTTATTATTTTTTATCTGACGTTTCGGCGAACATATACAAATAACAAAATGCCTACTTAGTGTTAAAGTAAAAAGTTCAATTGGAATTAATTTAACGTATCAAAAAAGGCAAGGAAAAATAAATTTCAAAACTGCTATAAATAGGAAAAATAAAATAATAAGCCAGAATAAGCATTTAGGGGAAAAAAATAAAACTGCTGTGAAAATGTCAATTTTTTTTCCTTTTCCTATTCCTAAGGAAAACCAGAATACACCCGCTGGGCTCGAATTCTTGAAACTTCTAGTAAAATATGTCATTTCAGTCAAAAACAACAAAAACTAAGCAAAATACATATAAAAAAATCATTACACACTTCCTGCGCAATATACTATCTGCAGATATCCATTGTACGGCGTACAAATATTATTCTTATCCAAGGACTGGGGCCAGCAAAGAGCGTTGAGGTTCCCTTTAATTAGTATTTCAAGCTCAGATGTGAGCTTATCTAATTCAGCAAATTAGAATCACTTTTTAATATTCGTGCTACCCTAATTGGTGGGGCGAGTATAGGATGGCCTTAACGGAATATATTCTCGAATTAAGAAGATCCAAAAGGGCTACCTGGAGAAACTTCTGTGAGGGAATCAAAGAATTACCCTCTACAGCTCGTCTCCAGAAAGTCCTTTCCAGGAATCACTCAAATGGTTTAGAGCTTCTTCAGAAGCAAAACGGGGAGTTCACTGAAAACCGGAAGAAAACCTTGGAGCTACTATTAGGTACCCACTTTCCGGATTCAATAGTGGTAGGAGCCCAAGAGACCCGCATGACCCTTCAAGTGAGGTGGCCTATTCACCCCACAGTAGGATCTGGAGCCTCTCTGGAAAAATTTTCCCACCCAGCAAGGTGTGACGGGCTACTGGCTCTTTCAAACCTTTCAAATCTGCTGGAGGGGATGGTATCTTTCCAGCTTTACTTCAAAAAGGTATTGAGGAAATACTCCCCAGCTTGGTCCAGATGTTTCGGGCAAGTTATGTTTTTAACTATATTCCGAAACTATGGAGGAAAGTAAATGTGGTCTTTATACCAAATGGAGAGGGTCGTCTGAACACCCAGCCCTGGGCTTTTCGGCCAATTAGCCTCACATCGTTTCTATTGAAGACGATGGAAAAAATCTTGGATCATCAAATAAGAAGTGAAGTCCTTGTAAGTAATCCGCTGCATCGGAACCAGCTTGCTTATCAAGCTGGCAAATCCACTGTGATGGCTCTTAGTGGTATAGGCATGAGGATTGAAAGAGCGATGGCTTTTAAGGAAATTGCCCTTTCTGCCTTTGTAGACATTGAGGGGGCTTTTGATAATACCTCCTATGGATCAATAGAGAGGGCAGCTACGGAGAAGGGGGTTCCGCCTTCGAAAACTAGGTGGATCCGCTCCATGCTGAAATATCGCGATATTACAGCCACATTAGGTGGCGAGTCGGTAAACAACAGAGCCGTAAAAGGCTGTCCCCAAGGAGGCATACTGTCTTCTCTTTTATGGTCATTGGTTATTGACAGACTACTGGTCCTCCTAAGTAGCCATGGGTTTGATGTCCAGGGCTATGCGGATGACGTGGCTATCATAATTAGAGGCAAGTTTGATGGGGTCATCTCTGATCTCATGCAAAATGCACTTGATTTAATATGGCAGTGGTGTGACCAGGAAGGACTCAGCGTTAATCCAAACAAAACTGGCATTGTCTCTTGTACGAAGAGGAGAAAGCTATCGCTTATAGATAGCTCCCTCGTTAAACGGTACTATCGTTGCTTTTTCCAAAGAAGTTAAATATCTAGGGGTCATCCTAGATCATAAGCTGAACTGCGAACAACATTTACAAAAAATTCTAAATAGAGCCACAAAGACTTTTTGGGCCTATCAGAGACTCTACGGATGTACTTGGGGACTACAACCAAAAATGATATACTGGGCATTTCTAACCTTCATTAGGCATATCGCTAGTGTGGTGGCCTAAAACCGAACAAAGGACAGCGCAAACTTTATTGAATAAGGTTCAGCGTATGGCCTGCGTTGGGGTTACAGGCTCAATGAAAATATGTCCGACCGCAGCAATGGAGGTACTCCTAGGACTAACTCCATTGCATTTGCAGTTAAAAAGGATGCTGCTACTATGGCCCTTAAGATGCAGGCAGAGGGTAACATCAAACCAGGCAATATGGTGGGCCATCTGGAAATCCTCAAGGAGTTTCAGACAGACTCTAACCGAGAGGAGTGGAGTAAAGGGAGACCATCCTTTGAGCGAGGGTCATTGGTGTGGTTTACAGATGGATCAAAAACGGAAGATGGGGGGTAGGAATACACGGGAGTGGAACATCACTCTCGAAGTCTTTGGGTACCAATGCTACCGTCTTGCTACCTCCGAACTTTGTGCTAGGATAGGCATATCTAAAGGTAAGTAATACATTATTCTAAGGTATTAATGTTTGCAGATGTTCTCAAAGTCTTTAAAACAGTAGAAAACATCGGCGATACCCATAAGCTACAAGAAGACATCGACAATCTAGCGATGTGGTGTGAGTCTAACCTCCTCAGTCTCAACAACAACAAGTGTAAGAGTTTATCGTTCCATCGGAAAGTTAACCCTGTTATACAACAATTTCAAATTAATGGCATACTTTTACAAAAAGTATTTTAGATCAAAGACCTAGGGGTTACTTTCGTTGAAAACATGTGCTTTACTAAGCACATCGAGCAATGCGTTGCTAGAGCAAATTCCATGCTTGGTTTTATTAAGTGTTGGACTGGGGATATTTATGACCTCGAGACAATCAAGATCCTGTATTAAGCCTACGTCAGACCTCAACTTGAATACACTGTCAACGTCTGGTGTTCTTTTTACGACGAACCTATCCAAAAAAATTGTTTACGGTATAACGTGGCAAGACGGATGGGATTACGACCATGACTTACCGCACCACATTAACCTGAAGCGATTACCATCATATGCTACTGGATATAAAACCTATCAAATGACAACATTGGCAAATAGACGAGAGCTATTAAAGTATTCAATTGTTGGAAATATTTTACTTGATCAAATCGATGCACCATCCATACTAGAATCAATTAAAATAAAGGCACCGAGTAGGAATTTAAGACCATGAGTTGCTTCATCTGAATAAATACAGAACAAACTATGGTGACAATGAACCGGTAATCATAATGTCGAAGAGTTTTAATAAAATCGACCATCTGTTCGACTTTTACTTAAGCAAAGTCAGCTCTAAACGTAGATTGAAGTAACATTATGCTTCTTTTTTAATTTAAATTTATTTGTTATTCTACCCTGTTGACATTGTATTGTTATAAATTCAAGTCAAATTTGTATAGACTTTTCTCATATAAATAAATTAAGGAGGATGCATAGAATCATAGGAACATATACTAATGCTATTATTGAGTTCCGATACTGCCGAACTAAATTAATTTACAAGAGATACACTGATATTATTATATAGAAGAATATTATGAGTTCCGCTTGCATATTCCCGACATTCAATTTATCTTCAACGTCTTACTGTACAATTTGTTAATAATAAACAAAATAAATTGATTAAATAAATTTTCAAATTTGTTTTTCAGTATCAAGTGGATGTTTCGTGTGACAACATAAAAAAAATTAAACTAATAGATAAGATAGTTTAAAAAATAATAATAATGTCTTCAAATCATCATCATCATCATAATCATAATGATAATAATCATCATCCGATTCAAAGTCATGTGCGGCATTTGTATTTAAATAAAAAAATGTCAGATTTTAATTTTATTGTGGGCCAAACACAAACTATAATTCCAGGCCATAAATTTCTGTTCTCCATAATAAGTCCGGTGTTTTATAGAATGTTTTATCAAAACGAATTACCTGTGGCTTGTGTTATTGATAATAATACTAATAATAATAATAACAATAATAATAGTAATAATATTAACAATAGCACTAGTAACAATAATAATTGTAATAATGAAGTTTATATAACAAATATAAATTATTTTTCGTTTATTGAATTTTTAAAGTACATCTACTTCAGTGAAATATTTGTTACGCAAAAAATTATCAAGGACATCCTCCAGCTGTCGACCGACTTCGAAATGGATGAGCTAAAAGAGATTTGCGTCGAGTATCTAGTGAAAAATTTATATTTACAAAATGCTTTGTATTTCTTACACTTGGCCATCGAATACAAATTGCACGTAATTAAGGAGAAATGTTTAAACATTATTGGTTTTAATTATACGAAAATAACAAATGACTATTTATTCCTTAATTTACACGAGGATCTGTTAATGATTATCCTGAAATCAAATTATTTCAAATGCTTTGAATATCAAATATTGAGTGGACTGTTAAATTGGCTGAAAACATATTGTGTCACGAATAACATAAAAATTAACTCGATCGAATATTACAATTTAATACAAAAGTTTTTTTATTTCATCCGATTCAATAATATCAATGAATCATGCTTGGGGCTTATTAATTTCCGTGCACTAAATACGGGCTGCCCTAATTTTATCGATAAAAATTTTGTGATCCAAAATTATTTATTTAAAAATAATAAAAGTAATCGAAATGAGAGGAAAGTGATTAAGACACGGTATGAATTGGCGTGCGAATTGAAATACTATCAGCGATTTACACGGGTTAACCATATTGTTATAAATAATAAGATTAAAAAATTTACCGATTTATATTTTATGGTGAACGAACAAGTATATTGTTATGGATTTGGTATACTGGGACCAACCGAGAACGGAGTGAAATTACTACCTCAACAGGTGGTCACAGTGACGCTACAAAATTCTGAAGTGTCAGTAGTTAAAATTAAACAGGAGGCTATTAACTACAAAGGGACATCAAAAACGTATGATATTATGTTTGAAAAACCGTTGCTAATCAAACCGTTTGATTATCATTATGTGGTTATCGATTATGATGAACAATCGGCTCAGCTGAGCGGTGAAAATGTGGAACATTATGTTGGACTTGGCTGCATCGAGGAGGAAGAAATTGATGGTATATTGATCAAGTATAAAGTGAATTGCGGAAAATTTGGATCGACGAACGCAATGAGTCGGCTAATGTCATTGATTTTAAGCAAATTTGAAGTTTTTTCAGACAAACGTATCGAAAATATTTATGATTACGGAACAGATGTTGAAATTGAAGATAATTTTGATTTTGATAAATAAATGTCATTTAAATTATATGATTTGTTATTTATTTTTTATTGAAAGGTGAGGTGACCAGGTGACATAATAAATTGCGGGAACGTTTCAATTCAATTTTGTCGGACTACTTTATAGCGCGAAAATTACGCGTAGTTTGTCTAATTGTTTTATTAATTGCATGTTAAAGCCAAAGCGTAAAAACTGACACTTGATACTTATAAAGTAGCAATAAATTATGCAAAACACATAAACAATTTACTTACTTTATGACTAAATTTATAAATAAAATATAATCAACAAATATTTGATGACCTTATAAATTTTGTTAGTTCACCGAAGTTACTATTAACAGACAGTGATAATGGGGATTCATCATTGGGTGGTCTTCACGTTTTTTCTTAAGAACCGAATCCGAAAATATTTCGAGTTTCATATACATACGTGTATTATAAAATATAATAAATTATTAATTGATTTTTTTAACTTCAAATTACACATTGTCTATGTCACTAATTACACATAAAATTATTAATTGAGTCATTCAAAGTCAAGGTGATGCGCATATTGATAAACACATCCATAGATGGCAGTGTGATGTACAATAAATGTATCGAATTTAGTTTCTCATGATTTTTTTTTTTAAATCGCTTCCAGCTACATAAATGAACAATTAAAGAATTTTTAAGTGGATTTGAAAATGATCATCTTAAGAAATCACTCAACATTAACAATACGTATTATACGAAGTTTTTTTTTTGTATTTTTAACAATGCAACTATCAAAATAACCCCTAATAAAGCGGAACATGAGTGTATTGTATATTTTAGTGGTTATGGTTACAGTAGTTATTTTATTCGTTTTCTTATTATATAGTTACATGTAATTGAGTTAGTTTAATATCCAAAGTACTTTTCGAAGTTTGAATAAATTTTAATAAATAATTAGGGTGAACCTTAAAGGAATTTATAGTGCGGGAAATTTTTACGTTTGACACGGCCGGCCGGCGATGGGATTTGAAAATTTATGAAGCGATACTTTTGATATTTTCATTTAAGTGATACGTCGTCACCAAACCCGAGTATAGCATAATCAACATACTTAGCCGCTCCGATGTTCTCGTTTTTTTAGGCCTATCACCGCATAATGTAATATAATACAGTATACAGTTGAAACAACATCCCGCCGAAAATCCTAATTCCCTCATTCTCGAGCAAATACAACAACAAATTAATTTTTTGTTGTTGTTTTACTCGAGAATGAAAGAACACGCACCCTTAGCGAGATATTACTTTAACTATACCTCACATAAAGGAATTCTCGACCTCCGACAAGAATTTTTTATTGTAATTTTATTCAAAACAGACATACATATACAAGAATCACTAATGACGAAAAGGATTATGTCAATGTCCTGGTTAATTTAGTGCACCTGGGGAATTGCCACCACCTTTGGTTTTATTTGCATATAAAAGACTTCCTCAGTAAGTCGTAAAAAAAATGGGAATTGGAACGTCCGAAAATAGGTGGATGACGAGTCAGACATGTTATGAAGACATAACCAATGATTTTCATCCTTGGCTTAAGGAGAACAAATAAAATTTCACTCATCATCGCTTCCATTAAGCGCATTTTGTGACAAAATTCAGATACATAATTGTATTATTTCAAAATACCATTGACATGTTGCAGCCATGTGATGTTGAATTATTTCATCCTCTAAAAAACGAATGGAATGAAGCTGTATACAATATCGATGGAAAAATGACTGTAAAAAACTCAACAAAGAGAATTTTCTCCTTTGATAGATAGCTGCTTATAAAATGGAGTAACATCTGGCATTTTAAAGAACGAGTTTCGAACCATCGGATTATTTCTTTTCAATCCTACCGGAATTGATTATAGCAAGCTGATAAATTAAATTGCTGTTCATACCGTTGCAAGAGGCCTAAACTCAATTTGAAAGATCTGAAACCCAAGGAACAAAAAAAAACTAATGCCGGTTGTTGCCAGTTTCAAAGAGTTCATTTCTTACTTAGACCAACAGAAATTGGAACAGGATTGGAAAGCAGAACGAAAATATAAAAGAAAACTGAAATTTACCAGACAAAGAATCACACAACACAATGAAGTGACTTTAAAAGCAAACATCAACAATAAATCAATAAATAACAAGCGATTTCTATTAGTAATAACGTTACTAATAACGCACAATTAATAATAGTTGGGTCGAATTTCCTTTTTAATTTTGGTATTTTGGTTGAAATTCAGGAACTTCTTAAACAACTTATTTTGCTAACTACGAAGCGATATTTTACTAACAACTCAATTCAATCGCTGAATCGCAATTTATTTTTAGGATAAATATTCGACGCACAAACGAAAAGAAAAAAATTCTTTAAGTCGAATTTTCTACAGGTCAATTTAAAAAAATTGGCTTAAGTAATTGTTTTTGAAATAATGTATGTAATAAATAGTTCAAGTATTACTATATAAACTCAAGTGTCACTTAGGTTATCATTTAAGAATGTGAAGATAAAGAATGAGCAAAAACCAGTAATTAAAATTGAAATTAACTTGTTGTGAAAAGATTTCTATGTTAATTATAAATGAATCTGGTAGTTATGACATTTTAAAGCTAATTAGTGCACCCAATTTTGAAACAAAACAGGCAAAGCTTACAAGATATAACAACGTACAAGTGGGGAAAAATATACAGATTATGTTTAACTGCCACCAAAGCATATCTCGACATTTCACAAAACCAAGAATATCATTTTTTTATCATTAGTTTACTCACTGCCAGGATCGTGTATCTATAGTTTTTAGGAGATGTAAGCTCAAATTTTTCTGAAAACTAAATTATTTTCCGGGAAAATTTTCACTGTTCTTAAATATTTCTACCAAAATCATTTCTTTGGATCATTTTTGATGTTAGGATTGTGTACTGCATCCCGAGCTAAGCTTTTGAAGCCTTATAAACGTAAGAATAATTCTTTTGTTACGAGTACAAAAGCATGATAGATTTCTTCAACAATGTGCTCTGAAACCTATAAATCACCTATTTTAGATTACCGCTTTATGGGGTTCTATAACATTTAATATCCCAGGACATTTTTATGGTTTTCGACTGAATATGGCAAATTCGAAGTGTTAACAGCTGCCAAGCTCTTACCTGCTCTATACTTGGGCCTTGGTTTTGATGTTAGTCTGCCTAGTTATAACACACGAGATACCATTGGACCACCCATAGTTCGATGCTTTGCTATTGAGCGGAATTTTAACATTTACCCTACTTGGTAAAGTGAGGCAATTTGTATCCTGAGTAGCGAGTTCATCTGCCTTTACATAACCCGCAACATTGAAATACTCTGGCACCCACGTTAAGTGGATGTTGGACTGATCTGCCATCTCGTTAAGAGATGAGGGACAACCTTGGGCTACTTTTGATGTATAAGGAAGTAAGATTTTACACCAAGTGGTACTCCCCGCATAAGTCAGAGAAATTTATTACACCAAGTGGTACTCCACCGCCCAGGTGGCACAGTGGTTAGCATACTTGCTTTACGCTCCGGAGGTCCCGGGTTCGATTCCCGGCGGGTGATGAAAAAATCACGGCTGGTTAAGGGTAGGATCAATGAATTAATCACTCATTATCCGTTAACAAAAATGATTACGAAACTTCAAAATGAAGCGGCCAAATCCCTCTATGGGATGTAGCGCCAGCGAAAAAAAAAAAAAAAAAAGTAAGATTTTAGCATTTTAATAGCGGCCTGACTGTCCGTAAAAAATGCGAATATCTTTTAAAGATACTACATTATACCTCAACCAATCCACGGCATCCATTATCGCGATTAATTTAGCCTGAAAAACACTGCAATAGTCGGAGAGACGAAATGATAGGTTCACATTCAATTTCTCACAGAAAACACCACCACCAATACTAGTATTCGTTTTTGAACCATTCGTGAAGAAGTTCAAAACTTCAGGGTTCAACCTCTCTTCACTCAGCCAGTCCTCTCTGGAAGAAATATCAGTACGAAACCTTTTAAAAAATGGTAATGGTATTATGTAATCGGTGGTACCAGAGATGTCTCTGTTACATAAAATGGATGAGTGTCCTGTATTATTTTACACGTCCAAATAAAATTTGAGCCTTAGAGCTGTGATCGCTGCCATTTACGAGAGCCATTATACGATGGCCTAGAGGAAGTATACGATGTAATATAACGTTTTTACAGGAGTATAGCGCCATATAGTAGCTTTCTTTAACCTTTCTAAAATATGAGGCAGCTACGTTCCAGGCACGTTTGCCGTCCAGAACGACACCCAGGTATTTCGATTTATCACTAAAGGTCAGCTAAAGAAGAGGTTGCTACACTCAGAAAAATATGCGATGTGAATTTGTTTTTTATCCGCAAAATTATTTTATTTTTATCCAATCGGTTATTCTTTTATAAAATCACTCCTAGTCAACGGATAAATATTTAAAAGTATTCTAACGGATAACTTTTAATAAACAATTTATAAATTTCACCATATTCGGTGTAAAATTATATTTTATCGTTTTGGATAAATAATTTCACACTTTCTTTTGAAAAAGGACACCGGTAGATTTGGTAAACACTCTATGTGGATTTAATAAAATAAAAATACACCTTTCGGTGTTCTTTTCTAAACGTGAAATTTCATGTCTAATTTAGCGAGAATATTTAATTGTTTTGTGTTAAAACAATTCAGTTTCAGTTGAGATTTTGTGCAAGGCGCATCGGTTGATCAATAATACATAATATAAAATTTATTTTATTCTAGTGGCTGTGTAAAAGATAAAGTGAATAGTGAGATGTGATGAAATTTTAATAAATTATAATTATTATAATACATAATATTTAATTACAATAACATTTACAAAACATTTTAATTATAATTTAAATGGATACGAGGTTGAAATTATAAATGCAAATATTGATGTCATCGAAATAAATCATTTAATTTGTAAAGACCCATTTGAATTTTGCTATCACGAAAAACATAATAATCCTTTTAAAATTTCAAAAAAAAATTAATAAAATAAATGAAATTTTTACATAACAGCATAATTTTACTATTGTTTTACTACTGTTATACATTTTTATAAACTGGTGTACCAGTTTTTATGTTTGTAATAGCATCCAAAGGGACTATATATATGTATATACAGTTTAACCTCCTAATAAGACCACCCTATAATCGGACCAATTCCAAATCGGGCCACTATTTGTGTTGTAAAAAGGGTTTGTCATAAGAACATGCCCCTGTAATCGGACCACCTCCAAATTGGACCTATGGACCACATTTTTCTTTAATTTTGAGTTTCTTTACCTCTCAGTACGACCGAAAAAATTTTATTTTTCTACATATTGTATAAATTACATACATATTTTGAAAATTTTAGAACGGTTTTATTCTTGCTACTTAAAAGTATTGCATACTGGTATTTCTTTTGACAGTTTATTTTGAGTTGTGTGACGTAATGAACATTGTATTTAGACCAGATAACCATAAATAACCGTAATCTGTTAATGAATCGATTGGTCGTAGCTATTGATGAATCAAATAGAGTTGAAGATTCTAAAAAAAAAATCAAAGTATCCGATGTATGCTCCTGGCTAATCGAGGCATGGACCAAGGTTACGCCTAAAACAATTGGAAATTGCTTTAGAAAAGCGGTATTTGATGACGGATCAGAAGATCCAGAAATAGAAACCGTTTCTTAATCAAACGAATCCGAAATGAAGTTTCTCAATTTCGACGAAAATTTTCAAATTTTCGGATAATTGTCAAGAAAATTTGTTGTCCGTTAGCGCACCAGCTCAAACTATTTCTTCTTATGAAAGCTCATCACCCGATGGAGACGAACTAATTAATGTTTTTGGGAGTAGCACCTACACAATTGCTAGCTCTTATTGAAATGCAAAAAAACTCCAATAAATAGAAGATTAAGCTAGCGCCAAAGGCTTAAACGAAATATTCTTTCATTTAGAAAAAATCCGAATAAAAAGGCAACAAAACTGACTTCCTATTTTACCCCGCCCGTGGCAATTTAATAGAATTTTTGGAAGTTTTTGCACAAGCCTATGTATATTAATGTCGAAGCTACCTTATGATTTACGAATGTACATACATACAGTTGCGGCAAAAATAATAGTAGTGCTACATCATAATTGCAACATATTCGAATTTTTCATATACTTTTAAACAAAATTATGATATTATTTTCTTATTATGTAATAAATAATGGAAATTTGGAAAACAACATTTTTTAAAAACTATGCTTTGTTTTCAAGGCAGTTTGTATTGAATAATCTTGATTCATTCACTACTATTATTTTTGCCGCAGCTGTATGTACATACTTCCAATTATCGTTTTATTATTGTGCTAATTTTATTTTTATTTTTTTTAATTTCCATAATCGGACCACCTCTTAATCGGACCATTTTCAAACGGTCCCAAAGGTGGTCCGATTAAAGAGGTTTAACTATTTGCAAAAACTCAAATTATCCTAAAGGATTTCTTCGAAAACTTATAAATATCCGAAAGGATTTCATAGAAATATCCAAAAGGGTTATTTCAGAAACCTAAAATTGGTGTTAATATGTAGCTTAAAATGGTGTTAGTATGTGGTGGCAAAGGAAAAGATTTATCATTTGTACGATTCAGTGTCAATTAAGTTATCCAAAAATGTCTTTTGTATCATCAAAGCTAGAAGATCCATTCGGATGCAATTTTCGAATATCCGATCGGTGAGATACTATGTAACACCAATTCGGTGTTACGGTAACCACTTTTTCTGTGTGTAGAGAAGAGAACCACCTCAGTTTTACGTTTAGTAACATTTACCTAGTTCACAACTGTTGGCTCATAGACTTACCATAGACACCAATACACACAAGAAAATAAATGGTCACCACAACACCGAATCGGTGTTGCATAGTGTCCCACCGATCGGATATTTATAATTTGAATCCAATCGGATATTATAATAAAAATGGCATAAAATACATTTGGATAAAAACTTTTACACCGCATAAAACCCAAACAGGAACATTCATCTTTAGGAAAACACCTAGAGGTGCATTTTATTAAATCCAAAAGGAGTTTTTATAAAAATTTATCTTTTCGGATAGATAAAAATATTTATCCGTTGATGCGTATTTAATTTTATAAAACTATATTCAGTTGGAGAAAAATAAAATACTTTTTCGGATAAAAAACTAATTAACACCGCACATTTTTTGAGTGTATGGTTTTTATCCCATTGGTATTTTATTTTAATGTATAAGATTTTAATAAGTTCCGAAGATTGTAAGAGAATTGAATCTCCTCATCAGACCGCTGCGACTAGACTGATTCTGATTGTATCACAATTTAAATTCTATATATACAGAAGGAATATGCAGGTTGCTTTAGCGAATTTAACTGATACAGCCAAATTCTCTTACAATTTTACTTTTTCACGAAAACTCCAAACGGTGTAAATATTTACTCCGATAGAACGAAAATAATCTCTGGGAAGTACCTTTAAAAAATCCGCTGTTGGCTACTTTTGCGTTTACTCCAAACGGTGCAAAAGTATACTGTTCGATCCTTTTGGATATTTTAAAATTTGTACCCGATCTTGCGGAGTTAATATGGTACTATTGGATAAAAAATAAAGTTTTTTTCGGATAAAATACCATTCACACCGCGATATTTTTTTGTGTGTAGTAACGTCATCCGCATAAGCAACCATTCTAACGCCTTGCCCTTCCAGGTGCAGCAACAGGTTATTAATAACCAAGTTCCAAAGAAGGGGGACAAGACTCCACCTTGCGGTGTGCCCACACCTCAAATCTACTAACGGAAGACCCGACCAGCTTATCCTTCACGCTCCTGCGCCTTACCATTTGATCTATTCAGCTAACAAGCAACTCATTCACACCCATACTCGACAGAGCTCGAGTTATTGCCACTGGTTTAACGTTTCTGAGTTCCTCCTCTATATCTAGAAAGGTTGTCAAGGAGTACTCCTTAAATTCTAGAAATTTCTCAATAGGACAAATCAGGGAGTGTAGATCATGTTTCATCAATCTCCCTTTACAGTACGCTCAATGAAGCTTTAAATGTTAGTTTCTATTTTTTTCAGTATCTTTAATAGAAAAGTGCATAAGTTTATAAGTTTCAGGTCTTTGGGATGGCAATGAGAGCTTTTTCCCACCTTAGGTATAAATATTTCGTTTACCTTAGTCCATTTCCTATGAATGTAGCAAAGTTCCAGGCTGCCTCTGAAGATAACTTCCAGCCAAGGTAGAGCCAAGTCAATGGCTTACTGAACATCCACAGTGATATTTATTCGCAGCTTATTATTCGACTTTCAACTTGAAGTCAGTACTTTCCGTAGCCTGGCAGCCTCCGAGGACTCCTGTATTTTACCACAGTAGAGTCTCCAAGCATTTATTTTGGCACTTCTTATTTCATAATTATATGTTCTGACGACTTTCTTATAGCAGTCCCAATCCGCAGAAGTTCTTGTTTTTTTGGCTTTGATGAGAACTTTGGAGCTGTTTCGACCACCAAGCTGGCCTTTGTTTAGCCAAAGTTCTACTCAGAGAAGATGCTCCCAGCATAGCTGCATGGCAATGAATTACTTAGAATGGTTCTGAAAGTACCCCAGTCGGATTTCCTGCTGCTTCTAAAAATACGTTTATTTGTGTCTTCTGTAATCAATTCATACTGAAGATAGCAGTGATCAGAAAAGGAAGGGTCATCAGACACTTTCCAATTCACCAAACTATCCTTAATAAAATCTGAGACAAGCGTGATACCTAGTACCTCTTGCCTGTTTCTAGTTACAAAAGTGGCTTACACCCAAAATTACATATTTGAAGGTTAGTAATAAGAATAAAATCATGAGTAATTCATCTCCCCCTTTTGTACCCATACAAACGTGTGAGTTCACATCACTGTCCAGGATGACTCCAACGTTTCAATTGGGCAAGAGATTGTTTCCTAGGCAAAGTAAATCGGAGCACGAAACCTTTAACATAGCATCATCGTGATTTGAGCACATCCTTAACCTTATGGATTAGCCGGAAGTGCACCCGATTGCAGATATATCTGCTTTTACGATGCAAAGACTTCTTGCAGGAAAATACGATGGGTCAACGCTCACAACTTGAGTTGAAAGTTGTTTAAACATTTAACGAAATTGTTGGAAATACATTAACCCTATCATCCTCAATCTAATGGTATGGCGTCACTAATGGCCCCAAATATACTGTTCGTCTTACTCGGAATTATTATGACCATATGAAGGAAGGCCTTAAATGCTCGCTAACCGAAATGCTATTTGTGTAGACCTTGATTACCCAGGATAATTTTCAATAAGAAATCATATATTTCCACTAACGCAAACAATTTCGCTGACATGATCAAACAAAGGATGCGTAATGTTAAATTATAGGACACGCTTCAGTGCCGACATTCGTCTAACTGTGACGTCTAGAACTGTGTGTGACGATGAAGGGACTTTCTTCTGAATTTCTGACAATCGCGAATGATCTTCGTTTACCTCGAAGTCTTACGGAAAACTTCGAAAATCTTAAATAATTACGTAAATCTCATTGTAAAACTACAATCTTTCTATTCTGAGGGTACCGGAAAAATGAATTTCGCACTTAGATAGTTGCAAAAACACACATATGAGAAAGGTGACAATTGTGGGAATGTTTTGAACCTGGTATTTTTGTCGTTAGATCAAGAAGTTATTGTTGATACGTGTGACGATTTAGCAGGATCGTCCAGCATTTACCATTTTCCTTTAAAAGTATCATTGCCTTTTATAGTAAGTGAAATTGTCAAGGATGAGTTAATTGTTGAAAATTTTAATTTTAAAATTTGGGACTATAATTGGAAATATAATTGGAGTGCATTTGAAGGTAACGATCATTTAGATGAAGTGTTGGAGGTATTTCATAATGTTTTAAATGTAGGGATGGAGAAATGTATTCCTAAATTTAAATCCCAGCATAAGGAAAAGGAACCGTGGCATAATAAAAAGCTTATTAATCTGAAAAACCGTAAAGACAAGGCTCATAAGAGATTTAAACTTGTCCCTACTTCTGATAGGTACGCTGTTTTTGAATCGTTGAGAAATGAATATCGCATATTCAATAAATTTCTTTACTTGTTCGCCGACTTTTTTGAGAGTGTTTATGTAAAGAAACCGGTAACGACAGATTCGACATCGAGCTATATTGTCCTGTGGCTGGAAATATATTTTCCTGGCAATTAGATGTTGATACTGTTTTGAATGAACTGCTATCGCTCGATACTAATCAAAGTGCAGGTTTCGATTCCATTCCAAAATTACTGAGCCAATAGTATTTTATCCGTTTTACCGAAACTTTTTGAAAAATTAGTCAAGGATTTTTTCTTTTATACTCGTTTCTAATTTATTTTTACTGACCAATTTTATTTCAACTGCTTTCGAATTGGGGAAGGATGTACAGGTTGTTTACGTAGATTTTAGCAAGGCCTTTGACAAATTTGATCACAAACTACTGTTGGATAAATTAGAGTCTTTGGATTGTAATAGTCTACCTATTAGGTGGATTAAATTTTACTTAGATTGTAGAACTCAAATAGCTAAGATTGGGAATTACACGTCTAGATTGATTCATGTAACGTCAGGGGTTCCCCAGGCAAGCCATTTGGGGTCCCCTTTTATTCATTTTATTTATTAATGACGTGATTGACTGTATTAAGTATTCTGAATTTCTCAAATATGCTGACGACATTAACATTTTTAAAACTATTTCGAATATTCGGGATGCAATGGATTTACAATCTGATTTATCGGATTTTACAAATTGGTGTACTTGTCATAATTTATTATAGAATATGTACTAAGAAGTGTAAAACAATGCGATTTTTCCGTAGAAGGAATGATTTGAACTTTAACCACAAAAAAGAATGAACAGATATGGAAGTTCCATGTCAAGTATTTACATTGAAATATTCAATCTAAGAAATGTATTCCTGCTCTAATCTTACCAGTTAAGAAAGAGACAATATAATACAATATTACATATTTCGCTTCTCTTCTTTTTGTTTTTACAAAAATTGTGTATAAAAAACAAAAAAAGAAGAGGAGCGAAGCGAAACATATTATTGTATTATATTGTCCCTGTCTTAACTGGTTAGATTAGAGCAGGAATACATTTCTTAGATTTAATATTTCAATGTAAATACTTGACATGGAACTTCCATATCTGCTCATTCTTTTCTGTGCTTTAACTACGAATTGCTTCTCAATGACCATAGAATTAAGAAAGTGGACACTTTCAACGATTTGGATATCACTTTTGCTTCTAATTTATCATGAGTATTTATCTAGGAATGAACCTGTTTATATTGTCTCGGTTGCTTTTAATAAAGTACGATCGATTTTTGATTTTAATTTGTCAAGAGAACCGGTTAAGGTTTTGATGTCTGATTTTCTTTGTGATTTTTGGTAAACTGTTTAATTTTTGTACTTTTAACTTGTAATGTAATTCAGTAATATTTTAAATTGTAACCAGATTTTTTTTTTAAAGTTGGTAAATAAATAAATAAACAATTTAGCGCAGATGTCTCTACGATGCGTTGCTAATAGGCGTTAAATATCAATTGAACAAATAACAAAAGCAGTTTCTTATTTATTCGCAGTTCTTTAAAATGTAGAACTTATTCGCTGGAGAATTTCCTGAGAATCACTTCAGAATTTCGTATAACATTTATAATTGACAGATTTGCTTAGACCCCACCGAGACATTTTCTGTTTTTACTGAACTTCGAGATTGACTTGGTGCTCGGTTGATTGCGGTCATTAGATACGATGCACAGGAAATACTTTTTTAACCAAAGCAAATGGAGCAAGCCCTTGAGCGAGGGTGTAAACCGTACACAATTTTATTGGTTTGATTTAAATGAAAATGTGGTTATATAACAATATGAAAGAATATATGCCTACAAACTTCAATTGTAGGATGGATGTCACAAAAAAGAGCAAATAAGGACCTAGATAAAATGTACCAAGCTTTAATGTGAATGTTCAAAAAGCACATACGTTTGAAGAAAATGCCCGTCTATGAAACCTTATTTTGTTAAGCAAACCTGAAAATCTGCCGTCACGTCTCCCTTTTTGAAGAATATCGGTTGAATTGACTCCGCTCCTTTAAATATTTATTTTTGTTCCCACAATCGAAATATTCACACGATTAACCAAACCTTGTTTGCGTGTTAAAAATACGTTCATATCCTTAAAAGTCGCGGCTTACAAGCTTGATTAATTTATTATCTTCATTTAATTTAAAGGTAATCGGTTTTATCACATTTTTCAAATCAATTTATATAAATTTAGAGGGGGGCACACGACTTCAGATAAAGGTAAGTGTACTATTATATAACACGTAAATTTTTGGTTTTGTTTTAAGATATTCCCTCATATTAAATTTATAAACCAATTGTGGGAATTTAAAAGAATTTGACCAATAAATTTCACGTTGAGTTTATATTCCCAATGTGCCCTATAAATTGCATCGATACATTAATAATTATTTAAAAGGATTTCGGGAATATGTAAATTTTGTAATGATTTATTTGGTGTAATTGGAAGCAATTTTAAGCGTCCTCTTGAGAATATTTGTATGCAAATTGAGCTTAAATTCAAATATTTGCACACCTATCACTTATCCATGTTCTCACAAAAAATAATCCGCCCTAATTTTTCTCGATACATAATTTTCCGTATGCTTTCTGCTATGTATTATTATTTTGAATGTTTGTCAACATAACAAACATAATCGCAATATAAAAAACCAACTAATGAGGGCGGAACGGAGATGCATTTAATGTGATTACATTTGAACACCAAAATTATGAAAAATCTCAAAACATTACAACGTAAGAGTATATATGTGTGTAGTGCCATCCCTTCTAGTTAAAGTATCGAATAGTTTTTTGTTTGGTAGCTGGTAAAAATAGCACTCAAAATATAATATTTTTTTGGTTATGCTCATAAATCAAATGTGCTACCCCTTAAAATATGTTTTTTTTGTGTGTTTGTTTGTAGTTTGGGATTTTAATCCCTAAATTGAATTAAATTATTAGTAAAAGGAAAAATTTATTTACCAGTTCACCGTGTAACCAGTGATAATATTGATGATAAATAAACGACTCAATTTTGGGAGATTTAAAAAAAATTTATTAGTTCAAAGGAAACAATCGGTCCCAAACATTATACCGCTCGATAAAAAGTCCATCTTTCATAGTCATATCATCTCCAATTTCTAAATAATTAAATTTTCGTCCTTCTACTGGCACCCATTCCACATCTTTTATGTACTCATCGGCCTTGTTATTGGGATTCCTAAAAAAGAGAAAACAAAGACATGAGACAAAATCAAACAACAGTAAAAGTAAAATTTAAGAAATCATCAAGTTATATAGAATTACCCAGTTTTAGCAAACGTCGCCCACATTCTTGTCATTTTTTCTACCATAACATTTTCCGGATCGTTTACATCAAATGCCGGAGAAATAAAACTAATTGTAAATAGGTAAAGTAAATCATCGTGGTGTACCACACCTAAATATAAAATAGAAAATATTAAGGTTAACCCACAAAATTGTACAAAGAGATTAAGAATAATTTTATTCACCTTGTGGTTTGCCTTCAAGTGTAAAAAAACTAAAACGTCCTTGATACGTATTTTTATAGTAATATACAGGAGTATGACGTGATGCTAGATCAACGAATCGATGTACAACAAATCCAACGGTACCATCCGATATTAATGGTGCAAAACTTTTAACAGCTTCATCAATATTATCATCCCTTACCGTTATATTGAAAAAAATTTGTCGTAACTCGCGACTAATACGTTTTGAATTTTCGGTATCCCTTTCGTATAGAAAATAAATTGGGGCAACCGTCTCAAAATCATTGTTAAAACTTTGACGATTTTTCTCCTTTTGCATCAAATAATACGGAACATTGAGAAATTCATCTTCTGTAATTCCGGTTATAATCGGAACCTTATAAAAATGTCCCAATGTGAAAAGACGAATTGGATCATCGGTTAAAAATCGCTCTTGACCAAACTCTCCTTCTACTACAGGTTTCCATAAAAGCAACGGATGTCCATTTTTTAAATCGAACATATCGCGTTGAGTATTCATGAATTGTTCATAGGGTATCTGACGAAGTAAGTCGACTATTTCATCCGGATCTTCACTTGTAATATTTAATAGCTCAGCTTGTCGTTTAACCAAATCAACTTGATGTGATGGAGCTTTGTTTTGCGTTGTACCAGCACTACTCATCGCAACAATTTTGTGAAATAAGCCATGTGACATTGGCGATAAAAGATGAAGTGCAGCACTCATTGCACCAGCACTATATCCAACTAATGTTACACTATCAGGATCACCACCAAATTTGTCGATATTCTGCTTAATCCATCGTAACGCTAATACCTGATCTTTCAAACCTGCGTTACCCGGACTTTTCTTGGTTCCCGTGCTCAAGAAGCCCAATGTACCCAAACGATAGTTTATTGTTACCAAGACAACGTCACGATTTAATAAGTACCCCGGTCCAAATGCATCACTTCTACCGTTGAAACCATAAAATCCACCCGGATGAATATATACAATTACCGGTTTGCGACTAGCATCATTGCAATGTTTTGTATATACATTAAGTCGTAAACAATCCTCGGATACCTGTGTTGAATTCCAGTATGGTTCTGGACAAGACGGTCCATCTTCGGTTGCATCAAAAATTTTATGTCCCCACGAATCAACTGGTTCGGCTTGTAAAAATCGAATTGGCACTTGCCCATATGGTATACCACGGAAACTATAGAACGATTCATTTCGATTTGTATATAAAATCGATCCGCGCACTTTACCCGAACTAATCGTAACTATTGGATTGTTTTGATTACTGGGATCACGATCAAAATTCCGCCACGACAGACAAGAATTTATAGAAATTGCTACGAGTAGCAGCACACCACAAGATACTGTTTGAGACATTTCAGTATAGAAACTAAATTTTATAACAAGAAATGAACTCTATTTATACTTAATTGTGTATTCACGTGATTGTATTCAAGATTATTTTATATTTTTGCGCGGGGAATCCCAAATCACCAAACAAAAGCAAATATGCATAATACTTGGTATTCATAACACGTTTGTTTTGAATTGATCTGTATTAACGATAACGACGTTGTTTTTTGCGGAATTAGGGTTATGCACTTAGTACAGGTCATCCTTGAGTTGCGTCGTTGGTATGTTTTTCAAAATGCGACATAAATCAAAGCGACTAAGTAAAAAACGAGCAAAAAGTTAAAAACATCAATGCAAAATAATTTAATAACAACGTGCTAAATTGACATCGTTACGCTAATAATTTTTAAATTTTCGAGTTTAGCCGTAAAATTTTTAACCGCAATATAGTGACTCGAGTAGTGTCGAACCCTTTTAATTTATACTCTTATTTGTTCACTTTTATATGTGCTTTTGTTGTCATAATGGATGGGAAATGTTTCACTAATTTTCGGGGTATTGATTACAATTTGCTTTGTGTACGTACATTATAAGGAATATATAGAGTGGCGGTTGACTAGAGACTACACAAATTAGAATTTTCTATTCGATTTGATCCCTAATTTAGTAACTACATAATATCGAAATGAATTTTTGTTTGGTAAAGTTATTAAATTTTATGAGCTAATAAATTTTCATTGGAAATAAATTTTATTGACTATATTTTTGGTATATCAGTGGTGTGAATTTATCGTTGTTCTCGTTGTTTTTTCAAATGCAGAGGGACTAGCACAATAAAATTATTAATTTTCTACTTTATTGAAACTGTATAGGTATAGGTGCAAAAAACACGTCTGTCGAACATCTAATGAATCGAATTTGGAATCGGATGATATCATTGAATTATATTTGCGTTTTATTTTGAATCTTGACATGAAAGACATTTTTTTGAGCGTCTCTGTAAAAACGCTAGCTATAAAAACGATAGATTTCATTTTTTATGTCACAAATATTTTTCTGTAAAGACACAATAGAAAAAGAAATGTATAAGTACAAACCCGCTAAAAATTGCGACCTAATTACCATAAAGAAATGGTGAAGTTTCTTTGCTTAAAAGTTAAAACTGTGTTGGAGTACCGTTTTGGCGATACAAACACAATACATTTTGAATTTACTAATACCGACCCATATCACCATAAAACGGGAGAGCCGGTCAAGTTGAATGCCTCCCCTCTCCTAAATGACTCGTAAATAAAACATTTTTGAAGAGGGAACCATGACACAATTATTGTTGATGATCTTGAAATTAATTATCAAAATCATATCACAGGGCCTCTTTTTTAGGTATCTATGTATTTTTGCTAAACAGCATTGCGATTCAGAACACAATAATTTCGCCTATCCCTACAATACAAGCACACCCTATATCCGTCGAAGAATAGAATCGAGTTACATTTTTCTAAGCTCTCCTCCAATAAAGGTAATCGTGAGTAAACGAAGTCATAACTGACGGTTCCTTGACAATAGTTTGGGTCGAATTTTTTGCAGATAAATACATGTAGTTTTCGAGGCAAATCCCTGATTTTTTGTAACTATACCTCACCATACCAAACTCTATGTATTGTAATAGCGAACAAAATATTGTTCCAGCTTTTGACATTTCGCGATGAATTAGGTTACCGTCCTTATTCTTGAAGACACTCGAATAAAAGTCGCCAATATCTTTAGTATGAAGCATTTCAAATTTTATGTTTGAAATGACGTATTTTACTAGAAATTCTAGTAAAGTTTTGTCGCCTTAGAGCATTCATTAAAGGTAAACTATTTATTTCTTATTAAATGTTGCAACAATTTAGCGATATCTTAAAAGTTCAATTTCTAATTTACTGATATTTGTAGGAATAGTGAATTATAACAGTTCCCATGGTTGTTAAAAATGCGAGGTTATCGGTGAATACAATTATTACAGAGGGCGCCATATGAGTTTTTGGAGAATTAATTGTGCTTTAAGGACTGATAGCAAGTTTCGCAACCAAACGGATGAAGTCCACCATAAGGAGAGGATGCCTTTAATCGATCTTCAATCAGTGAATTTAGTCGAAGATTATATACTAGCGAAGTAATTGCATTTTTTTGAAGTTTGGGCTAATGTAAAGATGCCTTATTGGTTGGGTACATGGTGACTTCAATTTCAGAGCAAAATTTTCAGCCAGTGACGTATAAAAGAAGTTATTAATAATGTTCTCGGAATTAATCTGTTCGATGATTGGTGCAAACATATTGAAAATATGCTGATCGCTTTTCATAATATAAACGATCGAAAGTCATTAAAAATCTATTTTTTGCATTGCCATGTGGAAAATTTTGCTGAACAATCACAAGCCGAATCCGATGAGCAAGGCGAGCGTTTTCACCAAGTGACGACAAGGCTGGAACATTGGTACAGCTGTAAAAAGCTAAATGCGTTCTTGGATGACATTTGTTGGAATTTACAAGAGGAAGAAGATCCCGAAGACGATACAAACGAATCAGTAAATTAAAATTGAAAAAGTTAAGAAAAATATTAATTATTTAATCATCAGCATCAATTCAATTTATAGTTTCTATTGAATCTATATTTGTCGATGCGATATTTATTTGATCGATTTCAATCGATAAATTCAATAAATTATCGGTCTTGATATGTTCGGCAAAGTTGTTTGTCTTGACTTGCGTAACAACTTTGCTGAAGAAAGCATAACGAAAATCTTATCTTAATGGTCCAAGAGCCAAAACTTGTCGATGTGACTCTGAGCCAAAACATATCGAAAGCGATATCTCAAAAATGGGGACTAATTTTGAAATGGGGCTAGCACCATTGGATTCAGCATACTTGAATTAGGCTTACCTCCTGGGTGCCCAGCTTGTCACAAAAAACTCAGTGATTCAAGTAGAACGCAGTAAATGAACTGATAGTAAATACTCAGGAAACATACTCCAACGTTTAAAGCGAAGGATTGGTGAGAAAAGTTTCTAGGCGAACTTGAATATTATTTCGAAGATAATCTCGATCGTTAGGTAATTGAAATAGATGTTTACAGTGCCTCAAAGAAACTTCAATAGCTGAATGATTTAAAGAAACCAGATCAGATAACAATTTAAAAGCCATATTGACATATTCCTCACATCCTCATCCAAAAATAATCTTTTGCGTCACATTTCGTTCTATTAGTTGGAAACGTCAAAATTCATCATAATCGGTTAAAAATAGCAAAGGTATATTCTAATTGCCCATATTCTAGAATTTAATTTTAAAATCATTTAAGACTGCAGTTTCCAACCCATTTGTCGAATTCCTCCATATCGGTTAAGATATAGAGAAGTTCCATCATAATTGGCTATATTCCTGAATTGTTTCTAAAAATCATTTTAAAATCACATTTCCAAGGCATATATCAAATTTCATAGTAATCTGTTAAGGAATAGCCAAGTTCCATCATACTTGACCACATTCCAGAACTTTGTCCGAAAAATATTTTAGAATCCCATTTTCATCGCGGATGTCATATTTCACTACAACCGGTTAAGAAGTAGCCAAAGTTGACCTCTATTAGCTATATTCCAGAACTTCATCAAAAAAACATTTTAGAATCCCATTTCCAACGCACATATCAAAATTGCATAATAAACGATTGAGAAATAGGCAAGTTCTATCATACTTGGCCATAAACCATCAAAAAATCATTTTAAAATCCCATTTCCAATCAACATGTTGAATTTCATCATAATCGGTTGAGAAATGGGTAAGCTTCATCATACTTGGCCATATTTCAGAACTTTATCCAAAAATCATTTTAGATTCCCATTTCCAACGCACATTTCGAATTTCAAACCAGCATATATAAAAAAAACGTAGATTTGTATAAAACCAGGTGTTTTGGGTCAATTCGTATGGCAGGTACTCCACCCTCTTGATGTATAGTCTCCAGAAGCTTTTCAAATCTCCGCCTTGACCATAGAAACAAACAGACTGGCGAAAAAAAAAATTAAAATTGGACAAGCCGTTCTCGAGATACCATGGATACAGACATCCAGACAGACGGGCGGACATTTTTTTGTTTTTGCTTCTTCAGACTCAGGGACTTTCAAAACGTCGAGAAAAATGGTTTCGGACCAACCAAATTTTACGTCATTATTGACAGGATTTCAACACTTTGTTCTTTTTAGACCGAAGCAAAAATTCGTTTTTTTTTGTGTTTTGCTTACGTTGACATTTCATCATACTTTGAGGTTTATTTAAAATTTTTATTTCACGTACAGTAATGTTAAAGCGAAATTGTATGTAAGGTTATCAAATTTTATGTTTTCGAAAAAATGGGCGGAACTGTCATCAGTGACATAAAAAAATCTGGTGCAACCCCTGTCATTGAAACTGGGCAACTATCTTATAGTGCCGAAACCAGAAAATTGGGCAATTTTTTCTAAATTTAAACACTGCAATCGACTTTTAAAAAAAAAATATTTATGTGGTTTCAATAGCCATGACTGTACTTACCCAAAAAAAATTGAGACACAACACTTAATAATTTTCGGCATTTTACAGCTCTCAATAATAACTATTACAATAAACTTTGTTGTTAAATACGTATAACCACAAAACTTACTTTCTGCGTAATAAAACTGCGCGAAATCTCCAAACTTTGAAATGAAGTTAGCCAAGTATCGTTGATTATTTTATTTTTAATTGTTAAAGAATGAGCAACCATATCAGAACAAAAGTTTGCTCTATTTGTGTATGTCAAGAACAAAACAAATAAATTCATTTCATTTTATTTTTTAACTTGAGCTTTGATGGTGAATGGAATTTTTGTTTTTAGTTTTTTTAGGTGATATATTAGCTGTGTTTTTTTATTCACTCCCTATTAGCCATTTCACACCATGTATACAGCGCATCGCAACGCTTCCTCTACAAACTTTAACGGAGGGGTAATTTTTGTGTTGCATCGTTTCAACAAAAATTTTATGTGGTGAACGAATTGCAACTCACTAACACAAACAAAAGAACCAATCAAAATAGTTAAAATTTTGTTCATCTAGTATGCTTATAATAAAAAATTACTTATACATACATAGATAAATATCAAGAGTTGACGCAACATAGTATGACGCAACATATTATGAACGTTGCGATGCGCTGTATACATGGTGTGAACACGCTGAATAGCTGATATTGAGAGCCGTCATTTTTCTATACCTAAATTTAAATTTGACACGCTATTTATTGGTAAACTAAATTTATTTAACATCAAACTATCATTTTTGATTCAATTATTTAGCGAGAACTTAATATGATAAAAAAATATTTGGCTCTGCCTATTTATACTTTTCATATGACGTCTCTCGCTAGCAGAAGAGACTAAAAGAGCGAATAAAAAAACGAAGTTATACCATTGCCAGACATAAAGATTATCGCGATAATCTAAGATCACGATTTCAATTTCATTTTAAACTCTATCCGGCTGAATAAAAAATCATATTTCGGCTGAATAGGTAAACAAATTTCAGCTTTAGTTTGCTGTAATTCGTAAAAGTATTTTAATTACGCAGTGTAATGTAATTTGCCCAGTCTTGATTGTACCTTCATATTATGTTTTAACTGTATGAAAATAACGCGAATTTATGATACTAACAATGGATTTTCATTGCGTTAAAGGTTATTTGTTGTGCCAAGCCACAGGTATACGTTTGATTATGATACTGATTAAATGTTGGATTCTAATTGATTTTTAGATGCAGTTCTGGAATATGGTCAAGTAGGATGAAGCTTGGTTATTTATTAACCGATCATTATGAAATTCGACATGTATGATGGATGTGGGATTCTAAAATGATTCATAGTATAAATACTTATAGTACTATCATCATACGAAAAAATACTTAATCGGTGAAGTTCCAGATGCGTCGTCGATCGCATTTAAATACATTATACAAAACTTTGGTAGTTACCTAAATGTAGGCAAGATTTGTTAAAGATTTCCTGGCCGGCTCTTCTCTATAACTTTACGTATTATTATAGGCAAATATACAAAATGTTTATGTATTTTTCTATATTATTTATTATACTACCAAAAATCTATTTATATTATTTTAAAATTCTGTAGGTCGTTCTGAAATTGTTTAAAATATACACAAAACCAAAGTTTTTGATGCATTGTAGTGCAATGATTATCCGAAAATTTTAAAAAATATTTTCAGAACATTTCACTATAAATTAAGCAATGATTGTATTGTTTGTGGTTTTTATTAGAACTGTAATCTTTTTGAAATTTTCTTATCGGTTAGTGGGGGTCTTAAACTTCGGTAAGAAGAAATTTTAGAATGTTTTAGTTTATTTGCGACATCGAAATATTGTGCAATTACTAGAGCAACAGCACGAATTGGAATAAATGGAATTCATTTTTGACAGCATTCGCAGCAATTAACCCAATTTTAAAAATTTGGTTAAAGAGACACTCCAACAGTTATAGTTTCTTAAAAGAATTTTAATTGTACTGACTAAACAAAACACGTCGATAATAATGGGCATGAATTCTCTGTATCATTTTGGTTTCTTGGTATAGCGAAAATAAAAATTCAGGAGCTAAGCTGCATTTATTTACGTGGAATTAAATCTAGTTGGTGCATCTGATAAAAATTAGCCGAGTCTGAGTAAAAGAAGTGTAACATTTTCTGAAAAATATTGAACACTACTGAGACTAAAGTTTTAGTTTCAGTGGTTTAGAAGTTAATCCAATTCTTTGGAAAGCGTAGATATCTTCTTCCGCATAATAAATTAGAATAGGACAAATTATATTTGTTTAGGGAATAAATTGACCTTAACCCTTGCGGTTCAAAAAAATTTTAAATTCAAAAATAGGTGAAGCACATTAACCCGCCCTGTAAATATTTTATGCTTTTTAAACAGTTAATTTTTTCATAATTAATCATTTCATTTAGCATAATTTAATTATTTTTATTCAATTTAATCACTTATGTAATTCTAATCGTTGCACGTTACGTAAAACTGTGTTTCTATACACGAGCTATAATCGTACTGGGGTGACATGTTGTACCATCACTTTCGATTCGTTTTCGATTGTGTTTTGTCTCTTGTAACAAGAACAAAATTGTACGCTATTTTCTTCTTTCATTATAATTTTTGTAATGCGATCTCAGCCTTCTGTATACTTTTCCTTTTCTTCACATCGATAAAATATCGCAAACAAAATTTGTTGTGATAAAGAATGATGAATGAAAGTAGAAATAGAATGTTGTTTTATTTGAGCAAGCTGAGATAGCTTTAGAAAAAGCATAATTGAAAAAGCGAAATAGAGTGCAATTTTGTTCTTGTTACAAGAGACAAAACACAATCGAAAACGAATCGAGAGTGATGGTACAACATGTCACCCCAGGTGTCTAGGAAATTCTGATTTTGGGATTATTCAAAAGAGTATTTACGAATTATCTTCAGACTTTGGAAATTTTTCGGTATTTAGATATTTTTTAGAATCACGTATTTTAGAGCTAGGTAGCCAATAAAGTTTGAACATTTTTTAATATTGCTTTGAATTGCCTGACTTTTGTTTACTACATGTTAAAATTTTTCTAACAGGACGAAATTTTCCAAAACTTTCAAGACGTTTCGAGTTTATCAGATTATTTGAGACTTATCGAGATTTTTGAGAGTGAGGGTTTTAGTTGTATACTATTTATATGTTGCTTAGCTTCTCCATGGTTCAATATATTACAGCTTTAGAGTGGAGGTGCTTGCTTAAAATTACATATATTATGAAACTTTCAAAATTATTAGAGAACTGATTTTGTATTGCATAATGTTCCGTGGTGATTAGTGCTTGACGCTGAGTTGCATGTTGTTAAGTGTTACTCAGGCTTTCCGAGAAGAGTCTCGTTATATATGCCAAAGATATTTGCAAAGCCTTCAGAGAATGGGTTCTTGATTTTACGAGATTTCCTCACCCAGCCCATCACAAGTAAAAGTTGAAAACTTTATGTGGGGATTCAGATGCGATACATTTTTAAAAGCAAGAAATGAATTCTTGATTTATAAATCTGTTACACCACAAACACTACGTAAATAAATAAGATTTTTAATTTTTTTCTAGCTCCGCTATCTATGAAATTTGACTGGAGTAGAAAAATATCGACCGATAACAATGTGGTTGGTTGGTCGGCTGGTCGGAAGAAAATTTCCAGCCAACAGATTCGACCAATTTTTTTCAACTATCATCCATACAGACGTATACCAATTTCCAACCAAATTGGATCGTGTGTAGAGCCTTTTAGTGTTGCTTGAACTGAAACAATATAAAAAAATAGCTGTGTATGTATGACCTAGCTCTTCCATCTATGTAAAGAAAGAAATCATGACCCGAATTTAAATATAAAAATATTTTGAAAAATTCAAAACGATATCAGTATCAGTTGGAAGTAATCAGTATCGGTTTGGAAAACGATATTTAGAAGAAGATCTGGAATATAACAAATTAGGAGGGAATTCGTTTAGTTCTCAACCATAATTTTGGTGAAATTCGCTACGTGCGATGGATACGAGATTCTACAATGAGTGTTAGATGAAATTCTGGAATATGGCCAATTAGGAAGGAACTCGGTTATTTCTTAGCCGAGTATGATGAAATTCGACATGTATGATGAAAACGGGAACCTAAAGATAAAGTTCTGAAATATGGCCACGTAAAATGGAACTTGCCTATTTCTTAACCGATTTTCATGAAATTCGACATGAACGATAGAAATGGGATTACTATATAAAATGATATTTAGGAGAAGTTCTGAAATATGGCCAATTAGGAAGGAACTCGGTATGCAGATAAAGAAAATGGCGTAGGTGTCATCCTTTGATGATGAACAACAAAGTAAATTTACGCAACATAATTTTATTGCTGTTTAAGTTATAATTCGAAATTATCAATCACAATTTATTGGCATCGAGTGTCCAATTTTCTAACATATCACTTAAACCACATTACAATAGCTGAAAATTATTTACTAAAAAATGTATATACTAAACCAAAACTATATTATACACATCTATAACTAATCATAAGAATAAACTTTCGACTATTTTCTCAAAAATCAAAAGGAAAATATGGTAGCTCAATTTTTAGTTTCGTCTTGTTATATTTTAGTAGTGATACTTCGGAGTTCTACGAAGCAAAGTTAAATTCGGCTTAAAACGATAAAAAAAACACTTCACATGCTTCGTATATGCAGGCAGAAGGCAGTATTAAAGCAATGCAAAAACTACAATCTTAAATTTGGTTTTCAATTAATTTTTGTACTGTTTAGTCGATTGAATTTTTGAAGGCATCATTGTTTTGCGGTTTCTGTAAAGAATTCTATAAATCATTTATAATTAAGGAAGTCGCTGTCGTTTTTTATTTGCGCCAGCATTGCCACAGAAATGAAGGAAAATCCACTTCTAAAATTGGCTTTCCCTACACCGTGTTTGTTTGTTACTATAACACAATTTTGCATATTTGTGTTGTTGCTGACACGATGTCTGGAGAAGCATCATATACATTTACACTTTCTGGGAGATAATTTGAAGAGACACATAGTCCCATCATATATGAATCCATCAAATGAATTTAGGAGACGAACACTATTATTTATATCAATCTTAAATATAAATATTTTAAAAGATGATCTCTTTTTTTTATTTATTCGTTCTATAATAAAACATTATTGATTTTCAAAACTTTGTTTAGTTTAAAAAAAGTTTGTTTTTACAAATACATACGGAAAAAAAATTTGTTAATTCAAAGGAAACAATCGGTCCCAAACATTAAACCGCTCGATAAAAAGTCCATCTTTCATAGTCATAGCATCTCCAATTTCTAAATAATTAAATTTTCGCCCTTCCACTGGCACCCATTCCACATCTTTTATGTACTCATCGGCCTTGTTATTGGGATTCCTAAAAAAGAAAAAACAAAGACATGAGACAAAATCAAACAACAGTAAAAGTAAAATTTAAGAAATCATCAAGTTATATAGAATTACCCAGTTTTAGCAAACGTCGTCCACATTCTTGTCATTTTTTCTACCATAACATTTTCCGGATCGTTCACACCAAATACCGGAGAAATGAATGGAATCGTAAATAAGTAAAGTAAATCATCGTGGTGTACCGTACCTAAATAAAATAGAAAATATTAAGTTTATATTAACCTTCAAAGTTGTAAAAAGTGTTTAGAATATTTGATTCACCTTGTGGTTTGCCTTCAAGTGTAAAAAAACTGAAACGTCCTTGATACGTATTCTTATAGTAATATACAGGAGTATGACGTGATGCTAAATCAACGAATCGATGGACAGTAAATCCAATGATGGCATCCGACAATAATGGTCCAAAACTTTTAACAGCTTCATCAATATTATCATCCCTTACCGTTATATTGAAAAAATTGTCCCGTAACTCACGAGTAATACGTTTTGAATTTTCTGTATCCCTCTCATAAAGAAAATAAATTGGAGCAAACTTCTCAAAATAATCGTTAAAATATTGACGATTTTCCATATTATGAATCAAATAATATGCACCATTGAGAAATTCATCTTGTGTGAGCCCGGTTATAATTGGTACTTTCTGAAAATGTCCCAATGTGAAAAGACGAATTGGGTCGTCAGTTAAAAATCGCTCTTGACCAAAGTCTTCTTCCACTACAGGTTTAAATGTATACGTCGGATGTCCATTTTTTAAATCAACCATTTGTTTTTGGGTATTCATGAATTGTTCATAGGGTATCTGACGAAGTAAATCGACTATTTCATCCGGATCTTCACTTGTAATATTTAAGAGTCTAGCTTGGAGTTTGGCCACATCAATTTGATGTGATGGAAATTTCCAATGCGTTGTACCAGCACAACTCATCGCAACAATTTTGTGAAATAAGCCGTGCGACATTGGCGAAACAAGATGTAGTGTAGCGCTCATTGCACCAGCACTATATCCAACTAATGTTACACTATCAGGATCACCACCAAATTTATCGATATTCTGCTTAATCCATCGTAACGCTAATACCTGATCTTTAAAACCTGCGTTACCCGGACTTTTCCTAGTTCCCGTGCTTAAGTAGCCTAATGAACCCAGACGATAGTTTATTGTTACTAGCACAACGTCACGATTTAATAAATACCCCGGTCCAAATGCATCACTTCTACCGTTAAATCCAATAAATCCACCCGGATGGATATACACAATTACCGGTTTGCGACTAGCGCTATTGCAATGTTTTGTATACACATTAAGTCGTAAACAATCCTCGGATACCTGTGTTGAATTCCAGTATGGTTCTGGACAAGACGGTCCATCTTTGGTTGCATCAAAAATATCCTGATCCCACGATTGAACTGGTTCGGCTTGTAAAAATCGAATCGGCACTTGTCCATATGGTATACCACGGAAACTAAGAAACGATTCATTTCGATTTGTATATAAAATTGATCCGCGCACTTTACCCGAACTGATCGTAACTATTGGATTGTTATGATTACTGTGATCATGATTAACATGCCGCCACGAAACACATGAATTTATAAAAATTGCTACAAGTAGCAGCACACCCCAAGATACTGTTTGACACATTTCAGTATAGAAACTAAATTGTTGAATAAGAAATGATTTCAATTTATACTTAATCGTTTCAAGGTTAAAATTAATTTGTAGAATATTTTAGCGCGGGGAATTCTATATCCCCACCCAAAATAAGCTATTATGCATAATATTGTACATTGTTTTGAATTGGTACGTATAGAGTAACGATAACGTCGTTGTTTATGAGAACTTAAGGTTATCCACTTAATATTCTTATCGGAAAACAAAATTATTTATTAGCAACGTGCTAAATTTGCATCGTTTCGCTAATAATTTTTAAATTTTCGGGTAAAGAACCGTAAAATTTTTAACCGCAAATCACGTGTATTACAACGCCAAAATATATTATCGAACCCTTTTATTTTATACTCTTTATGTGCTGCTGTTGTCGTAATGGATGGGAAATGTTTCGCTAATTTCGGGGTATTGATTGACAATTGGTTTTGTGTACATTTGGCTGATCGCACAAATAAAATTAATAATCGAATTAAGTGAAAATAAGTCATAGAATATTCGCTGAAATCAAAAATGCAATTTGACCTTGTCCTTTTAACGTAAATGGATTATATCAGTGAACTGCTTTGACATATGATTTGTTATATGTATTAAAATCAAAGCGATTTGTTAAAAACGATACATTTTTGATTGTATTGACATTGATACATATAGTTACATTAGCATTTAAGAACATTCCACCTTTGCACACAAAATGTGTCAAGTAATAATCACTGAACAACAGGAGTCACGTCGTAATATCAAGTGGAAATAGGTTAACAACATGGAAAATCCATCATTGCACTTTTGATAAAACATAATATTGTGAAAAATAGAAAATAACTTTTAGTTTTAAAATCTAACTCAAAAGCAGATAACAGTTGATCTATTCAGAATACCGAATCCACTAAAATCGATACCCTAATATAACGGTGATCGGAAACAATTGTCCGCTTGGCTCAAGACAGCGAAAGATACACTAAATAAGTGTTCAAACGGCTAGTGTCTGAACCACAATATAATTATATTTGCAAGCAGTAAGCAATAAAATAAGAGGTAAGGCTAAAGATACAATATGCCTAGCTGGAAACACAAAATTTTGAAGAATTTAAACAAATATTTTTAGAAACTCTAGGGGACAGACAAGAGTTGTCGTTCTATAAATTGCCACTATGTGCGACGAAACAAAGTGAGAATATGACAATTCACCCTTATTTTCATAAAATAAGCCATTGCGGCATTTATATCATGGACGTTGACGTTTCTATGCGAACTAGAAACACGTTTACCAAAAAAATGATAAACATACAAGAAATCAACTCAAAACTCAAGGAATAGAATATGTAACTCCAGAAAACGTTCCGAACGAATTTGAGTTAAATTCGACAAATTTTCAGGAGTACCAGAGGGAGGATAAAGAAGATAAAACTATCTCCCTTACCTTATACGCAAGGACACACAAAATAATATAAATATAAATTATTAATAGATACCAGAGCAAATAAGAGTATCATAAAACCTGGTATCATTCTTAAAAACACAAGAAGTTACTGTAAAAAACATTCTCAGAATCCACGTAGTAAATACGAAAGGTAAAATTAATTTCCAAGGTCAAGTATCCCGGAACAAACTTACTACTTCCATAAATTTTTCGATGTAATTCTAAGTATTGGCGATATTGAACGCTAAAATTATAATTACAGTACCAGTAACATAATATTAAAATTTCTCCGTTATTATCCCACGGAGGACGTTTCTAACCATACAGTAACATTTCAAGCAACTAACGACGGCGTATGGTTTTTACCAAGTTATGAAAAGTTAAACGAGAATATAATAATTCAACCTGGTGTATATAAAGCCAATAAAGGTAATACGACAGTAAATATTGTCACAAACGAACCAGAACCACCAAAAAATTTACCGAAGTTGAAACAAAAATTAAACAATTTCGAAACGTTAAAACTGTTCCCTATTTTTGGACGAGAGATAATTACCCAAGAAGATATTATAAAAAACATTATAAGAACAGATCATCTCAATTAAAAACGAAAAAAATGCCATCATTGATAAAATTTATAAAAATCAAACAATACTGTTGAAAAAGGATGAGAACTAGAGAACTACGACTACAACGTAGTCTAGAAAGAGGGCAGAACAAATGTAGTGACACAAACACACTTAGCAGAATGCCTACTATAAACAACGAACTGCATCTCAATTAGGGAACGGATAACACTCCAGGGGGCCAATTCTCGTTCTATGAAAAAATGAAATGAAAAATAATTCTGTGTAAACCAAGCTCCAATTTGAATTATTATTTTTTTGGTTTGCGCCTACTCTGAAATTTAAATAAAACCTCATTTAGAGGAAACTTTTGCAAAATGATAATTTTGTGATAGTCACAAAATGATTGAAGATGTTACAAACGAAGGCAGACAGAATGAGAACTAGAGAACTACGACTACAACGTAGTCTAGAAAGAGGGCAGAACAAATGTAGTGACACAAACACACTTAGCAGAATGCCTACTATAAACAACGAACTGCATCTCAATTAGGGAACGGATAACACTCCAGGGGGCCAATTCTCGTTCTATGAAAAAATGAAATGAAAAATAATTCTGTGTAAACCAAGCTCCAATTTGAATTATTATTTTTTTGGTTTGCGCCTACTCTGAAATTTAAATAAAACCTCATTTAGAGGAAACTTTTGCAAAATGATAATTTTGTGATAGTCACAAAATGATTGAAGATGTTACAAACGAAGGCAGACAGAATATAATAATAACGAAATAACACGAACGTGCACACAGGAGCACTATCGAAGTTGAAAGTCAACTAAAGCGAGCATACTTTTTCCCTCGTATGGGAAACAAAATCAGAACCCACATTAACACATGTAATACCTGCAACGTGCATAAATATTACCACAAGCCTTACAACATTAAAATAAGTCCACGGCCAATCACAAAGGAGCTGCTGTAGAGAGGTTACATTATTGACATTTTCAATATAAACAGAAGCAATTTTCTGTCAATTATAAACTTATTTTCCAAACATCTACAGATGATATCAATCGAAACAAAAAATATAACAGATGTAACCAGCGCCCGTAATAAATATTTCACTCTTTCCGGAATACCGAAAAGTATTATCTGTGACCACGAAACTACTTTTCAATCTACCCAATTTAAAGAATTTCTAAGGCCCGATTTTATGAACGAGGATAAATGATTAATCCTCCGATTTAGCGTAGTTTGCCTTGTATGAAATTAATCATTTATCCTCGTTCATAAAATCGGGCCTAAATAGCCTAAACATAATAATAGATTACGCATCGTTATCAAAATCCAATGGACAGACCGAGAAAACCTATGCTACTGTGATCGAGATATTCATTACAAATAAACATAAAACAGCAAGCCCAAATAGTCCAACTGCTATCGAACTGTCACTTGCACTCTATAACAACATTCACAGCGATCTGATGCGGACCATTCAAGCATTGTCCAAATCTGACTCTATTCACCCCCCCCCCCCCTCGACCCACACTGAAGCCTAGCCGGCTACTATGACCCCATCAGAGCGATGGCGCATGTGTTGACCAATAAAAGTTACGAAGGAGACTTCGTTCTCGTCGCTGGACCATCGTCCATTACAATTGCTGTCAGTAGAGATTAGAATCAATCGTTTCACCAGGTACTAGAACCTAATAATGTACGATTTGCTTCCAATAAACACAGCATCATTTTATGGGGCGTTCTGCTGGCTTTGAAGTGGTTTGTAGTGGTTCACTTTTCATTAACCATGATTTTCTTCGAACGTCATTCTCGTATTTTACTCATTTTTCATCGCCAGTCATGATTTGCTTCAAAAATTACTCGATTTCTTTGCGCTTCAGTAGCGATTCGCTGATGGAAATTCGGTCAATCAAATTTTTCATCGACAATTTCGATCAAACTAACGTGATAGATGTTACACACATTTTTAAATTTTTTTAAAAAACACTTGTTAAATTTTGCGAAATATTTAACAAGTGTTTTTTAAAAAAAATTTAAAAAATGTGTGTATTAAGGGTGTTTCGCCAAGTGCCCACGGCAGATAGTGTAAAAAGTGATAGATGTTGTCGATGGTTTGATGGTAGGTGGTGTAATGGTGAGATATTATGATTATATGATGATATGATTATAACATGATATAATGGTACGATGTTATAATGGCATGATGGTATGATGGTACGATGGTATGATGGTGTTATGATGGGGTAATGGTATGATCTTATGACAGTATGATGGTAAGATGGCACGATGGTATGTTGGATGATGATATGATGGTACGATAGTATGATGGTGTGATGGTATGATGTTACAAATGTTTGATAATATGAAGGTGATTGTAAGATGGTATGTTGGTATGACAGTTTGACGATATAATGTTATGATAGAATCATGGTACTATGGTGTGATGGTATTATGGTATGATTGTATGATTTAATGATGGAATGCCAGTATGATGGTTTAATGGTATGATTGATTGATGGTTTCATGGTGTGAAGGTACGATCAACGTGGCATTAAACGATGGGTATGGTGATGGTCTGATGGTATGATGCTGTGACTGAATGATGCTATGATGATATTTGGTATGATAAAATGATGGTATAATGGTAGTGGTATGATAGTATAATGGTGGCACGTTTTAATGGTTTGATTATTATTATAATGTTATCATTCGTAAAAGCCGCCTTTCTGAGGTATGTCAAACAAATTTTATTGACAACAAGTGATGAGAACTTGAGGGAAACATTTTCCAAACAATCAAGAGATTTCAAAACTTCCTGGAGCCACCACCTCTACCAAGCACCGTTGGCAGTACTCTATCTAACAGTTTGGTAGTAATCTATGTGAATGTGGCTACGTAAAAAGAGAGCACACCTTCATTTCATTTCGATGATTTCAGTAATTCCTACTAACAGGTGTTCGTCTCCAACCGTTCGTAATTTCCAACGAAAGACAAGCACCCCTTAGAAGTTTACTTGGTAATGATTTGAAGAAAAGGTGATAATCTCACAAAATTATATATTTTTATTTATATATTTTGTCTATATTACACATTCCACTACTAATAACAAATAATCGAGTAGCCGGGACATTGTTGACAAACAATACTAAAGTAAACAAAAAGTAAGAATAAATAAGCTGGTTATGTGTTAGTACGTAAGTACGGAAGGGAATTCGGTTTGTGAACCCACAGCTAGAATTTGCATTGAAAAACAAAGACAACATAACATAACAATTTAATAGGCCTATTATGTTTAAGCAACGACTTAAATGAGCAAATAAATTTCCAGAAAAATGGAGGAAAAGTCCTTTTCATTCATATGATGTAGTTGATATTTTGTCGATTCCACAAATATTTAATAATATTTTCCTGGGTAACACCTGGTACCTATAGTGGTTGATAAAACTCTGTACCGCTTCCAGAGAGGTGTATTTTCGTCCCCGGGAAAATAAATGTGCCTCCTACGGGTAAAGGCATCTTTATTCCTACTGCTGCCATATTACTGGAAATAAATTGATTAATAGAGAAGATGTAGTGCTCGATCGACCGAGTACTAAGATTCCAATATATACTTCAATGCAATTTTGTAATTGAAATAATAATTAGCATAAAGTGTTTTGTTTTGTTTTCATTAGAAAAATACAGCAGACAATATTGTGATTCACTCTATTTATTTCTTTATATAAACGATTTAACGTTAATCTTTTTGTACCGAAACCGAAACAACAAATTTCTAAGTATACACCTTGTTGAAGCAGTTTAGACATTATTGTCTTAGAACAAATACAAAAAAATATTATCTTAACTGTAAATAAACAAACTTAAAACCTATAATAAACATCAACAATAAGACGAGTGAAAATGATAAAAAATCACAACGGGAGCTCCTTTTCAATTTCATCAATCCTGTCTGTCTGGCTGTGTGTCTCCTTTGTTGTTGTAAGAATGTGGTATTTTACAAAAGTAGAAAAGAACAATTTTCAGTATTTTTATTGCTTTTTTTGTATTTGCCTTTTTATATGCTACGAGTACATACCTATATGCGATAATTTTTGCCTGATGCCTGATCAATCTGTTTATACATAAAAGATCATCTGCAAACGACCCTTTTACTATTTTGGTTTCATATTCTTCCAGACTGAAATGCATTTTTGTTTAAAATTATAATTTGTGGTTTTGTTGAAATCACCTATCGCTACATTATACTCTACGTACATATCGAAAAGGATTTTTATTTAAAATAGTAACAAGTATAATAATTATTATTATAAATTAAAGTACAATGCATTTGAATGTGACATAAAATTTAGTGAGTGATGGAAGGAAAATTGAAACTATTGTGTGTGACTTATAGCCTATTGTATCAGTTTCGAGATGAGTTCAATAAATTAACAAAAATTGTCAAATAACTTGGAATTTATGTGCTTGTGAAAATAATTATCGCAATAAATGGGTGAATGAATAAATTAGGGTTGAAATGGTGATCGGAAATCCCTTCAAAAATTACGATTGTCACGACCAAAAACGATACGTATAGGTAGAGTTTAAAATGAAACTTCTTCAGCATAACTTCGTTATGTATCACTATTGCGATTTTCTGAGCAATGTTTATGCGCATTGTTTTTGTCGTTTTGAAAACATTACGAAGTTTGCGGTGTCGTAAGCATACCTAATAATTACCTATGTGTCGCATTTTCGGAATAATTTTTTATATTTTCAAATGTTGTTTTTAATTTTAATTGAGCAAATGAAGCTTTTTTTTTAATTATGTAAATATGTTTTTATAAATTCGAATAAGTATAAATGTGGTTTGCACTTTTCGACATAGAAAAGTTCTTATAATACCTTTTTCAGGTCAAGTTAAACATTTTTCAAGCCAAATTAACAAATGTTCAAATCAAATTAACAATTTTTCAAAACAAATTAAACTTTTCCAAATAAATTTAACAAATATTTTCATATTTGAAAATCGGTTGGATATTTTCAGCGTAAAAGAGGTACAAAGTTTTTTCTTCACGCATTAATATATAGATATGTAATAAAACATCAAACAATAAAGTAATTATAATTTGTTTGCGATTTAAAAATTGCCGAATAATCAAAAATTATTTGTTTTTAACCCTAATCCAACCAACATATTTTTGTTATGTCAAAGAATGCTAAGTACGTTGTATGGAATGTATGGAAATATATCAAAATAAAATACATACAAGTTTAAAACTAAATTAACATTATTTTTAAAATCGATTTATTTATTAAATGAGCCAAAAAGGCACACCTTGGTTGGATTAGGGTTTAAAAATGACATTCCACAACTAAAATTGGTATAGAGCCATCTATTGGAATTTTTTAAACGAAAATTCCTCTGCCGTTAATTTTATGTATAACTACCCAGCAAATTTTTTGTCTTTGGTAACATGTCTTGTGCTTGTCTGGGATAGAGAAAATAATATGAAATTACACTGGGGTTAAAAAGAGACAAATTTTTTAGGCAACAAGTCTTGCGGTTGTCTTCGGTATGTTACTAGAGACACGTATAGTGAAAATAATATCTCAGCGAAATCCTGACAGCTCGTGCGCATCAAAACAAATGGCGTAAAAACAGCGATGTATTTAGGTTAATTTGTTTACATTTTGAGGTTAGAATTTGTCTATTTTGAATTATGTTTTTCCTCAAATTTATTCACAATAATTAATGTAATTTTAATTTAGATAATACATTAGAACTAGAACTTTTGATAACATTTAAGATAATTTTAATGTCATTAGCTTGCCTCGAACAAATTGAAATTTAAAATCGAGTTTTTTTATTGTCTTGCTTTAACACGAAAAATGACATTTCTTTCTAAATATGCCTAGTTCGTACCTTAAATGGGTATAACGTTACATATCCAGTGGTGTTGTTAATTTTTTTTATATTTTCTAATTTCACGTGTTATTTTAGAATTTACCTATAAAATAATGAGAACTTTTAATATTTTCCAATATAAATTACATTATGTAATGGAATCAAATTTCACATATCTTTATTTATAATTTTTTTTGTTTTTAAAACTATTACTCAGCCGACCCTTCTCTGAATTTTTAATTTATTTTAACTACTTCACTGTTGGCTGCGCACAACGAAGAAAAAATGAGTTTCGCTGAGATATTATTTTCACTATACGTTATTTAATTTGAAGCGCCCCTATCGGTGGGAAATAGAAAGAATGGTAACAAGTCTTCTGGTTGTCTTGAAAATGTCTTCAAAAACCGCTTCACCGATGCAAACCGCATATATTTCGCCATTTTTTTAGATTATTATTATTTTGGCATCGTCTTTCAGCGTTTAGTGTATTGTGAGAAAGTGTTAAAAAAAAAAATCTGTGATTATTAAAACAAATAAATAATAATAGATTTAAAATTAATTTAAATAAAAAAAAACTATAGAAATACATAACCCAAGAAGTTGAAGATGAGAAATAAATTAAAAAATTAAACTAATATACATAATAGTTTTTTATTTCTACAATAAAAAAATCCCCACGAGACATTTACCAGACATGTTACCAATAACGAACACCAGACATGTTACCAATAACGACCACCAGACATGTTACCCAAGACATCTTGTATACATGTTACCAATAACGACCACAAGACATGTTACCCAAGACATCTTGTATGCATGTTACCAATAACAACCACAAGACATGTCTTTGAAGACTCTTCGTCCCAAATACATGGAGTTGTCTTTTGACTGACTTGGGTTTGTTACCATAACAAGTCTTGAGTTTGTCTTGCATGTGTTACTTGTGAGTAGTTTGCTCACGCCAATGAAAAACGCTTAATATAAGTAAATGAAAAACAAAACACTTACTTGAGTTTTAATGATGCCTAAATTCTCATTCAGAATATTCTCTCAACAAGACATTTTGATTGTACTTGTGTTAAAAATGGAAAAAACATTTTTAATTTTTAACTTATTAAGCGGGCTTTCCATTTGAAACAACCACCAATGCCAAAATAAATTTTTTTCTAGAAGTTTTGAATTTTTTCAATCTCACTAAAATCCAAATAAATTATAATACTATAAGGAACATAACTATACTTTTCCATAGTAAACTTGCGGTCAATGATATAGGCAGATTGATTGATAATGCAGTATTATTTGATATGTGAAAACTGAGTACGGAATTACTTCTAAAGATGTCAGCTTTAACAATTTTTAATTGTTGGTACATAAATAAAAAATAAAATTAATTTTTTTAATAATTCATGTCTAGTTGTCAGTTTTATTCGTGTTTTTTGCTTTTATTTACATTTTTGTTTCAATACAACAAAAAAAAATTTAAAAAAACTAGTGGTGCCATCTTTAGATTTAATCCATCTATCGCCGTTTTTTGACAGCAATGTCCTTTATAGGTATTATAATTTATTTGCTAAGATATCTACACAATACAAAATATTAACAACACAATTTTCAATCACCATCTTTATTGTATCTTTCATTTTATTCAATCGAAACACTTTTAATTTTCACTTTTAATTATTAAACACAACACTAAACACTCTTATAATTTTATTTATCACTTCCCAGCAAATTTTTTGTCTTTGGTAACAAGTCTTGTGCTTGTCTGGGATAGAGAAAATAATATGAAATTACACTGGTTAAAAAGAGACAAATTTCTTAGGCAACATGTCTTGCGGTTGTCTTCAGTATGTTACTAGAGACAAAAACGTAATGTAATTTAAAGCGCTCCTATCGGTGGGAAATAGAAGGAATGGTAACATGTCTTTTGGTTGTCTTGAAAATGTCTTCAAAAACCGCTTCGTTATCGACACCAATGCACAAAAAGCATTATACTTCGCCATTTTTTATAGTTTTTATTATTATTTTTGTGCAGATGGTGATGTGTTCAATTTTTTTTGTGGGTATAAAAGGAATAAATATTATTGAATTTAAATATAAAAAATATTTTTCTTTAAATATTTTAAATTCAATACAATATTTATTTGTGATTAAAATAAAACAAAAAGTGTTAATAAACCAGGAATATCTTACACGGTAGACAGGCACAAAATTATTCGCGATTTTCGTTTATCCCGATTGTCAAAAATCGCGTTATGAAAACGAAATAATCCAGTTTTTTGTGAAGATTGTGTAATGAAAGTCAACTGTCATTACACGATTTTCACCTAAACCGGATTATTTAGTTTCCACAACACGATTTTTGACAAAAATAACAACTGAAAATCGCGATTAACTCGTGTGTCTGTCTACGGTAAGTAACATATGGAAGACAAACTCAAGACATGTTACCAATAACGACCACCAGACATGTTACCAATAACGACCACCAGACATGTTACCAATAACAACCACCAGACATGTTACCAGTAACGACCACCAGACATGTTACCAATAACGACCACCAGACATGTTACCCAAGACATCTTGTATACATGTTACCAATAACGACCACAAGACATGTCTTTGAAGACTCTTCGTCCCAAATACATGGAGTTGTCTTTTGAATGACTTGGGTTTGTTACCATAACAAGTCTTGAGTTTGTCTTGCATGTGTTACTTAAGACACGTTTGCTGGGTTCTTTTTATTATTACTATTACACCTATTAAAAATTTTTATCATGAAAAACAGACGTCAACAAACTCAGGGCTACCTGCCCACCCACTATTATTTAGAAATTTAGATAGAAGTTTAGCTTATTTACTTGAGGCATTTACAGAAACAATAGGAGGATTTTTCAATTAGTAAGAGAGTTTGCATATAGATGGTGTGTCTGGGATTTAATATTAAACAAATTAAATAAATATTAATAGGACTAATTTGTAAAAATGCAGATATAAACGTCTCATCACAAAAACTAATAAATTATCTTTATAAAACAACAATATTCGTATCTCGACATGTTTTACTTAGAAATACAACTCTAAATTTATTTTAAACAAAATAGAAAAATATTTTTCAATTAAAGTTAAAATGTATTCATTAACACTTTATAAATAAAAACCTCTTACAAAATTCCAATAAATCAAGAAATATCATTCATAAATAACAATTTATTTGCGCTTGTGTTGCATAGGAATTCCTATGTAAATGTTTGACATTTGCAGTTTTATCCCAGGACAACGACGCACCATGCAGCAGACACTCGAAATAAAAACTCGCTCTATTGCACTAAATAATCTTTGAGAGGGATTAAACAAATCCAAATTGTGTTTAGATTTATTACACACATTTTTTTAAATTTTTTTTTTTTTAAAACACTTGTTAAATATTTCGCAAAATTACAAAAGGTTAGAAGAAAAGAAGAAACCTTTTGTAATTTTGCGAAATATTTAACAAGTGTTTTTAAAAAAAAAAATTTAAAAAATGTGTGTATTAAGTGTGTTTCGCCAAGTGCCTACGGCAGAAAGTGTAAAAAGTGTTTAAATTTATTTAAATCTTATTCTAATTTTTAATTTTCGTACTTAACGCCCCCTATAATAAATATTTTTATTTTCAAATGTTGCCATCCTGATGGATACTTGACATTCCCCATTTAATTTAAAGTAACTTTTCAAGTAGGTTTTTTGAGAATTTTTATGATTTAATTAAAAAATAATAATTTTTGCGGCAATTTTTTTCGGACAAAATAAATCCGAAAGAATTGAGTTGATTTCATATTTGCATGCAGTTTTCGGTCCGTGTTGATTTGAGAGATTGAGTTGAACGTTGATTTCGGGGTTGATTGGATGGTTGAGTTGGAAGTTGAGATGGGGTTGAGTGACGGGTTCAGCTGAGGATTTATTTGGAGTGACTTGGGGTTTAGTTAGGGATTAAGTCGGTTGGGTTGGGATTGATTCAGTTGTTCGGTTCGGTATTTATGGGGCGGTTGAGTTGACATTTGAGTTGAAACTTAGCATGAATTATTATGAGTGGAGTTCTTGAAAGCATATAACTATTCGGACCCTGTTGATTTGAGGATTTAGTTGGTCGTAGAGTTTGGAATTGAGTTGAAGGTTGAGTGGTGTCGAGTAGGTTGGTGAGTTGAGGTTAAGCGAGGGGTTCAGGGAATTTATTTGATGGTTGCAGTTTGTTCTTATGCCTGTGCGGGGAATACTTTGTATCAAAGTCAATTTTGGAGTATTCTTTTTGGTGTGGTATGTACGGTTTTTACGGTTAAGATAAGAGTTGTTGAGATAAGAAAAGTAAGTTTGGTTGAGATAAGAGTTAAGTTGAAGTTAATTTAGGGTTGCGTAAGAGGTTCGGTTGGAGTTTAGTTTGAAGGTGAATTTGAAAGTTAGATCGAGTTTAAATGATTTAAGCTCATAAATGCATGTAGTTTTTCGAATCGGGTTGATTTCGGGATTGCGTTGGCCGTTGAGTTTGGAGTTTAAAATAAGGTTAAGATTTCGTTGAGTTGAAGTTCAGTTGGGGTTGCGTTGATGACTTGGGCGTTGAGTTCAGTATTGGCCTGAGGGTTAAGATTTGGGTCGAGTTAGGTAAAACTTAAACCTAGCTCACGGTTGAGTTGGACTTGGGTGCGGGGTTCAATTGGGGATTGGTTTGTTTAAGTTGGAGGTTAGATTGACTTGAGTTCATGTGGGCAAGTAATTTTTCGGGCCGTGTTATTTGGGGATTGGTTTGGGGTGAGTTGAAGGTTAAGCTGGGGTCGAGTTGAAGCTGAGTTAAGGTTGAGCATAATCTCTTCGATTTTATAAAAACTCACCTTCATGATATTTTTGTTATTTTGTAAAAAAACATTTGTAAATAAAGACGAAATAATATGAAAACCCAAGAGAATAAAAATTGAGGGGGAGTGGAGCTGGGGTTAAGTATGTTGCGGCCACGATGTATTTATTTCGTTCAAACATAATTTGCGTTTGCTGAACGGGTGATGCGTAATGTTTGTTTTCGCGCACAATTAAAACAAAGGAAATAATAACACCGAACTGATTTGATTTAACAATTTTTATTTATCAAATAAATTTTATTATATTTAGTTAGAAAAAGAATTTTTAATTAAAACACATTTGTAAATCTATCACTATTATTTATATTACGTTACTATTTAGTTTTCACTATATAATTTTTTATAATCGTAAAAATTGCGTTTGTCAATTTTTATGTGCACTCCATTTTGTAGCTTGTTAAAGTTAAAGTATGAAAAATGTACGTGTGTACATTGCGAACGAAAATACTGAAGAGAGTGATGAATGATGATGAAAAATAAAAAAACAAGAATTGGAGACGTGATTTTAGACATTGGGTACGATAGTTTGTTTTATTTCCGATAGATACATTTTATATGTATTTCTTATGGACAAGGTACTGGGTGAAAAACTTTATTTTATTTCCGATAGGTATCGCATTTTATACTTTTCCAATAGAGCGTGCGAATGAGATTTTTCATGTAAGATGGCACTCATTGCAGTCAGCGACAAAATTTTGATTTTTCGTATATTTTCATACAATTAACATATATTTTGCTTGTTGAATTTTGTTTTGACTTAAAATATAAAAGTTTAGAATTTTGATTAATACATTTATTATACTTTAAACTTTATTAAAAATAAAACACAAAAAAAAAAAAATAATTAAAATAACCGGAAATAATCATTTAAAACTAACATCGAATTGAATCATTTTATTTTGCAGGAGTGATATTTTGACATTTTGTCGGTTTTTCACATCGCGTATGACCAGAATAAATTAGTTTGTGTTTTATTTCAAGCTTGATAATGGTTACTAAATGTTTTTTACCCGGTTGTAAAAGTGTTTCATTCCCAAATTGTAAATTAAAATTTCATTTTTTTCCTAAAGACGAAATGTTAAAAAAAAAATGGATAAAGGCATTGAGAGTGCGTGGTATAACGAAGCAACTAGGTTTGACAAGTCGTATTTGCAGTAAACATTTTAAAATTAATGATTATGTGCCTTCAAAAACGTCTGGTAAATTCATTTTCAATCATACATGTATTCTGTAAAAATTGATTTAATAAATAACATTTTTGTTTAGGATTGCAGTTGGTTCTAAAAAAAGGTACCGTTCCAACCCAATTTCTTACACGATTGAAATCAATTCCAGACCCTGCAAATGAATATAGGAAGAATAGATTACTGAAAAGAAATCATCTTAAACAAATGACTCAAAAGGTAGTGATCATATTAACCTTTAGTTCTGTTAATAATTCTTTTTTTAAAATCTACTTTGTTAGAATCAACATACAACAACGGAAATGGAGAGTATCGTTTTTCCGGAAGATCCTGAGCATACTGTCGAAATTTATGATGATATAGCCATGCCTGCAGATGAAATGACTCCTACCATTAATTTTTGTGTTGCAAAGGAGTACTCTGAAGCAAGCACGCAAACCGTGAACGAAATGACAACTGCAGTGGAGCAAAATATGCTGTTAGAGTTCATGAGCGACCAAAGATTTTTATATTTTACTGGTTTCACAAAGGAAAGATTTAAAGTATTTTATGGATGCCTTAAAATAACATCAACAATATTTGATGATTATTTGAGCGCCAAAGACCAGTTGGTGCTCACGCTAATTAAATATAAGCTAGCGATTGATTATATTTTAATAAGTGAACTATATCGAGGAATCTCAAGAACTACGGTTTCGAATATCTTTATATTATGGACAAAACAAATGTTCAGATATTTTAAATCGATTAATTTTTGGAGCCTTCGTTATGTTAATGAGAATGCTTACACCGCTATCATTGACTGTTCTGAAATAAAAACTCAAAAATCCTCAACTGATCCAAACAAAAATAAAGAAATTTTCTCACCTTATAAGAATACACATACTTTCAAGTATTTGGTGGCAATTGATGAAAAGGGATTGGTGATATTTTGTTCGCAGGCATATGGAGGATCAAAAAGTGACAAGGAAATAGTAATCGATAGTGGATTTGTAGAAAATTTATGTGAAGGCGACATAATCCTTGCTGATAGAGGATTTGACATAACCGATATTTTGGAACGAAAAAAAGTTTCAATAAATCTTCCAGCATTTAAAGTGGCGCCACAATTTGAGGAAGAACAAATAGCAGAGACGCGTGTTCTAGCATCCAGGAGGATACATGTTGAACGAGTGATTGGGCTATCAAAAAAACAAAAGATTTTATGTGGAATAGTCCCCAACCATCTTTGGCCTGTTATTGATGAAATAATTTATAACGCAAATTTTCTTTGTAATTTCAAAAAAGTGTTGTTTAATTGTTTGATTAAATAAGTCATAATTTTATTATCAAAAAGAGATTTCATGATTTTATTCATATTATAGCATTTCATTAATAATTATAATTTCATTTAACATCACATATATTCGTGTAATATAATAAAGCTTATTAAAATATTAAATTAATCAAAAAAAAAAAATATGATTTCAAAAATTACTAAACCTAAATAAATAAAATTTAACAAAAATAATTTGGCGATAATCACATAAATTCAAATATCACAGAAATATCAGTTTTAATTAACAAAATTAAAATTATCAAATTTCTAAAACTAAATAAAATGTAATCTCATCAGTATCTGTATTGAATTTAATTTTTCATATCACTTCCAAAAAAAATTTAAATATTCTCTGCAAAATATATTATTGTAATAGATATCTAAATCTTGAAGACATTTTGCAACGAAATCGTAATTATAAGGAACTATTTCTAAAAATAATATTTTTTCTTTCCATACTATAAAGTGACAACGATGAATTTTTGTAACATGCATTTGAATTTGTATTTGAACATAGTAAACGTGTTTCTTAAAAATTGTATTGTTTTTAATATATTTCAATTCATTAATATTGTCAGTTTTGTTAGGACATTTAATTTCAATTATAAAATTGCCATAACATCGATTCCATCTGGCGATGCGCCCAGATAGTTCCTGTCAGCATCAATATAAAGACCACACTTGCGTATATTATAGAGCTTTTTATATTCATTGAAAGCTCTTCTTTCACCTGTAATTCCATTTCTAATGGCGGGAATGAAGCTCAAATTTGTTGGGCAAAAAATTCTACGGCAAAGCAATTTAGAAAGCCGGCCAGATCGAACTGTACTTATTATGGAACCTGCAATGCTAGCTGTAATTCGACTGGTCCTCAGGAGGGTTATTATGATTTTTTTTTCGATAGCGTATTTTTCGATACTATCGAAAAATTCGATATGATCGAATTTTTCGCCAAATTATGAAACGAAAAAATTATCGTAATTTTCTACCTTATCGTATTTTTCGAGCTAATCGAAATTTTCGCTCAATTATAAAATACAAAAAACAGCGTTAACATACTATATCGTTTATTTCAATAATCAAACTTCACAAATACGATTTTTCTTGTGGTGACGAAAATACATTTCTGTAAGGGAAATTAATAATTAATATTAATAATACGAATATAATGTAAGTTTTAATTAATTTATAAATAATTTTCTGTTTGATATGTTTTCTTTTATTATATATTTTAATACAAGGATTATTAATATGACAATTTATCTATTTTAATTTTTACTTTTTTCAAATTAAATTTGGTAATAGGACGTCGACTAATGGCAAACAATTTGAATTGATTGTAGAATTCATGGAAAAAAATGAAGGCATTGCCAAAAATTTCCTTAACGCACTCCAGTATAAAGAAACCACAAATTTGCTGTGGATCAATTTAACAGAAACGCTAAATGCGGCGGGTCCACCAGAAAAGTCCACCGATGGATGGAAAAAAGTGACTATATTAATGTTGCACATAAAAACAAATTAGATTAGAATATAACTTTTTTCTAGGTGTGGAAAGACTTCAAATATAACACCAAAAATAAAATAAGACATAACAAGAAAGCAATTTCTGGAACGGGTGGGGGTCCATATAAAATAAAAAAAATATCGAATTTGGAAGAACGGGTCGATAAAATATTAGATCTAACAGGAGAATTAGAGGGAATTAGTGCAAAGTCTTTTGGATGTGTGATCCCATCCAGTAACATATCAATTCCCAATACGGAAAACGTTGAAGTTGAAGAATTTTACGTTGATGAAGTGGCACAAAACACCGAGCCACTAGAGGTAGAGACTGCAATTATTAACAGCACAGTTCAATCGCCCAACTCCACGCGTAAAATATGTAGAAAACCGCAAAATAAAACTAAAGAAACGTCGAAAATGCTACTACAAAAACAAATTGAACTTCAAAAAAAATTTTATGAATGCAGCGAGAAATTTCAAAATAATATACTGAAAGTTCTAAAAGAAATTAGGAACATTCAAGAATCTCGGCAAAAATGTGAAAGAGAGAAGCAAAAATACGAAAAAGAAAAGTGGAAGGCAAAATACAAATTATTAATGGAAAAGACCAAACAGAAGGCTGAATATTTAAAACTAAAAAAAATGGAAATTGATTTAAAAAAACGGACTTTAGACGCGCATAATTAAGTTTTTCTTTAAACTTTATTTTGTATAAAACACTTATGTATATAACAAATAAACTGAAACATAATGTAGACTGAAATAAAAAAATTAATGAATTTATGAATTACATCGGTACAAATAAAATCTTATTGTTTTAAATACTTTATTTAGTATATAAAAATATATTTATAACTGATGTTTTATATTATCCCTAATTCTTTTAGAATCTTCCATGAGACCTTCAACGACTACACCTGTTTCATTTTGAACCTCATTATCATTCCTTACACTCGAATTCTCATCGACCGGGACCTTGTATCTCGTACACAAATTGTGAAGTAAACAACAAACATTTACAATTTGAGCAGCTTTTTCGGGTTTATAATGCATCTCTCGGGTGTGCAATAAACACTTCCATCGCCCCTTCAATACTCCAAATACGCGTTCTATTATTGATCGTGCTTTACCATGCGCTGTATTATACCGCGATTCAGCCGAATCTTCTGTCGTATTTCTGTACGGAGTCATCATCCATGGTTCCAAACCATATCCGGAATCGCCTAATGATTATAAATAGCGTTAATATATAATTTGCAAAACATACAAGTAATTACCTAACATCCATGAATTCTTATCGCCTGCTCTCCAATTTTGCTCCATGATTATCCGATTTCTACTCATATTCCAAATGGCAGAATCATGAGAGCAACCTCCAAAGCGTGGCTCTACAGATGTGATTTCCATTTTGTAATTACAGCTCTGCATGGAAAATTTATTTGTTGAATATGCCTAATCAAATATACATATGTATATACTTTTCATTAACTAATACTTACGATCATTACGTTCAAACTATGAGAGCCTTTCCTGTTGTAAAAATGATGCTCATTTTTTTGTGGCCTAATTATATTAATATGTGTGCCATCCACACAACCTATTACTCCTGGGAATCCAGCTTTATTCAAAAAGTATTCTTTAGAATTTATTTTTTCAGCTTCAGACATTTCAAAATGAATATGTTTAACACATAAATGTGATTCTAAAAGTTTTAGTGTTTCGGCTATCACTATGGATACAGTGGGTTGAGCCATACCAACCATAAAATCTTGCCCCACTGCTTGTTGATACGACCCCTCAGACATAAATCTTAAGGTAGCTGCTAGTTTCATGATAGGTGGAATGGCATCCTTCTTTTTTGCTTGGACAAAATGAGGGTGAATTTCATTTAGAATGTCCATAAATAATTCTTTTGACACTCTGAATAGTCTAACGAACCTGAAAGAATTTAAACATTTCACAAAAGAATTAAATAACTTTCCAGGCAATTATTATATTACCTTTTATTAGTCATATCAAGCATATTTGCACTTTCACGTATTCGTTTTCTTTGGATGTAAGCTGGTGTAACTTGATCGTCTCCTGAATCATCATCGCTTGTATGTACAAAAACTCCAATACTGTCCATTATGACACCAACAATTATGTAAAACGGATTAGGTTTGTAGTACTATTCGCCGTAAAATTCAATAATAATGACAGCTAAAAGCAATGTTAACAAGTTGAAATTTTCAGATTTCATTCGTTTATTTTTGGCAAAATTCCAATATGCATTATTATCGAAATTTTCGCTTTTATCGAAAAATACACCAATTAAAAATTTCATAATAGGTATTTTCGACCATATCGAATTTTTCGATAGTATCGAAAAATCCGCTATCGAAAAAAAATCATAATAGCCCTCCAGTTGCCTCCAATATTTTGAATTGGATTGATTTCTCGTTTTAAGTTCAATTTGTTGAATATTCTCGTCATTTACTTGATTGATTTGATTGACATACACAACTTCTATATTCTTTATATAACAGTGGTCGTTTAGAAAACCTGAACCGTTTACGTTTCTACTGCGAGTTATGGAAGTTGTTATCGAATTACCAATGAAACTGTTGACAATATAAGATTGGTTGAAGTTAAATGTGGATTTATTATAAGATGGATGATCTAAGCTGGTGGATGGTTTATGCCATTTTTGTAATTGTGATGTAGGTGACACGTAAAGCAATGAAGTACCTTTAATTGAGAAAAAATTAATTAAATTTTGTACAATACTTAACAAGAAGTGTAGAAAAATACCTGATATTTTATAAAATTCAATGACTACTAGGACAGCAGCAACATGTTTACAGGCAGCGGACCATCCTTTTCCAGCGGGACAGTCAAAAAAGCACGTTCTACCAAAAATTCACCTAACTGTATTCTTACGTTATATGTTGTTTTTGATTTCATTTCTGCTTTACATGACGCCTTATAAAATGATGATAATGAGTTTTCGGAAACATATCTAAAAATGGAATGTACAAATCCTTTGAGTCCCATTGGTCGACCTCTATCAAAACCAGCCACGGCATTTCTCTCGCGAAACCAATGTTGAATATCGTCTAGCTTTATTTTAATTGTTTGATTTGGGATTTGAGTTAACATCGTCCATTCAACATTGCTTGGAAAATATTCCGATAAGTTATTTGGCGGCACAACATGAACGGTAAATAATTTTTTATTTAAATTATTTTCTGTCCATAATGTGTATCTAAATATGAATATACAGTTTTAAATTAAATTTAAATCATCTGACAAGCGGATTATTTTACCTTTGTTCCAGTTCTTTTTTATTACCGGAGGTTTTAGCTCCTAAGTTCCTAAGAGCCGTTTTTAAAGTTTCTGGAAAAATAGGTATTTTAGTTCTATAATATTAATTTTCATTGTTTTACCAATACCTATAGTAAGATTTTCCATTTTTTTTTGTCAAAAGACTATTGCATTAAATAACAATCAGTTTTTCAAACTAATCAACAGTAACCAAATGTAACGAACTATTACATTTCTACCACTAAGTTCACTGCTCTCGTTCCAATTAAATCATTATTAATATTTCTTGAAAATCACTTGATTTGTTAAATTATATTATGTTAAACTATTCTAGTTAAAAAAAATTCAAAATTATTAACAAAATAATAAAATATTAAGCAAAATATTAACCACAGTTTTACTATGAAATTGTATGAAAAACGGTTGTCAAATTTTGTTTCTTGTCTACGAGTGATATCAGCGCCGCGTGTCGGGAAAGTTTCTGCACGCTCTATTGACGATTGGAGCATCACGGATTCCACCTAGTGGAAAAATTTTAAACTGAGCTACCTGATAATTTGACGTTCGAAATTACTGTAAACAATTCCAATTTTGAACTGTAAACACAATTTTTTACTTACCGGATTGCTAACAATTGTAAATAATTTCAATTTTGGACTATAAAAACAATTTTTAATTACCGCATTGCTAAATTTTCTTTCGTCGCATTTGTGACAAATGTCATTTTATCAGGCGCATCATTTAAATTTTTTTCCTCGAGAGGCGCTTTCTCTACTTTTACAATCGTCAATAGTCAATTGTTTTGCATGTCGACCATGTAGTGTGCGTACACAGTTCAGCGGATGAATATTTTATTATTTTTGTTTCCTGGTTGAGCGGTTGCGGTTTTGAGGGTATGCAAGGCACATGCGAGCGCTGACATATGCGTGTGAATATGTCGCGAGAATGAATGAGAAAAACGTGTTGCTTGATAAATTGTGGTGGTGAACGAATGAATGTATTTGTCTCCTTTGAATGCGTGAGTCGCTACAAGTAAGAGGTTGAGTTGGGAATAGAATTAATGATAAGTTTAGGATTAAGTTGGGGTTAAATAGGAGATTGGTTGAAGATTGTTTTAATACGTTGAATTGGTGGAGATGGGATTGAGGTAGGAATTAAAGGGTTTAGTTAAGGGTTGATTTGAGACTTGAGTTGGAGCTTACATTGAGTTGACCTGAGGTGAGTTGGCACGTAACTTTTCAAACCGAACTGATCACCTCCTGGGTTTTAAACCCTTTATATTTAATAAATAGACATGTGACGGACGCACTAAGACGAATATTATTAGAATGTACAAAGCAAAAAATAATTTTCAATTAATAAAAAAATATAAAATTAAAATTTTCGTCATAATTTACTGTGAAAAACTAAAGCCACATTTTAATAGTTGGTATAAAATCCTTTATTTTTTTATAAATTCCGCACATCTAAAGGGAATTAACCCAAGGAGGTTTGAAAGGATACTGGTTCGTATAATTGCTCACTATTTTTTTAAAACTATTATTAATTCACTCTTGTTTTGATACCGTCCATCATCGATTCAAGTCGAGCAATTGTGCGGCCAATCAAGGACTTGAGTAACATTGAATATCATTAGCTGAAATCTCATCAAATCAACTAAGACTTGACAAGGTTACTGAGAAAGTGGCAGATTTTTGATTTGGTGAGAGTCAACAATAGCCATTCATGCTAAATAAATAAAAACAAAAGATTAGTGAAAAATGTAAATTAGGTTCGAACTCAGATCACTTGGATTCAGAATCCAGAGCATATTTACATAGAACCGTATATAAATCTGCGTCAAAATAGTTTTAGAATAGTAATATTTCATGCTCAATGGGTATGGTTTACTCTATTGTACATACTCGTATATCCCAATAAATTATTTTATTTGGTCATCTCTTCAATGGAGGGTTAATTTAATGTGTGTATACAAGTATGAAAACAAACATATGAAAGGGACTCTGTCCCCCTCTTTTGTCATCTAATTTAAAACATGGTTTTAGAAAATTATAATAATGAACTGATAATTACCAAACATTTTACTGGGACAGGATAATAGCCATTTGTGGTTTTTGATTAGATTTGATTTAATGCGTATAAAGACGAATTTATGGATTATGCCCCGTATTGGTTCGTACCCAAAAAAAAAAAATTTTTCGCAATGGTTGAATGATTCAGTAAATATAGTATGTTTGTATAAATTATTATTTCCAATTTGCATTTTTGGAAAATAACATATTGCACCAATTCTATTGTATTATTGGATTGGGGTTGTGGACTCCTTTAAATGCAAGCGCCGCCAATTCATATATGTGATTCATCCCCATAAAAGCATAAACGAATAAATTATCTCGTCATATTATTATTATTTAATATTGTTATAAATATACACCACAGTTGTTATATAATTGCATATAAAACAATTAAAACATAAAAAAGTAGTGTCAGTAGCAATTGAGATTAAAATCTAAATTGAATGCATTAAAAAAAACAAAAATATTAATCGCGCATAACAAATTTTGTTTCGCGTATACAGAAGAGGGCTAAACAACTCAAGTCCATGTTAAAAATGTTTAGAGTACCATATGGGAATTTTTATTGTTTTTTTGTATTTTCTCGGGATTACATATTTAAAATGATATTGCGTGTCCTCCTTCGTAAAAGCGCGCATGCATGGGGTGAGGGTGAATAAATTAACATTCATTTTTCGGTCTTGTTTTATATGTTGTTTATTAGTGATGTCATGATTGTCATCATGGTCATTTTGTTAGTTTTAAATATAGAATTCGTATTTATGATTAGTTTAGTTGATACACTTAAATCCTTTCAAGGTTTAAGTAAAGGTGCTAAAAGAACCCAAAAAAATAATTCCGGTATACCTGCACCAGGTGTTTTGCACTCGATATAAATTATAAGTAGATCTTAAAAGCGAAACGTGCCAAAACCACTCAATTCATCTTTATAGTACTTTAAATGCACAGAAAATGTATAGACATGTCATATGGCTCGTGCTATCAATTGACTCTATAATAGTGTTGTGTATCTGTAAGAGTATACCTAAGTTGATCCCTTTTTCATATTTTTTGTATTTTTTTTTTGTATATCTGTTGTTTGGGATGGAAATGATGAATTGAGTATGGTAAATTGCATCGATATGGTATATTTAAGGAATATTTAATTATGTAAATGAATTCAAATTATTATTCATAGTACTTAGGCTAATAAATTTATATATGACAATATTATCGATAATTTTTTTTTTATTGTAAATAAAAAAGTATAAAAATGTTCAATTGGAATTCATTAGAGATGAATTGTCTAAAATAATTTTTTTCGGAGAGTTTAGTAGGTACATCTGCTAAAATCAAAATACATATAAAATTGTTTGTGTTCAATGTGTATGTTGTTCCTACATCATATGTGTTATGTAGTAAATTGAAAATATTATATTTTCAAAATCTTTGAAGCAGTAATATTTCTAATTATGTACTATTATGTTTTTAGAAAGTTGTAGCAAAAGTGCATAGTTTATTAGAAGTTCTAAAAAAAAAAAGATTTGAAGAGATTTGTTGGATAATGCCTCGAAGGCACGGCTCATATAGAGCATTCAAACTAAAAAAAAACTCATGAGATTAGTAACACGAGTCTACATTTGATATGATATACAGTCCAACTATAATGGCAATCCTAGGTATGTATAGCACAACACAAGAGATATCTGGGAGCACTATATTCTAGAATTATACGAGTCCAGGCCCAGCCCGCACTCTTGACACAAAAGGTTTGTAAGGTTTTAGGATATTAGTCACAAATAGACAAAAAAGGTTTGTACGGTTTTAGGATGTTAGTCAGAAATAACTAGGGCGAAACTCGAAGCAGAGTTATTTTCTAACTATGTACATAGTTAATTTATTAAAAATTAGTTAAATAAAACCATTCTAACGCTATAAATTTGGATTTTGTTAGTTGTTAGTATATAGGGCTGCTGAAACCGATATATATGTCAAAGCAAAAATGACAGAGCGCTCACAATTATACTAACGACAGTTCAATATATTGTTTATTAATTAATAAATTCCTAACATGGCACTCAAACGCAACAGTGCTATTGTGCTCTATTTAGCTGGAAAACCATAAGTTCAAATTCTTTCGAGGACTAAGCCATCTCAATACGTGAAGGCCATCAAACCAAAAATAAAAATAAAAAAAGGACGTATGGTCGCCTTACCCAATATGTAATTCAAAATCCTAACCTAAAATTTAACACTACTAATTTTTATAGGAATGAAAAAAATCCAACAATACACTTATAGCTTAATACTTATCTGAGACTGAGTGGTACCCGTAGAAGTGTGTATATGATAAACTCCTTCTGTTTTGTTTGTCTCTCACTTTTTCATTTTGGTCAAAACACTTTCGATCACTACACTTTCGAACAGCTAACTCAAAAATAAAACACAAAAATCTATCATTTTTCCTTCACTTTCAATACGCGATACATATTAAAAAAAAACGAACTAAAAGAGAGGCGCTCATGGTGGTTTACGGCTTGAAATGTTAAAATTCAAATACAACTTTGACGAATCGGGTAAATTTCAATTGTTTTTAAGGAAAATATAAATTTAGCTTGATTAAAAATAGAAAATTAGGCAAAAAGTAATTAAAAAGAAATTAACTAATTAAAAGGAAATTACTTTTCATTAAAATTATTAAATACAATATAAAAAATGAGTTATTTATTTAATTAACATAAGTTCTAAATATGTATAAGAATATAAACATCTTTTATATTACAAACTAGTTTATAACCAAGGGTGCGATTATGTATCTCTCGTATTACGAGTTACGAGTTTCGAGAACTCAAAACTCAGTATGCCGTAATTGCGACATAACGCAATTATATGTAAGCAATAACGAGAAACACTTTTTTTAAACATAAGTGTTGCCCAATAGCGTCATTTTCGGCATAAACTGTTGTTGTTGTTATGCACAGTTGTTATGCATATTTTGATTTTTTTTTCATTCATTACGAGTTGTCTCTGGCATATAAAAAGCTGTACGAGTAAAACAACAACAACAAGTCGGAATTACGAGAACTCGTAAACTTTTACATAATAGCATTTTGTCGCAATTTCGAAAAACTCGAAACTCGTAATGCTTATACAATCCCACCCAAGTAGAACAAAACTATCTAGCTTACACCGAGGAAAGATTTGATTAACCCTTAAATGACACATGGGGTCCAGTAGACCCCAGACCGTTTTCAATCGTTCATATTTAAATGTTTCCTCCGGAAATGCATCTCGTGACCCCTCCCTTGCTAAAGTTGAGATATTGCACTACCTGTTTACGTACTCAGCGCAGGCCGGTTGGCTGCTAGTAGCTGTGTAGAAATGTTCAAAATCACGGTGGGGTCCAACGGGCCCCAGTGTGTCATATACGTATATTACCTAGAGCGAGAGAGATGCCTTATATCCCCGCTGCAGATATCTGTCTTAAACAAAGTAATTTGAAAGGTACTTATCCGATTTTTAAGAAACAGAGACATACTAATAGACCTTGACCAGACAAGAAAAATGTGATATGACTAAGATCTCTAGGTGATCGGATTTGATCAAAATTGAATGAAAATATTTGTATTGTATACGAAATCATTTTTCAAAGTTGTTTTTGCCGTTTTTTGTGTTGTTTTATTGCTTTTTAGTCGTGGGTAAGACTGCGCTCGTTGTTAAAATTTATTTAGTTTATCATATTTCTTTTGATTTTGACGTATTATTAGATGACGTATAATTTGCAGAGCCAAACCGTTCGAGAAGCGCTAGAACCCATCGACGAAGCATCTTCAGGAGGTCAAGATAACGTGTTTGAGGACAGTAAAGACTATGATTCAGACTTTCCGATGTGTGGTGCTCTAGAGAGTGCCATGGAAGTAGACCAGAAAGATATGGGTGGGGGTACTTTGGATCAACGGCGTTTGTATGTAGGAGAGCGTCAAGCGGCTGGCAGAGCCGTGGTCGGCCATCTTCGACGATAAGAAAAAATTCAACTTAAAACAACACTAAAAAGATACTATCTCAAGGGTATACCGCTAAACTTTTAGCTAGAAATATTCAAAATTAAAAAAATACGGTTATTTTATGTAAAACAAGCCATTTTCTTATTTTTTCACAAACCTGTTTTTTTCTTGGTATCATAAAATTAAAATTTTATTAATGTAATAATTTGATCTCCTTTAGTAAGCTTTAAACTATATTGGAAAAAATTGTTAAAGCTAGATATAGAAAAATTCAAGGAATAATATGCAATTTTCATGCTGGGGTCTAAAAGACCCCAGTGTGGTATTTATGTGATTTTTCTTAAGTGTGTCATTTAAGGGTTAACTTACTTTCTTTGTTCGAATATATGGAAAATTTAACGATGCGAGGTTCATTAAATATCGCATTACAGAAATGACTAAGCAAGGGCTTGTTTTTTTTGATGTCGAAGTAATCTGAGAAATAATTTAACTGTCAAAATACAGATACGCGTTTTTTTTAGTATCGGAGGAAAAATGTATTTCTCTGTGTCGTTTTTATACGCTCGGATAATTTTAAAATTGAATCTTTTTTCTCTGAAAAAAAGTTCAGATTGTTGTTTGACAGACATTTATTTTAAATAAAACGAATACGATATTTATCTGGCAATCTTAAACTGACGTTTAATTTCTACGACGCTAACAAAATTATCGTTTATTTTTCTCGGATACATCAGAGAAAATATTTATCGGATTTCTCCGATATATTTATTTCTACATTTGAGATAGTCATTTATTTCTACATTTGAGATAGTCTAAAATGTAGACTAATCTCATTTGGAGACTCGACGTGTGCTGGATGTAAATATCTACGTGTCTAGTTTGGTTTTTGTCTTGGATTACTTGCTGAAATTATGTAAAACATACTATCATAATCTTCAGAATGCGTTGAATACTGTTGATCAGCCTCCATGTTTATTTCTGGTTTATAAATGAACTGGGTGCATCTAGCATACGTAGAATCTACCGAAAATATGAACTAGTAATACAAATGTCAAAAAACAATCCAAGTCTCGAACCAAAATAATGTACGTAGACAAAAAATTTTAGTCTCACTAAAACTCGTAGAGTCTACATATTTTTACAGTAGAGTCTACATATTTTTTGTCTACATATTTTACTTGTAGAGTCTACGTATTTTCGGTAGACTCTACGTGTGCTAGATGCGCCCATTATCTATCTGTTCTCTCTTATTTCTCCGACATTAAAAAAACACGCTCTAAGAACACGAAAATGTGCGATGGGGATGTTCCGAAATGTGCTCGTAAACAATATAATTGTGACTGTTTAAGCGTTTTTAAAGAGGAAAAGGAGGTGTACAATACAAAGCATTAGCACTATAATATTCAGCTTATAACAGTTGTACAGTATTGGCTGGTAGTTAAAGAAATTGTTTTAATTATTCAATCTTAAAATGTATAATTTTTAGGTAAATTGTTAGAAAGAATTTCACTAGCAAACCGGTTACAAACATGGTATTAGCCATTCTTGAGAAAGGACCGTGCGAAGATTAAGATCAATAATCAAATCACGCTACTTGTTTTAATGTATATTGCGTTGAAGAAAATAAATCATTTTTTCTAAATTATAACTGAACTGGAAGGAAGTATTATTAGAAATTTGAAAATTTATATTTGGTTTCTGTATCCGTGCGCAATTTTTATAATTCTCAGTTAATTTAAATTTGCTTTTTTAATGTAATAAATATTAATTATTTTGAGAATCTTACCGTAGACCAACAACAGAGACATCTATTTAAGTTGTGTTTGTATGCGTATTATCTCGTGCCATTTTCTAGGATAGAAAACAATCAAAAAATTAAAATGGCAAAAAAAAATCGAAATAATTAACCTCACTAACCTCACGTTGAAAGTTTCATTACAACGGGTACAAAACCCACCAACATAACAAACTATTAACTTTGTAAAATTCAATTAAATTAAACCAAAAACACAAAAAATTAACAAAATTAAGGAGCGAATGAAAACACGACTTGACATACACACTGACAATTCTAGTACTTTTTTCAAATTTCATTTAATTTTCGTTTCTATTACGCGTTTTTACCGGTAAAATTGGTATTATGCTTCTTATTTTGTTATCCGAAATAGGAACAGCAATAGAAATAGAAATGAACATTTTACTTTTATCAGTTAGCAACAAAAATTACACAAAAACAATTTTCAAAATTGCTAGAATAATTCTATACCAACAAAAAATTGGTTTAAAGATAATCCATGTTGGAATGAAAATGCATATGGCATGCTTGTTGTAACCTTGTTAAGGCATTGCCACAGCTATTTTTCGTGCGATGCGATTTTTTTTCTATTTTCAAATTTTACTGTAATTAAAACAAATTTGATTATAAATGTTTGAAGATACTATTAAGTTCAATTTCAATCTATAACATCTTTTAATAATTTTTTGGAAAATAATAATTTTTATTGAAAAATAATAATTATTCAAAATTCGCGTGCGAAATTTTAATATTCGCGCGACAAAATTTAAAATTTATAATTTATCAATAAAAATTATTAAGTCCTAAAACATTAATAAGACGTTTTATAGAATGCAATTTAATTTGATTGTTTCTTCAAACATTTAGAATCAAATTTGGTTTATTTCCGGTAAAATTTGAAAATAGAAAAAAAATCGCATCGCACGAAAAATAGCTGTGGCAATGCCTTAACACTCTGAGACGTTTGTTATTAAGTTCGTTTGTGAATCGTTGTTTGTCATAAAATCACAATTTTCTGTCGATGATATTTTAGTTCATACATAACAACAAATCAAAAGCAATGGTGGCAGGACAAATTGTAGACACAAAAGTTGTACAATTTCTAGGAGATCGAATGATGACCTCGATTTGACTTTGATGTCAAATTTCAAGGTCAAGTTGTCTTTTTAAATGGAATCATCTTCGCGTGAAATTCTACTTACAGCTATACAATATCATGTTAGTGAGCAAAGGTCATTTCAAGGTCAGGTTATTTAATAAAATGTCAAGTAATTTTTTATTCTTTACAAAAAATAAAGAACCAAACGATCAGTCTTTTTGACTCAGATTCAGTTTATAAATATAAATAAATAATAAAATTTTAATGAAATTTTCCTCTTAATCAAAAAAATTGTATTTGGGGCATTCTCTGTCAAATCGGCCACCCCCTGCGCATTTCAATTGTTGAGATAAATAAACTTTTAGGCTTAAAATTTTCGTTAACATGTTTACTTTTTATTGTCGTATTGCGTTTTTATGACGTTGTTGGATTTTTAAAATGGCGGACCATATCTGGTAAACAAATCTCTTATTTTTAATTAAATTGTTATAAAAACGTAATTTTAACTCTGTCAATTTACTCAAAAGTGTTTTTGGAGTTACTGATTACAAGATGGCCGCTAAAATTGGCAAATCTTTCGAATGAAGGTCGAGGTTGATCACGAATTTAACGTCAGAATTTTAAAATTCAAGATGGCGGATGCAAGATGGTGGAAAGAATATTGACGGAAAACGACCAATTTTTCGACGTTCATAAAAATCAATAAAAACATAATCTAGGGGTTTTGCCCACCCAAGATGGCCGCCGTAAAAGGTTAATTTTGCAAGGTTTATTAAAATCGATAAACACATGAACTAGGAGGTTTTCGGGGTCGATGATCACGAATATGAGGTCAGAATTTAACAATTCTATTCCAAAAGTACCAGACGTTCGATAAAAAGTGTTATTTTTAGATATTTTTTTTTAAATATCTAAAAATAACATTTTTTATCGGAAATCTGGTACCTTTTGAATATAATTTTATTAAATTCTGACCTCAGATTCGTGATCAGCGACCCCGAAAACCCCTTAGGTCATGTTTTTATCGATTTTCTTTAACGTTCAAAAATTAAAGCTTTATGGCGACCATATTGAGTCCGCCGTCTAGAATTTTCACATCTGACGCTAAATTCATGATTAGCCACCCAAAAATCCCTACATCATATTTCTATTGATTTTCATGAACTTTTTTCATGAAGCTTCGAACAGTTGATAAGAGCACATGCTGCGGTATGCTTCTGCAAGAATTCATAATTCGCTCCATCATATTTTTTCTAGTTGTATAGGTACCTCGAAATTAAGGTATCTTTCCGAGTTAACAATAGCATAAAAAAATAAGGCTCAATGAGAAAAACATTAATGATACCACACCATGTTAAAAAACTGTAACGATTTTAGTGATCGACTGCTAGAACCCAATGAGGATTTTGTGGAGTCCAATAATGGCAGTTCTGTCGATTTAGTTGACCTGTGTTGTGGTAAGTGGCTTCATCGGAAATTTAGATAGTTTTGCAATCTTTCCCGTGTCCATTGGCAAAATTGGAATCTTTTTTCAAAATCAAGTTGCATTACGTAGATTATTCGAATTTCTTACCAACATCTGAACGCAGGAAAGAGTACTCAAGTAGTCAGAATGAATCGTCTTAAAAATTTGTTGTGCTTCAAACCTCAAAAAACAAACACAATATTTTTGATTAATGAAAATTTCATTAAAATTCTATTATTTATCTAATGGCTTTTGGAATAGCTTTTATAATATGAATCTGAGTAAAAAATACCTGATCTTGAAATGACCTTTGATCCCTCATGATACTTCGTGGCTGAACGTAGAATTTCGCGCGCTTCCAGAATCCAGTGTCAAAAATAGATGATTTCAATTAAAAAAACAACTTAATGTTCAAATGACCTTGACATTTGACCTCAAGTTCAAATTGTGCAACTTTTGTACCTACACTCAAGTTATTTAAATTTTGTACAATGACTATAGATTTAGATCTATATCTAGACTATACAAGATTTAGATTTGGGTCTAGCAGAGAAACTTCAAGTTCGAAATTTGTGTTCTAACCATGAGAAAATGACTAATATTAAAGTTATTCACTAAAAATCTCGGAAGAGATTAAAGATTTTTACAAAACTACAACAGATTTGGCACGTTTCAGTTGTACATTGATTTGGCACGATCAGTTTATTGATTTGACTTGTATCAGTCCCAATTTTCCATTGATTTATTAGTGTTAAATGAAATGTAACTGATTTTATTTCAAGATTACAAACCGAAACAAAACATATGCATACAGGGTGAGCCATTTTAATCGCAGGATCCAAATATCTCATAAAATACGGCAGCTGCAAAAACAATTGTTTTGTCAAAAAGTGTCAAGGACAATAGGGGTAATCTGTCTGTATTAATGCCCTTGACCAATTTTCACGGTCATTTGAAGGTCAAAGTAATTTTTTAAATGGAAACCCCTATTTTTGACACCGGATTTGAAAAGAGTGGGAAATTTTATGTTCGAATATGTATTTTCCAAGACCTCCCAAAGTCACCTGATGGAATATATTTTAGTTATAATGGGGAGGCACGAAACTTGTCTATATAAGGTATAAAACGAATTAAAATAATATTTCAAAAATTTGTTAGATTTAAAAAACTTAATTTTTCGGGATTTTTCGTTATTTCGGGATTATTTTATTCTGGATAATGAGACCAACCCTTTTTTGCTAAAATGATCTCCACGCAATGCTTCAATCGACTTCAAATTTTGTAAACAGGTAGATGATTGATTTTCAAATTTATCATCAACATAACAACAAGATCGTTATTTAATAAAAATTGATTTATAAATTAATAGATTCTAGAATTGTTAATGCTTTTACCGTGGTAGCGCAATTTACGGTAAAAATTACAAATAAATCAGTGCCCTAGGGATGAAGGCCGTTTAGCCATCATTTTTATCAATATCAGTTTTTCTAATATTCCAACATTTTGAAATATAGAACATTGTTTTATTAAAGGTAAATTTAATCCCGTATAACTATGTAAATTAAATTTAAATTTTTATCTCGTATAATTAAATATTTCAAACCTTTTTTCTTGAATTATAACAAAATTTGTTTGCATTTTAGCGGCTTGCTAATGCGGTAGATCCTCGATTTTGTTGCAGATAAAGTTTGCGAAAATAACGAATTAGGTTTACCTGGCAACCTAATACTTACTCGATGGTTTGCTTTTAGTTGTAACTCTGAATTATATATTCGAATGCCCACTAAATTTTAAATTCAACTGAAATAACTTTCGTGATCCACTCAAAATTTTATGTCTTACAGATTATATCTTGGCTTCCGATGCAACATTAGTTTATATTCTTCCACGGATGAAGCGGTTGTGATCACGTCGTGATATTTTAATTCAATTCGATGGTAAAGAATGAGTTATTAGGTTATCTTAAATGGAACTAAATCTTCTTTTCCTATAGAGTTGTGTATCAACTTTTCGAACTACAATTTTAAAGCAAAAATCTAGTAATTTCATATTACAAATTATTCCCTGATAAATTCCCCACCCTCGGCGCAAAGCCACTAGTACAAGCTTAATACAAGTTTAATTTGAATTCTTAACTAAATTGTTCGTCATTCCAAATTACCAATAGAACGAAATTATAAAGAGGCAAGTAGTAAGATGTACCCCGCAACCACCGCTCAAGTATAATATTTTGAAGCTTAAATCAAATACATTTAAAGTAATATCGCGATAAATTTCTCCCAAATATGGAAGCAAAAACCCAAAGTAAGACTATGTTAGCAAAGTCATTTACTTTATCATTCACATATGACACTTTAATATTTAATTAAAATTCCGGTTTGGGTGACTAAACTATTAATAACGCACGTTCGCGTCTTCTTTAGTATATTTTCGTTAAAAGCTTATCGCTATAGCATCTGCGTATACATACAAATTGTTTTACTTACGTTTGTCTTCCATACACTAACAAGAAAGAGACTTACTACAAAAGATTATATAACGAAAGATTAAAGTATTCCAGTTACATACATATAGTTTCATTTAGTAATCAATCGCCAGTGAAAACGAGTGGTCGACTATACTAAAATATGCCACTACCTCGAACTTATTTATTCGGTGCTATTACTGTAACTGGAGCATTGTTTCTATTAATAGTGACAGTTGTGCTTGTTTCGCGTACCGAGGGTGATGAGTTCGATGAGAAAATAATCGTACAAGTCGATAACGGTCGATTGAAGGGTAATATACTCGAAACTCGTAAAGGAAATGAATTTTTTAGTTTTCGAGGGATACGTTATGGAAAACCACCAATCGGTGATTTACGATTTAGAGTAAATACTTTGTGCACATCCCTTTATCATTTGAGCTGAAATTTATCGAATAATTTTATATTTCAGGCACCCGAACCGGTTGAACAGTGGCATGATGTATTCGATGCAACTAAAGACGGTCCAATGTGCGTTCAACCATTCACTGATGTATCCGGTATTTCAGAAGATTGTTTACGTTTAAATGTGTACACAAAAAGTATCCCAATGCGAAACGAGATGACTAACAAAAAACCTGTGATAGTTTATATTCCCGGTGGCGCACTTTATGTTGGGTCCGGTGTGAGTACACATTATGGTGGTCCTAATTATTTAATGGAACATGATATTGTACTAGTGACATTGAATTATCGTTTAGGTGCATTAGGATTTTTAAGTTTAAATACAAGTGAAGCACCCGGTAATGCCGGATTCAAAGACCAAGTGTTAGCATTAAAGTGGATTAAACAAAATATTGCTAAATTTGGTGGTGACCCAGATAACGTTACAATTTTGGGTAATAGTGCCGGTGCAATAAGTATAGTGCTGCATATGGTCTCACCGATGTCTATAGGTTTATTACATCGTGGTATCTTAATGAGTGGTGGTCTACGGCCAAAACCATTCCCAAGTGAACAAATCGAATTGGCACGTAGACAAGCAAACCTACTAAATTGTAGCAATGTTAACAGTCCTAGTGACATATTTACGTGTCTAAAAAATGCAGATGCTGTCAAATTAGCTTACACATTGGTATCACTATTCGAATTTGGTGAGAATCCCGGTGTATTTTGGTATCCAAATATTGAACCGGATTTTGGTCAAGAACGATTTTTAGTTGAGCAACCCGAATATTCATTGGATGTAGGAAATTATCAAAAAATTCCGTTAATAGTTGGCGTAACAAAAAATGAATTTGGGACATCGGCCGTTTCACTGATTAAAAATCCAGCAGATTTAAAAGAATTTGACGAAAATTTTCAAAGAGTTGCCCCAATTTGTTTGTTGTACGAACGAAACACTGAACGGTCAAGAAACATTAGTAGCCACTTATGGGATGCGTACGGTTTGACGCATCCGTTGGACGTAAATCAAATTAATAATATTGAAGAAGTATTTTTTTAACAATTTAAATACTGAGAGTGTACATTAAAAAAAAAACTTTTTATTTATCTATTTCAGTTATTCACGGATGCTTTAATTGGATTTGGTGTTAACCGTTTGGTGAATATGTTACACACATGCATTCCAATCTACTACTACCATTTTACGTATGAGGGTAAATACAGCCATCTATACTATCCAGCTGATAAACCATTTGGCGTTCAACATTCAGATGATGTGTTGTACGTACTGGTTCGAGTATTTGCTCCAATGTTTAATTTAGCTGATGAAGAAAATTTAACAGTTGAACGAATGACCAGAATGTTTACGAATTTTGCATTGACCGGGTGAGTGTTCAAAAAATCGTTTGAACTAGAAATTAAAATTGTCTGCGTCATAACCAGATATGCTTAATTACATAAAATATTTGTTGTTTTATTTTACAGAAATCCAGTCGACAGAACTGATGAGTACACTGGATCAGTGAAGTGGGAGACATACACAACCAATCGCAAATCATATTTAGAAATCGGCAATAATCTCGTTTTGAAACAAAATTTAAATGAACAGCGGTATAAAATTTGCTACGAATTATTCCACTCGGACTAGAATTTGTACCGAAAAATTGTACTGAGCAACACTAAAAGTTGTGTTTTAGAATATCAAATAAACTTAATGATTTAATGTGGATATCTCAATTCTCTTTAAATGGACACAATTTAGAGATATGTTGCTTCAGCTTTTCATTTCCAGTCTTCGGAGTAACAACAAGTTCCAAATTATCGACACCTGGGCGAATTTCGAACATTTTGAACAATTTTCGTTTTAAAATCATTGCGACGTTTTATAAAGGTGTCGTGCAACATCAGCGATTTTGCAGTTCTGTTTTGACGTATGGAATTTTTTCTCTTTCAATATTTGACCCCTATAGTTTGTTTGTTAGAGGTCTCCCATAACTAAAATATTACGAGATGTTGTTAAAAATTTACGATCGAATGTCATCGGCCTAGAAATCAATGTTGCTTCTACTTGTTTGTCCAAAGTAAGGAAAGTTTGGTGAATCTTCTGTTGATAATGGTGGCTATGTGAAACAACTTCCAACAGTATTCCAAGGACATTGGTTTGGTTCAAAAATTCACGAATTTAGTTTGAAATTGCCCTTCCTCGACTTCGTTGATGAAAATAGGGAGGTCATTAAAAATCCACTAAATGTTATAGAACGGCTGCACATAAAACGAGTTCTCCCTTTTTGAAATGCCTTGTGCTATATTTAAATTGACTGTAGCTCTCATGTTACTTTGAGGAATCTGTAACACTACACAGTTGGTTTCTGCTTAGGCCACAAGGCAGAAGATTAATGACCATTATAGTTCCTTTCCAAACAGTGAACTAGGCTTATTTACTCAACCATATCACTGCAAAATCTCGATGCCAAACAGTAGTGATAGCGTCTTAATTACCTGCCTTGACACAAAATAAAACAACGTTATCTCTTAAAATGTACTTACTCGTACATAAAAATCTACAACTACACTAAACCATATATAAACGTAAGCATCACGTTTTGATTGACATGTGATTAAAAGTAAGTGGTGGCGCACAATCCAAAAACGGCCTTTCCGCATAGTTAATTGGGTTACCGCGCTTATCGTGATGGTCCTTAAATTAAACAAGAACATAGTTTTTGATATGATAGTATTTGTGTGCCTCTTGAAAACGAAATATCGCCATAGTCATATATCATCTTCAACACAATTTCATTGTAAATCCATATGACACGATTAAAATCACCAAAAGAAAAAAAAATGCTTCGATCATAATTCTCTAGTATATCGTTACCGATCCATCGATCGATCGAATATTTTTAAACAATCATTAATTATTACAAACTAACAAAATTCAAACGAAAACGTTGATTTACACAAAAAAAAAAAAATTAAAAATAAAAACGAAATCGTAAAAGTCCCAATAAACATAGAAATTCTGAAATTGATATTTCGTCTATATAGCAAAGATATGCTTAGACCCCCTTTAAATAGTTCAAAAGGTCAAAATCTCTAAAAAAAACACAAAAAATTCCACAAAAAATATTTTCTTAATTTTTATAATTGATTCTTGACAGAATTAATGCTCGGGCTAGCCTAGAGATTTGTCTTAAAGGAACGGACTAAAAAACAACAAAAAAAAAATTTTTTTTTTCAACTATTCAGGTGATCGCGCAACCACAAATCTGCATCATTTCTCTCGAGATCGATATATACACCAAATGAAAGGTGTTTAGAAAATGTCATAAATCATTTTTATGTCTAATCAAACATTTAGAAAAAGAAAAACAAAAGACGATATAGAAGAACAAAAAAAAATTCCTTAAGACAAAGAAGATTAAGATCAAAACGTATGTACACAAATGGAATGATGAGAAAAAAAAACGTAAACTAAATCTATGATTGAAACTTATGAATCGTTGATGGATAAGAGATGATTGAAACGTGGAGTACACGGCATGAGCTTGACATGTATATAGCAAGAAATGGATACTACGTAAATACAATTGAAAATTATCATCGGATTGTTCGATAATTCTCGTTCACGGCATACCAATCCAAGGCAGTAACTTTTTCGACCAACCTAATTACTTTTGAATTTTTTTTTTTTTGTGGTAGAAGACCAAGTCGGTAAAAATTAAAGCAAAATATTAAAACAGAAACAGTACTGTTTGATTAGCTTAGATGTTCGTTTGATTTAGTTTCGAGATGATGATTTAGAAAATAAGACAATGTCAAAAATGACTTGTAAATTAATAAATTTAATTATAAATTATCTTTATTGATATTTTACGATTTATTGATTGTTTTCTATTTGGTTGTGGACCAATTGAATATACTTATGCATGCCGACATGAAATTTTCGTGGAAATTGGTTTTATTAATATGTGAATCATGAGATTTAATCAAACGTTAATTTAAGCCAAGCATCAAATTTCTAATTATTATACCTGTTAAATTAATAGCAGCTACGTGTGTGGCGTACGCAAGAAATATATCAACTATGAGATTCACAGTTGCTCCTGCATTCAATTCCAATACATAAAAGCAATAAAAATAATTTCAAATTTATTTGTTTATCCCAAAAATGACAGAAGGAATAATAGGATTACAAAATCCTTTTTCTTTTTTTTTTTGGGACTCAATATAATAATAATAATAATAGCCTCTTTGTAAAAGGGGTTTGTATTGAATTGATTGTTGTTCTATATGGGCTGGCAAGGAGGTCTCAAGGATTTCTGATTTAATAGATAAAACAATTGACGCAATATTAGTATGGTGGTATGGTATATTGGTATGTAAGACATATATTTTCAAAAATATTAAAATTTATCGCTTCCGTTTTTCCACACTCCAAATTTTAAAATACAACTTCCACTTTCCGTTTAATTTTTCCGATTATGTACTTTAAATTCGCATGAAATCATTTTTTGCAACGTATCTACGCGTCATTAAATTTAATTGATAATTTATCGGCATTACATACATATATTATGTATGGTACATATTTAAAAAAAAAAAAATTGACTCACACGCAGATGTCAAAAGGATTGAAATTCTATAGACACAATTGAATTATGATATACCTATCCACCCTCGATCAAGTCCGTTTTAATGGTCTAGGCCTAGCATACCCGATGACTTAATAATAATTTTTGATTACATGCAAAATATTACAATAATAAACCCTTGATTTGATCCTTTTCGGGGATCTCAAATCACACAAAAAACTGAAATGATCATCAATATCGAATTGAAAAGCAGATGTTTATATCGAATATGTCGAATGTGTGTTTCTTATGTATAGTTGTTGTTTGTTATTATTACGATTATCACCACCAAAATATTTTTATAATTTTTATTTTATTTAATATTAACACTAAGTTATAAACTCGTACTTATATTAAAAATATTATTAATGAAAATGGGGTAGGAGATTTATTGTATATCTGTACACACATCTACCTACTTCAAAACATTTAATTCCTTTTACCAAATATTGTACCGCCGTTCATTCTAATTTTGGTTTCGTATGAGATTATTGCTGATTTTGAAATACGATTTGCACAGTACCTGTAAAAGTTGCGTGCGAGCTAAGCAACCGCATAGAGCGCTACATTTTTGAAGTTGCTAAATTTTTTGAGATCTCATTTAAGACTGTGGTTGGCTGACATTTTTTTTGAAAAAAAAAAAAAAAAAATTTAATCGAACAGAAATACTGTTGTGATCAAAGTTTCGGTGTAAATATACCTAATGGGCGGAAAAGTCTAGTTCAAAAACAATTTGGGTGTAATATCTGTTGGAGTTAAAGAACTATGTCTTATCTCGGAGCATCTACTTTAATCGTTTGGAGATGTTAACTGACCCTGCCAAGCCATTGCTATAGTTTTTAAAGTCAAGACAGTTTGCATGGCCACAAAGAAAATTAAACTGTCACTGGATGAAATCAAATTTTATTTATGATGTCACGTCCAAATCTGCAATCTGGTTTACTTAGTCCGGTGCCCGGTAAAGGGTGGACGAATGGGTGTTTCACTATGAGAGTGGTGAATAAAATCTAAATGTAAAAAAAACTGCTTCATATTGACAACTGTCATCTGATCACAGTCAATAGCACTTTTAGTCATGTAGATACACGGTGGCACAACGTGGTTAAATTATCAAAGAATGTTATGAAAACGGGCGTTCAAAAAGAAATGCATCGCGCATTACATGATTTTTTTGGTGTTAATAACCGACCAACTGAGCTTACAACTTTGAATATCGGGCACGCAAATTCCAAGAAACTGGGTTGGTACCAGATGTGAAATCATCAATGCGTGGTACAGACCATTCAGCCGAAAACATTGCTGCCGAACGTGAAATGTGCCGACAATGCTGTTACTGTCTTACTGTGAATGGCGAACTTTGTATGGCACGAATTGGATGTTATGGAGATGGTTTCAACAATACGGTGCCACATGCGACCATCCAATGTAACAATGGCTTTATTGCAAGAGAAGTTCCCGGGACGCATTACCCCGCGAAACAGCGAATTCAATTGGCCACCGAGATCGTGCAATTTGACCCCTTTGGACTTCTTTCTTCGAAGTTATCTCAAAAATATGCTAGCAACAATTCAAGAGCTAACGAATGAGATAATAGGGTATATTGGTGGAATTGAGCAGAGGATGATATATGCCGCAGAAGCCGTGGTGACCATTTGGCAGAAAATGGCTAGATATTATACTCAAGCAAGCAGATAAGCGGTCATTTTTTGCGAATTTGCTAGAAATGTTATACACGATAATTTAGCAACCCAATTTGTTGCTGAATTTCAGAAAATGGGATACTTGATATTTATTCTTGGTTAGTTAGCAAGCAACTTGTAGAAATTTTGCGACCGTTTCAATGTATCCGCATCTATTGTTAGATGTTTTCTTTTTTTTTTTAGAATCAACCATTTCTAAATATTTGTGCAGATTATTATTGAAAATAAATATATATAACTTGTATTTTTAAGATCAAATTAAAAAAACTTTGAATAGTATAATTAATAAATTAATAAATCGAGTAATAATAAATGTGTCTAATTTATGAAATAATTAATTAAGAATGGAAGCTGTAATTCAGCAGAGATAAACGAATCGTATTTGTGTACCTGGTAAAATATTTTTAGATCGGGAAAATCCTTTTGAATGTGACGATCAAATTTTTTAAACTTTATCGTTTCACAAAGGAAATCGCAGAACTTTTGATAGAGAAATTTAAGGAATACCTTATACGAGAAATACCAAACGCAGTAAATCTGGTGTTTATCCTTCAATTAATCAATTATTATTTTTTTAGGTCTTAGTAAGTCTTAACATATTGAGTTCGGGCCATTTTCAACATAACAATGAAGCCATTCTCAACTTTTCAGTAATTTTTTCCCCCTCCATACCAACTTAAAAAAAATAAAATTCTTTTTTTCATATTAGAAAAAAAAAATATGTTTTTTAAGGTGGTATGGAGGGGAAAAAATTTACAAATTATATGAGAAAATTTTATGTCCGTCAAGTTCTTCTGTTGCGAAATTACCATAAAAGTTACTGATTTTTTTTTGTAGTATGCGGCTTGAGCAAGTGCATAGCCAGAGTTTTCTGCAAGCGACGGTGAGCCGTATTTTTCCTCAATTTTTAAATATAGTATGCCGTAAAGCTAACAAACTTCAATAACGACAATGAAATTCTCCTAGTAAAACGAAGATTTTATAAGAAATTTGAGTTTTTCAATGTGAATGGGGCCATAAATGGAACTCAAATTCCAATTCAAAAGTCAGCGTTATCGGACACATTTGTCAATAGAAAAAATGTGTATGCCCTAAATGTTCAAATAATAATAGGTTTCAGTTCATTTGGACACACAATGATTTTTAATAAACTTATATTTTTTAGTATGTGACGCGGATTACCAATTTACAGACCTAGTAGTATGTCGATGGCCGGGATCAACCCATGGCGCTCATATGTAAAGGGTTTTCCAATAAGAGGTTTCATTTTGATACTTAAAAAAAACGATTATTTTTTAAGAGAAATCAATAAACGTGTATTTCATTGTAAAGAGGAAGGTATGCCATTAACATTTGAAAACGATATCAGCCAAATGGCTGCCACGGCTACGCTTGCAGCACCATATCCTTTTCATGAAATTTTCCATGACCAATTCGCACATTTGCTGTATGTCCTCGATAACTTCACGAATTCCATCTTTAAAGTCTTGAATCGATTGGGAAGCATTGGCATAGACCTTATCTTTCACGTGGCACAAAGAAAAAAATTTAAAGGTGTTAAATCACAAGATCTCGGTGGCAAATTGTGATCACCTCTTCGAGAAATAACACGGTCAGGAAATTTTTCTTACAAAATTGCGATTGTTTCGTTGCTTGTGTGGCACGTAGCGGCTTAAGACCTAAGTCTTTATGCAAAATACGGTGTAATGTCGTTTGTGGAATGTCCAATTCCAAAGATCGACGAGGAATCGACAAACCTGGGTTTTCTTCAACACTACGGGCTACAGCAGCAATATTCTCAGTTGTTCTTGAGCGACTCACACGGTTTCGATTCTTCACACAACAGCTCAAATTTTTCCACCAGTTTCACTATTACAGGCCGAGGAGGTGCTTCACGACGACCAAAAAGTTCTTTAGTTTTGCGAACTGTCACTGCGCAATTTTCACCATTTTTGTAGTAAATTTTAATAATTTCAATGCGTTGTTGAAGCGTGTATCGTATCATTTTTAGTAATGGCGTAGTTTTTACTTGTCAAATATCAAAAGATGACAGCTTCAAAATTGACAGCTGCCCAAATAGCAGGCTATTCAAAATGAAACCTCTTATTGGAAAACCCTATACAAGTCCAGCGCATATCATTCATACGTCAGGTGGTAACATGTTATACAGCGTAGATAAATGTGTCAAAATAATTTTGACTTGCTTCATCTTACATAAAATTGCAACCCTTAAAGGTATTCCTGTACCATCTGGATATAGTGGTAAAGGACCGAATCAGACCGCAGCTAAATTATCAATGCTACACCGAAATGATAACTGTAGCAACGGTATACGCGACATATATCTAGCTAAAATAATATTGCTAAATATCATTGCTATTAACCTTCACTTGAACGTAAATATTATTTTACTTAAATGAACAGTATCTACCCGGGTAGATATTTTTATATATCATGTGAATGCTTCCACTAAATATCCAGATTTACACCGGAAAAGTCGGCAATACCAGAGATGTAAATAAAGGCGAGTGGATTGTAAAAAATCTGGTTGCTCCTATAATAATTCTGATGATTGTGGACAATTTTTTCACCATGTTATCGTTAGCCCAGGAATAAATAAATTGGGGAATGTCAATTATTGGAACGTTGAAAAAAATACTATATACCGAATGAGTTCAAAGCCTCAAAAACTAGAAAAATGTTGTCCACTAAGTTTGCTTTCGGGTCCAAAATGGCATTATGCTCCTACGTCCCTAAAAAACAAGGCTGTAGTTTTGTTATCTACAATACAGAGAGGGAAAACTGCATCGGGCTCAAAAGAGAATAGGAAATGAACCTTTATTACAGTCACCTGACAGAACAAAATGTTATAAGCCAGTAAACTACTAAAAGAAGGACCAATCGGTGGCCACTTCATAGCATTATTTTCCAACTTGCTAGACACTGCTTTACTTGCAGCGTCATGATACATGCCAAATACAATCCACAAGGAGACGGAGTTGTAAAACAAGCCAGAGGCGTATGTACCTACAAGTATTAGGGGGAACTATCGAAAATTCCCATACAAAACGTGTGAAAAAAATATCTACCAGGGTAGATATTATTCTCTTAGGCCCGATTGAATCAACGAAGATAAATGATTAATCCTCTAATTTAGCAAGTTTGCATTGTATGAACGATGCTAAATTAGAAAATTAATCGATGATTTTTTTTACCATTCGTTTTATCCTCTCTTTTTGGTGACTGAATCAGAGACTAAAAAAATTTGTTTTTGTTTTTATGACATTTCAAATGTGGTGTATCATACAAACGAGACATTTTTATAAAAAAACGTAATTATTAAAAATGGACTCAACAAGGACGAAAATGTCAAATTCGAAAATTGAAATTTTATTTTTCTCTAAATAAACAAAAAAAATGTTTAATAAACATCAACAAAGTAAACGTCATGGAACAAGTATTGCCAGTCATACAAAAAACTGCTATAAAACTGCAATAATAGAGAGGCTAAATTTTTATTTAGCAATGTTCATACAATCGACGAAAAGTAAAATCCTTGAGTAGTGAGTGATTAATCATTACTCTCGGATTTTTATTCATTTAGCGGTGTTCATACAATCGGCCCTTAGGAAAAAAAGAAACAAAAAGAAATCAAAAGTAAGTGTTAAAAGAAACTGTAAAACTTTTTTTTTTTGAAATCGCCGTTGAAGTTTCAGACGTCGCGTCGATCGCTAATAAACACTTTCCTAAGTTCCTAAAACGTTAGTTGTCGCCTAAATATATGCGAGACGAAATGCTGTGTATCAAAACCAACAAAAATATTTAAAGACATTTTTGTTGGTTTTGTATGTATCAAAAATCAATTTTTTGAAATGCAAGAGGAATTTTGTTAATTGATTGACCTTCAAACCAGTAAAACAATATTCGGAGAGTACTATTCAAACCGTTTGGATGAACTGAAAGTATGAGAATTCCGGAGACAAGGCTCACAAAGGTGTTCTTGCAATGGCCAAATTGAAGGAATTACAATACGGATTGCTTGAACATTCACCTTATTTACCAGATCTGTCTCCCTATGACTTCTATCTGTTCCCAAACCTCAAAAGATTTCTGCGTGATAAGCATTTTTCATCGAATGACGAGATTTTAGCTGCTGTAAATGAGTATTTTGAAGGTCTTTCGGAAAAACACTTCGGAGATGAGATAAATGAAACAAAATGTATTAAGCTTATTACCTATTAAATATGTAACTATCAGAATTAAAAGCTTGATTTTTTCATTTCTGTTCCACGAACGTTTCAAATCCCCTAGTATAAATCAACGCAGGTGTTACTGGACGCTGACGATTTTTGCATTCTGATTCGCAACACCATCTCTATGGCCTTCAGAAAAACGAAGTGAAAACGAAATATTTGGTCACCGCGAAAAGGAAGACATGCGGAGATTTCATTTCAACAGACACACATTATGAAAGGTGGTTTTTCATTGCTGAGTACAATTTAGTTTCTTTAGATATTTTATCGTATAGATTGCAGCAGGCTACCGAGCATTTGCGCCACCTATATGGTTGCTAGTCCTGGGCACTAAAGGACCGTTCACACTTGGCAGGAGTCACAAAGTGTATCGACTCCAAAAAACGAAAACTTTCCTTGAGTTTTCTCTGTAGTAGTTTGGTTTCGTACTGACAAGTTCGCACGAACAAAAAGTTCAGTCTACTCATCAGGTAGCTACGACCAAACTACAAAATTACAATTCTAACTTCATACATTAAGTATGAGGCAAGAACGTACTGACTTAGCGAATTATATTCACTAAATCAAAACGCAAGGAAACTCCTCATTTCTGTATGCCCACACAAATAATAGAAAGAGAAGTTTGTCTGTATTAAAATTAATAAGATTCTTTCGATCACATTTTGTGTGGGCATAAAACACAGAGAAATGGGGGGTTTCCTTGAGTTTTGATTTAGTGAATATAATTCGCTAAGTCAGTACGTTCTTGTATCATAATTATTGTATGAAGTTAGAATTATATTTTTTAGTTTGGTCATAGCTACGGGTTAAAGTACGGGGGTATTTTGATATTTCTACTTTTGTGGTAGATATATTATAAATGATTGGCCTCGAATCTTATTTATTTTAATACAGACAAACTTCTCTTCCCAAAATATAAATGTCAAATAGTACTGTTATTTAGGCAGCGCGTATCGTAAAATACGAATTATTATTGTTATTATTCTTGTGTAAAATATAATTATGCAAAAAATTAAAATATAGCTTTATAAAATGTAATTATGTTATAGTATATTATTCAACGAGCATATAATGATAGCTGTTATTCACGAAGATGAAGTTTGCCGACACGAGCCGATAGGCGAGTGTCATAAATCATCTGAGTGAATAACAGCCATTATATGCGAGTAGAATACGATACTTTGTCCACGACCGACAAATATCATTGCGTTTTATAATCAAATCCTCTAAATACTCCTCAAATAATTTTCGTCGACATTTTGACGTCACAAAGCGTATTTCCTTGAAAAAATTACAACAACAATTGCATAGGATAAACCCTCGCAAGAATAACATTAACCCAAAAAAATATTGGGTTAAATTAAACCCAATTCTAATTTTTGGTTATGATACCTACCACCAGGTCATATTACATATTAAATTTATATTTTATTTCGAAAAGTTGGCTTTTGCCAAATGAATCAAATTGGCTATTTTCTTGGGAAACAAATAAACCCAAAACAGTTTGGATTTAATTTTGGTCAACAAAATACGCTAACAGTGGCACTATTCTGGTGTTCCCGGGGAATTGGGCATTGGGAAATTATTTATTGTGACTTGTTTTAATGTATTTTGGTATCATTTTTCTCAAAGCACACTGTGGCGATTGGTATTTTCTTCAATTAATGGGAAAAAATAATTCCATTTTCAGACCACTGCCTACTGTGTAATTCCCAACAAAATTTTTAGGGAAAATAAACAACAAAATTGCTTTGAAATGAAATCATTTTTTCCCAAAATTGGAATAAAATGCCAATCACCACAGTATGCTTTGAAAAAAAATTATACCAAAATACACTAAAACAAGTCACAATAAATCATTTCCCAATTCCCAATTCCCCGGGAAAACCAGAATAGTGCCACAGTTGAATAATAATGAAAATGGCAAGAGACTACTAGATAAAATTTCAAAAATCAAATAATTTACTTGGAAATATTGAATAATGAAAGAAAAGACTACTAGATAAACTAACAGTGAATAATGGATAACATTTAGCGTATTTTGTTGACCAAAATTATTTTGAGTTTATTTGTTTCCCAAGAAAATAGCCAATTTGATTTAATTGGCAAAAGCCAACTTTTCGAAATAAAATATAAATTTAATATGTAATATGACCTGGTGGCAGGTATCATAACGAAAAATTAGAATTGGGTTTAATTTAACCTAATATTTTTTGGGTTAATGTTATTCTTGCGAGGGTTTATCCTATACAATTGTTGTTGTAAATTTTTCAAGGAAATACGCTTATTATAAGTGATGAAACAAATGTATAATGGGCATATTATACGTTAGTCGTGGACAAAATAAATTATACATCATTTAAATTTAATAAATTAATTTAAATAAAGTGTCAAAAAATATACTTAAATAATCAACATTTTGTTGTTATCAAATTTGACAATTCAAATCAAATACATATTTCATAATAAGAATATTCACCGCGGGTCAAATTTTACGACATTATATTTTCGGATATCATATAAAATTCGTAAAATAGGTCTCATCACCGAGACTCAACACACCGGTGGTGGTGAGAAACGCTATACGCTCAGAATATTGTTCACAAACATAACCAAAGAATAAATGAGCGCAATAGACCTTTTTCCTTCAAAAATGTTGACAGATAAAATCAGCTGTTTTGTTATCCGTAAGGTGAATCTATCTTTTGGGCGTTTATGAATTTACTGTCGGTTTATTATATTTCAATGTGTTTTTCTAATTTCTAACTTAAGTATTGTGTGTAATGGTGCAGTCTAATTAATTTTAATAATTAAAATTTCAAAAAACAACAATATTTTCGAAAAAGTCAGTAAAAATAATATTTTTTTAGGTTATGTTTTTGGATAGTGTTTCATTAAATTTTTTATTTTTCAGAAATGGGTGATTTTAATAACAGTATTTTATTATCGAAATATGCCTATAGGCTCAGGAAGCCGAAAGACACCGGTACAAGCTAAAAATCGCTGAATTTAATCTAGATCCGTATGTAATGGAATTCAACGAGAATCTACTACCAACGGACAAGTAGATTATAGCAACAATTTTAATTAATAACATTTTTAATTTAACTGAAAAATTTACTGAAATATCAATGAAATGTGATTTTATACTGTTGGACAGCGAATCGAAGTTGTACTATAATATAATTATAGCACATTGTGAATAGCCATGCCTTGCGGCAGAGTCCAAAACTAATCTATCTGAGAGGAGAGCTGTCAAACAGATGGTACACTCGTTTTTCTGTTTCCATTTATAAAATAATAGAATTATTATATTCGGTGAATATAAAAACATCGTAGTTTTTATTTATCTTGTTTACCCATCATCGAACGCGGTAACAATTGGCGACGAGGATAACGGTCATATATTTTATAAATCATTTCATTAGTGTTAATAAAAAAATTAAAAAAATTAACATCGAAATGACCGAAATGGAAAATTTGGTGCTCGCGTTGACGGAGTTAGTAAAAAAACTTAGTGCACCTGAGAATACACCAAGTAGCGAACAACGAATGGAAAGCCTTGCCAACAGCATGCAGGTTTTTCGTTACGAACCAGACGAGGGACACACATTCGAGGCGTGGTATCGACGATACGAGGAAATATTCCAAGAAGATGCCAAATCCCTCAACGATGCAGAAAGAATCCGATTGGTTTTGCGCAAGCTAGACGCAAATTCTCATGACAGATTCAAAGATATGCTGCTTCCGAAATCTCCGAAAGATTTTTCATTTGTTGAAGTCGTGAAGAAATTGAAAGACGCTTTTGGACGACAAGAATCGTTGTTCAATACTCGGTACAAGTGTCTTCAAGCCACAAAGAGTGGGAATACAGATTTTGTCACATATGCAGCACAAGTAAACGGCAATCCGGAAACATTAGTAACCGATAACGGGACTCAATTCGTCAGTAAACAATTCAGTGATTTCTTTCGTGCTCGAGGAATTAATCACATCTTAACGCCGCCCTACCACCCAATGTCAAACGGGCGAGCCGAGCGATTTGTCGACACACTAAAGAGAGCCTTGAATAAAGCAAAGGGGGAGGGGACAAACAAGGAAGTACTCACCAAATTCCTCCATGCATATCGATCAACACCAAACCAAAACACACAAAATACTAAGTCACCAGCAGAACTATTTTTGGGTCGTCCGATTAGAATGGAACTCGATTTATTGAAACCTACGCCAGAACACGGCACCGATCGCTATATTCAACAAGAGCAACAATTTAATCGACACCACGGAGCCCGATATCGTAGTTTCTCTCCAGGCGACAATGTCTACGCAAAAGTGTACCGCCACAATGAACAATTTTGGGAATGCAGTGTCATCGAAAAAAAGATTGGTCGTGTCATTTATTCAGTACGTCTTATTGACACGAATCGCTCGTCACGGTATTCTGCCAATCAGTTAAGACATCGCTACACCGAGAATTATCATACCGGATCCGATCAGTTACCATTAGATTTGATTATGGCATCTGATCCGAAATCAGCAGTTGTTGAGACACCATCGAACACAACGGATAATTCATCAGTCGATATACGCAACAATATCACGGAACTTCAGGATTCTTTACAAAATATTCAGGATTCTTTACAAAATAGGTCACCACGGAACAATACTGCGGATACTCGACCACAACGACAACGACACCCACCTGCTCATTTAGCAGAATACGTTTGCGAATAAGGGGGGAAGATGTTGGACAGCGAATCGAAGTTGTACTATAATATAATTATAGCACATTGTGAATAGCCATGTCTTGCGGCAGGGTCCAAAACTAATCTATCTGAGAGCTGTCAAACAGATGGTACACTCGTTTTTCTGTTTTCATTTATAAAATAATAGAATTATTATATTCGGTGAATATTAAAAACATCGTAGTTTTTATTTATCTTGTTTACCCATCATCGAACGCGGTAACATATACAATAAAAGTTTGTTAAATAAAAACAAAGCCTTACAATTTAAAAAAAAAAATCCATTCGCGAAATATTAAAATTGATGGGTTCAAAATAAAAGCCGCACACGATATTTTGATCATTTTGTCGAAGTTCATATTAGTTTCTTTTTTTCCTTCGAAATAGCAGTAATTGGTTGCCGGATAGTCAGTATTAAAATGTTTGCCTTAAGACTCCGATAACTCGTTCTACAGGTATTCTTACGTTGGAAATATTTCTATTGTTCTCAATGGCGATGGGTTCTAATTGGGATTTACAATTTTTGAAAGACGGCATAACCAATCTGGCCTTTTCTTTTTTATGGTATTTTCAATCAAAAATCCTCGGCCCGCAATAATTATGTCTCCTCCTTCTATGAAATCCAAAATTCCACAGTTTTCAAAAAAAAAATTGTTGCTACATTGTCCCCCGTAGCCTTTAGATATAAAAGCTATGCTCCCAAAAGCTGAGATGCAGATGAGGTATTTTATAGTTAGATGATATTTGTAGGCAGAAAACGTTAATTAATCGGTAGAAAATGCTCAACAGGCTTGAATACACATTCTAACGTATCGTAATCTTCCAATCCTGTAAAGAGTGTAAAGTATTAGGTTTTCTTTACATTATTCTTAACTCTAGGCTTTCATCTTCTCGGATAGTATCTTCATTTTTCTTTTGAGTTCCTCGATTTGATTTTCCTAATCGCAATCGAAATGGAATTCTAAAGATAACAAAATACAGAATACATTATTTGAACTAACGTAGTACAAATTAAGTTTATAATTTACCTTCAGTTTGGCACGATTTATCCTCACATATGATAATCGTTTGACAAGATTTATCTTGAAAACTTGGAGGGGATTATATTTAAGTCCTCTGAAACTGGTTATGGCTTTGGAGGACTGGTTACAAGTTCTTTCCGTTTTGTCCTTTTTATCGTTCTTTCGTATCTTGATGTTGCCTTGTAGTAACCCAACTCAAGCGATGGCAGCCAATTGGGATTTAAAACATCTTTAATGTCGGCACTACGTTTGGTCAAGAAATATTTTGAACACAAGTATTGCGATACTTTAACGAAGAAACCTCCCAAATTCCTCAGAAAGCTTTGAATATTTTTTACGGGTCTTCTGAATGACAGAGAACCTAAAAAACTTTATTTCACTGTCTTTGTCTGCACTCATGAAACAATTAATCACACAACATGTTAGAACCATGTTTAATCGTAATATTAAATATATTTAACAATCTGGTATTCCCAAAAAAAATTGAAATGTTTTAAGTATAAAATAATTTTAGTTATCACTTTCTAACATCTACAGATATTTTTGAAATATTTTTGAGGTTATGTTCAATATTTTTGATGGATAAGGAAAAAGGTCTATAGATCATCTTTTTCGAAAGAGGCAGCACGATCACTGAAAAAGTACAGAGTTTTTTCCGAAAGAGGCAGCACGATCAAAAAAGTAGTACAGATCATTTGCCGCTAGATGTCACTACACAATCAAAAAAATATTACTGACGTTTTTCAATAAGGGACAGCCAAAATCAATTTATTTATCACGTACTAATAATAGTCCCTTTGATGACACGAAAATATTTTTGTTTATATATTTACAAAATGCATACATAAAAATGTCATACAATTTTTGACAGTAAATATTTAGTGACACCTAGTGGCACTATGTGAAAGTTGCTGGCGGTTGTAGAAAATTTGACATTTAAACATGATCTAATTTCTAATAGATCATTTTGCTCAAACGTCAAATGATGTAATATTACCTACTGCCGAAGACGTAGGAAAAGTCTCATGTTGATATCTTGTTTTCTGTGTTTTAGGCCAAAAAATAAAATTTTTGCAGTAGATTTAACTTTAGAACCGTTTTTATATTGATTTGAGGTTGATTCCATAGACGATAATTCTTATTTATTTGATTTACAGCGATAATTCTTAGTTTATTACCCTACGGCTTCGATGAATTTACTGTCAAAATTGTTGGAGGAAAAAGGTCTATTCACTTGGATAAAAAACCACATTAAATACTTTAAAATTTCTAAAAAAAATTTGAATTTTTTGGGGTTATTTTTGAACGTATACGAATTTGAGTCTGAAGAATTTTTGGGAATTTGAGATTATGCTGGTTGACCACACTAATCAGTCAACAAAATTTCTCCAATATTCACATTTAATTCATAAGCCGTTAAGGGTTTAAAAAATGAAAATAAATACTCAAAATAACCGCGCCGCCTAAATTGCTACATATGCCCGAACATTTATCAAATTTGATTATCAAGTCTAAAATTTATATATAGGCATCATAAATAAACTATAAAACTTGAACTTCTGTTATCAATAATAATAACAAATATTTTATAATATTCCGATTGATAAAAATAATTAATTCATTGTTTGCAATCGAAAGTAAAATTCATTAAAATCGAAAAATATAAGCGATTAAGACGTACGTTTCAAATTTATTTCCAAACAAAGCAAAAATATTTTATAGGTAAGTTTAATCCAAATGTAAGAAAATTTCATTATACAAATTTTAATTTGGTTTTAGAAAATGGATACAAACAATAAAAATCAACCAGAAAAATCAACAGAAGTGGCTGTTCCAATTAATACGCAGATTAGTTTTGTTGATTCACTAAAAGTTACTGTCCAAAACTCTCTTGTTGGTATATTTTTAGGGTTAAACACAATGTATAATTTTATTAGAGATCTGTTTAAAACGAATTAAGTGTATTTTTATCTTATCGTGGTGTGTAATAAATTAATTTAAAATTTTAACCTTGGTTTGAACGAATAAATATTGTGAATACCATTAAAAACAATTCTATTATTTTTAATAATTCATTGAATCGGATCCCGCATCTTCCGTATACACACAAAAGTGATTCTAATCTCATTAAAAGTGTGCCATTACCACACATTCGATTTTTATTGAGACGCACATCTTAACCTCAGAACATCTGCCGCATAAAATAAAACTGTTACATTTCTTAATTTTTTGATATAAAAAATAAACCGTTCATATATAACGTAACATAAAATCTCATATTGTTTTTTAGGATAGATCAAGGATTTTGATAAACGAAATAAATATAAAATGCTAAGTCTGGTTAATGTGAATAGAATTGTTAGAGACTCGACAGGAATAAAATAATAATAAAATGTTAAGATTATGATAAGAAATTATGTCTTTATATTATAATTTCCCCTTACACACATAGCCATTTCATAAAAACCATATAGTACCTTGTTCGCATCACAAAATATGCTAAAAACCTCATAAAATTAATTCCAACACTAGATAAAATTCTTTTTGGAATTGAAACAATACAATCGGATGTTGACATCTCCTATATGCAAAATAATAATAAACAATTCCAACTGATTTTCTTATTATTTTCTTACACCTAACTGCTTAACAACTCTATTTAAATTTATATTCTTCTGTTTATATTTTATTTTTATATTTTTTTGTTATTATTGCACTGACCACTGATAATAGAACAAATAATATATTTATTGAAAATCAATAAATTCTAAACAGCATAAAGTCTTAAAAGTTTTCGTTTTTCATGTTCAATATACTCTAACAGCACAAATCAATCCGATATAATATATATGTATAAGAAATAAAAATAAAACAACGTACAAACTGATGAACAGGTTAAGAGGTTATGGAATTCATATAGACAAAAGGGGCATCTTTAATTTTACATCTTATTTTATTTTGTGTATACGTTTTGGTTTGTTCTTAACATGTTTGAAAGCAAATATTTATTTATTTCACTTTCCATTATATCGTAAACATACTCGAATTTACATGCAAAAATCGTATGCCACAATTTATTTTTAGAACTTCTTAACCAAAACATCGAAAGACATTAACTAACCTAAGACAATAAAAATAAAATTGACCAAAAAAATATTATGTCTTATTCCCTTACGATTTTTATTACATATATTGCGCTTATATTCAATTTTAAGTTTTTGAAAAACATTAAATCTTCGACTTCATGATCAGTTAATGTCATTTTTTATACAAATATAGTATGTACACAGGGAAAATTTAAAAACCACAATGGAAATATGTATGTAAATACATGAATAAAAAAAACAGCATTATTGGTTATGAGTCTGATCTCAAGCCCCAGACACGTAACAAAAACTTAAATTCATTTAATTGATGTAAAGAAACATTAATTTCATTTAATATACAAAAAAAAAAAAAAAAAAAATTAATTTCATTGATTGAGAGTAAGTTAAGTGCCGCATAACACAATTCATAGTATCCTCGGGTTTCATCTATTGTGTATATTATGTGTGTCTGAATATTCGGGGATTGAATATAATTATGCGGGCAATACTTCTAACATACAGTACTACGTAATTATTATTTTTTATGATTATTATAAATTAGAATAATTTTATTGTTGTATCATTTTTGAGAATATATTTGAGGTAGTCTCTGTTTTAATCATTATTAATTTCAATATCACTTAACGCTTTTGTAATTTGATTCGTAATATATGCCTCGATCATAAAGTTAGCCGATAGACCGTACAAAGCTTCTAGCTCACATTTACAATTTAAGTTTTTTAAACATGTTAATTCATTTGTAATCTCCTCACTAATATAAGGTCTTTTTAACAAGGAATCAATTCGTCTATAATCTTCAGCGGTTAGTGGAATTATATTCAAACACAATGCTTCAATGTCGGTGGGGTGTATACCGATCCATTTTAAATCAGGTAAAGCGAGCGAGTCGGAATATTGTGCCATAGCCTAGAAATATAATCATAACTGTATTTAATGAATAATACGAAAAATTATAACAATTCTTCCTGTTTACTTACCATTGATCCATATTTATATGTACACATAATTTCAATTCCATGTGGATCGGAATCAACTAAAATAAACATAGGTATTCGAAAATCGTTCCAAATTTTCTTTAAAATCCAACGAGAGTTAATATCGGGATAACCTTTTGCCGTAATCATAATAAACTTTTGTTTTATTCTGCTAAATATTTTATCGTTCAACAGTCGTTGAAAAATTGCGTCTTTTTCGACTACCAAAATAAAGTTTGCATCTGTTTCAATCGACTTAATGGCCATAATATCATTAGGCAATACCAAACCATTAGAAAACTGACGAAAATCATACTGCCCACCTTCATTAATATTAATCACTATATTACCCACCATAATACCTTTAGCCGAACTATGTATGGCCAACTCCCATGGATTAACATTAAGAATATCACATAAATCTTGTAGTGCTCTGGTTAGAACGTTTTGATTTTTTAAAAATTTTGTTTTCAAATAATAAATTTCGCTGAAAAAAAAAATGTCGGACAATAATAATTAAAAATTATGTAAAATATAAATATAATTAATATCAATACCGTTTTGTCGCATTCGAGCCAAGCGTCAATAATTTATGAATTTCACTCAAAAGAAACATCATGACTGTAAAATGGTGGCCAGATTGTTTTGTATAAAATCGAATCAATTTTTTATGTCGTCTCATTTTTTTTCTCGATACCCTAAAATAAAATCATGATTTCATATTTATTCTACACATAATTCAAATATAGAAACTCACACATTATTCTGATATGTTAAATTACTGCGGCATTGTGATTTGTCCACTTGAAATGTTAATGCTTTATGCTCGACAATCCGTTCCAACATTTTGACAATTAATAATTGAATTTTATCAATTAAACCATAAGTTCGATCAACTGACATTTGAGTTGTATCAACCGCTAAATATATTATGTTATCGAGATTCGTAGTAACGCGGGTCGACTCAAAATGCGAAAGCCATAAAGATTTATCAATATTAATATTTGTGTTAAATTCCGGAACGAGTTGTTCTTCAAAGCGTGAATATTCTTCTCGAATTGTTACCAGTACAGATTTCTGAAATTTTGAAGCAACCGGACTTGATGTGTACTTATGTTGAAAATTACGAAACGTTGAATATGTTAACATAGTCTGATTTTGTTGAATTGGATTTCTAGGCGTTGTTGCTGCATCGTTGTAGTTCGGTTGTGATCGACTTTTATAAATAATAAATCCATGAGATACCCATTTAGGAAGCTGTGTATAATAACCAGGTTTTAAATTTCTTAATAATTCAATTTTTGAATTGGTTGGCGTGGACGGAATTATTGTATGGTCTTTGGGCACAATCGACGTTAAAAATAGTTGTCCTACTGATTTAGATAATAGGTTAGAATTTTCACTCGCCATTTTTGATAATTTTATGTGAACTGAAATAAAACAAAAGAACAACCAATTTTTATCTAAATAGCATTCTTCAAATATTTTACGCCACCATTCACACCTCGGCTATATCAACCCTAATTATTATGTGTTTTTATTCCCAAACTCATCAAACCAGCCACAATCGAAAAATTATTAACCAACAATACGATTAATAATCTTCAGGTGGTAAATTAGTTTCGTTACGAATACTTAAATACCACTATGATCTAAAATCGTCTGTTTGTATATCTTCTATGATATATCCGAAAGGGTAAATTTTTAACGACTTAATACATAACACAAATTATGTACATATAAGAAATACAAACTATTGAGATAGTTTTTATTATATTTGTAATAGCACGTGCACAATGTAGTTATAGAGAACAACAACCGTTTTAAAAATATATCGCGACTATAGTTTATAACATTATTATAATATTAAGTGTAATTTTCACCTGAATGTAATTTTTTTTTTTTTTTTTATTTATTTAGTTTAAAGTTTAGTTTTTAATCAAAACCCGCATTTTTTATTTATTGATGACAAAATATAGTGAATACAAAAAAATATAAGTTTTAAGAATAAATTATTAAAATAAAAAACATATTTCCGTTAAGAGAATATAATAATAGTTAATGGAAACTGCATATGTATGTACATTATATATAGGCTTCAAGTTGTTTACCTCCACTCGATTCAGCTGCTCTACATAATGATTGAAAAACTACTCATATTTCATGAGTTTCTCCACTGAAATTAGTAAACATGCAATTAAATTTATTGTGAAGGAAAAAGCCAGCTCATATGTATAGTATTTGATCCCAGAGGAAACCTATTTTCTATGATCACAAGAAACTTTCAAAGTTTGATGTTTGGAATTCATTAGTTTTACCTGATTGTGCAGTTAATCGGTTTGGGTGCTTGATTTAACCATCTTTAATAATTTTAAAAGATTTTAATCTGTTTGATAGTATTCTAGAACTTTACCAAAAAAGTTATTTAAGAATCCTATTCCCATGGAAAATATCGTTAATAAATAAATCTCGAATACTTCATCATAATTGTCAAATTCCATTCTAATTGACTGTATTCTGTAATGAATTTACTCATTAATATTGTGTACAAAATAGAAAATTGCGTTTAAGTTTTGGCAATATTACAGAAGTTTATCAAAAAGAAACTTTATAATCTCAATTTTTGTTTTGAAAATATCCGAACTCCCATTTTCATCACACAAAAATATAAAATATGAAAATTTATGTTCGGGGGAATTACCAGACTTCTTTTTTCAAAGAAGATTAAAAAATTTTTAATATTTTTGGTAGAAATGTAATAAAATATAAAATCAGTTTTTGATTAAGTTGATCTACGTTTTTCGGGACTCTCCAAGTTTGAAAATTTTTAATTCCTAAGGCTGTGTTCCAAACGAAAAAAATACCGCATAAAAAGTTAAAAAGTTAAAATTTTAACTTTTTATTCACCACAAATTTTTTAACTGGTCGCGGTGCAGTTAAAAATTTTAATCATATATTTCTTTGACGTTTTGTGCAACCACACAAAAAATAAAAAAAAAACAATGCAAATCTAAATTTAAAAGATAATGAAAATAAAATAAAAAGAAAATGGCAATTAACGATATTATTTTATAATTAAATTTTTTTACTTCACAAAACTAACAAAAATAAATAATTAAACGTCAAAATTTTAACTTTCTAACTAGTTGCATTTGGAACAGCAAATCGGTTAAAAAATGAGGTAAGTTAAATATTTCTTACCACAGTTAAAATATTTAACTTTTTAACCGATTGGAACACAACCTAACATGAAAAAATGCCACATCGAAATGAAATAAAATGCACCAGATTGCCGATTCTCGCCAAAATTCCCTGAGATCTAACTTAAATATTGTATTACATATGAATAAACAGGCCGACCGACAACTCAACCCCTTCAAAATACACTATTTCTGTCTGAGGCAAACACAAAACTTAAAAATCCACAGAATCACAAATACGAAAATTTTCAAAATTCTTGAAATTTGTAAATCACTTTAAAAATGTCGTCACCGTAGGAACTTACATTCAGAATATACTTGCAATTTGAATTATTCCTGCATAGGAAGTTGATTAGCCGGTTTGTGATAGCGGTAAGGAGCGCTAATCCAAGTGGCTTTGTTTAATAAACCTCAGGCTGTCGCCTATAGTTCACATTCGTCAGTTCATCATTGGCGTTGTTTGTTCGTCCTGAACAAGTATGTGTATGGTTCACTTAACCCTCATACGACTTTTGGGTGAAATTTCACCCATTTCAGATTTTAATATCCACAGTTATTGAAATCTTGGCAAAAATTACCAAACATATTTTTTGTTTAAACCCACTTTTGTCGATATTTTGAAGGTCCGGAGACCGAAACAGCAAAAACAAAATTTTGTCCGTATGTCTGGTTGTCTGTATGAATGTCTGTCTGAATGTCTATCCGGATGTCTTTACCGCCATTATCTCACTGAATGAAAGGTTCGATTTGAATTTTTTTTCGCCAAACTGTTGCTATGGTCAATGCGGAAAATTTAAAAGCTTTGGAAATCACGTTAAGAATGATCTAGAAGACGTTAGGATGGCTTCGATCAGTTTAACCAATTTCACAGAAAATTTCCAGGGTTTTGGCGAAAATCAGTACTTTCATCTTCAAGAGGGTTGGGTATTTAAAATAACAATTGACCCTAAACCAAGTATGTACCTAATACCTAGTTATCAGGTCATGAGGCTTTCGATTCATTTTGACCATTTTTTTTTTATATGCTGGTTCTAGCATTGAGTTAGGCGTTGAATTTGCTATTGAGTTGCAGGTTGAGTTGGGGGTCGATTTGCGGGTTGAATTAGAGTTGATTTAAAGTTGAATAGGGGTTGGGTTAGGATTGAGTGTGCAGTTCAGTTGGGGATTTGGAAGGGGGGGTTGAATTGAGGGTTGAGTTAGCTTGAGTTGGTGTAATTTTTAAACCTTGTTGATTAGGTTGAGTCGCGTGTGTCGAGTTTTTTTTAAGATGAGGATTAAAGTTGTGCTTAGGATTTTTCTCCTTAATTTAGAAAGTTGATTCAAAAAATAAAATAAAAAAATACAAACAATGTCAATGAAAGAAAACAACATTCCAGTAATTCTAAAAACAGGTCCAGCCTTAAAACTACTGATAAAATTAAACTTGAATTGTGCGATCGATTTTTTAAATGTTTCACGGTTAATAGGGAAGTCAAAGTATTCATTATTGAGGTCCGTTGCATGCGCATTACACGACTATGGAAGTTGTAGTTAAAATTTGCTGTCGGAATAAAAAACAAATCTTTTCATCAACAAATAAAATAATAAAGGCATTAATAAATAGTATAAACAACACTGGATCGAGCATATATTATGATTCGATAAGTTAACCGGAATCGTTCGGCTTATTGCCATTAAATTCCTTAAATGAGGGTAGACCATTATTTTACTTTCTAAGTTTCAGCAAATTCCAGAACTTATTTGGATTACATTGCGTACATCGTCATTTATATCAATAAATATAAATATGCCGAACCTGTGCGTCTATAGTTTGGTGAGATTTATTACGCATGGCCTTAACTTGGTTGGGTTATTTTGTGAACGTTATGAAGGTAAGACTTCTTAATTTTCAATTTGGGAACAACATTAGCTATATTCAACAAATCGTTAAAGATGTCTACCGAACTATTGATATCCGTATTCGACAGTGTTACTGTCTAGCTCCCATCAACTTAAAATTTATTTATTGAAATTTGGTCAGCAATTCTTAAAGAAGTTAGAATTATTAAAATTCTCATAAGAAAATTCAATTGAAAGTGGGGTGTGAAATACATTCGAAGAGCGTCACACAGCCTACAGGTTTATAAGATCTATTGTTGCGATGGTGTAGAAGATCAAATCGAAATAAACTCAAGCACGTGTATTGGCCATAAAGTCGCAAAATAAGGCGATTGAACCATTTTTATTAGGTAGAATGAAGACATTGTCAACAAGCATCCAAGCCAAGAGAAACAGTCGAGAAACTCTCGACAAAATGAAAGATGGAAAGAAGCAATAAAAACGTGAAATTCCGACAAGAAAATTTCTGCAGAATGAAAATCGATCGTCAACCACGTTTCGGTCAGAACTAATTCTATATGCCAAGGTAGAATTCTTTGATTTTGACAGCCACTACAATTAAAGTAAAAAATAGACGGGCCATTACTGAAATTACCAGGATCATTGAAGTTGTTGCTAGAAATGTATAAATCAGAATTAAAATTATTTGAATTAATAAATTCAGAATTTAAAGAGTTAGAATTAATAGTATCTACTGAGGTACTATTACAACAAGTACTGTTGTCATCATTTAATCTCTTGATGGCCAACAGCAGTCCTGGTTCGAGTTTTTTGAACGAGGATGAGCGCGTAATTTACGCATTAAAATACCAGGAGGCCAAAAATTCTGGAGGGGTGTTCCTGAATATAATACGAATACGTAAGTATAAGATTCTAATTTGAATTGAATTAGATTCATTCGTTTCTTCTTTAAGCAAAATAAGAAAACTATATACGTTCGAATTCGTATCGTATTCAGGAATAGCCCTCCAGGTTTACTAGAATGTCGTAAAACTCAGAAAGTAACCCGAGTTTAAAAGATGTGAATGCCGGCTCAGATGAGCTTCGCTCGTTGGGTAGCAGTGTGAAACGTGACAAGTTCAATGAATCAAATCTGCTATTTATCCCTGTAGTATAAACTACAATTGAAACTAGCGTTGTATTACAACGGTATAGTTAGTAGTCATCACTAGATGTTGTTGTACTTGTATTAACATCTCGAGATACCACTAGATTTGACAACAGTGATGCATGTTATCCGTTTTTAATTCGCGCCTGTAAAAATTCAGACCAACTTCTTAGCTTTCAATAGGTATTTCAATAGGCGTTATTAATATCATTTTGTAATTCTTTGATTTTTGCATCTAACACCGAGTTATTCTTGATTAATAGGACGGCTAGGTCCTCGTTTGTTTCCTTAAGGTCGAATTTTTCAGGTCGCAGAACCTCGTTTACACCTATCTGTTAGTCCCTGAATAATTTTGTCTATCTCTTGAAATTTACTTCAACACAAATGGATGAAAATACTTTTTGCACTGTCCAAAGTAAACCAACGATTCGCGTTCATTGGCCGGTTTGGTGCTTGTTGCACAACTCTGTACCATTCTAATTTTGTTTGTTAGTTTATTTTTAATAATATTTATATTATTCGTAGCTCGAAAAGCAAAGGAACTGTCACAATAATTATTTAACTATACGATAAATCACTAATATCACTTAGATTACTGTATCTCTAATAACGCAACAAACAAAAAACATTTATTTTTGAGCCAAATAAAATTAAATGTGTGTAACCACATCAATTGAATTAATTAGTTAATAATCCAGATTTTCCGAATTTAATTAAATTAAAATTATATAGGAAAATTATTTTTCCTCAGACACAAAAAAAATGTATTCGTTTCTCAAATGGCACCCTACAGATAATCAATTTTATTATTATTTTTTCTTGCGGAGGAAAAGAGGAAGGGAGTATGATTTACGCATGTATTTTTTCGGATCATATTGATGTGAGGTTTGGATAATGCATCGAGTTTGAGGTCTTGGTACGAGGAGCTCTTAGGGTTTGCAGCCCGGGTTTACCCGGTCTCAAAATCCTTGGTTTCTCCAAATGTGATTAACCCAAAAACCCGAGATTCTTACTTAAAACCCGGATTTATATTTCGAAATAAATTCTATTAAAAATAGGGTTTGCAAAAACCCCGGTTTTTAGGTTTGGAAAATCCTTAAACCCGCATTAAACCGGGTAAAACCTGGATTTTTGCAAACCCTAGGAGCTGTATCCTCAATGAAAATCCGCTGACCCTTCCAAAGGTTTCAGCAACTTTTCTAAAAAAACAAAAAAAAAATTTCTACGAGATAGCTATGTCTTTAGGCATGAAAATTGGTAGAGGTTTACCTTTTAAAGTTACCATCCTCTTCCGTCATTATCGATTATTTTAAATTTTAACAAAATTGCGTAGCACTAAAAGTTTTTACGTCAGTGAATATCAAATTCGGCAGCTGATCATATACTATACGAATCCGTACAATTACAATTCAGTTAGGAGTCAGCTATTTTCAGCCAATCTTTTGCAGCATTCATTTACTGGCTTTTAAATGCCTTGAGTTAAGAATTCACTGCTTTTGGTTTCAGCTTGGTAGTGATTTTTGGTTTAATTGCAAGCAGTCTTTAAAAGTACGATGTCTTTTTTTTTGTTTTAAGAAGGATGGAACTCAACCCCGAAACATCGAATCACTTAAATTGATGCCATTTCTACCCAGTAATGTTTTTGGACTAAGTGCATAAAGTTGAAATAAGCCTTCATTTGGCATAACAGTATTCCGCTTTTAAATGAACAACAGCGCCACGCTCAAGCACCTATGTTGCTAGAGGAATAGTCAAAGGCAAACCATATTTTAATTAAAAAAACGTTCAAATATTTCAAAATTGGTAACATTAAGATAACACATGAAATAATTTTCTAAATAAAATTACCATCAACTTAACTAGATACTTTCGGAATGTCTCTTTGTTTCTTTTTTTGATCTATTTGTTTACCTAAATTTTGGGACAGCCTAATTTGAGCACGAGCTCATTCATAATGGAGTGCCAGTGTCTAAAAAAATGTAAACAACATAATAATAAAATGTCTGCTTGTAAGCCAATTGAAATCTACGTCAGCACAGCGATACAAATTTATCGAACAATATTGGTGCTCTTCGATATGTATCATTTAGAAGGGCGAAAGATGGATTATGCGCCATATTTGCTTGGAATCATAACATAATAATTCCAAACAGGATTCAAATGAATAAACGAAGATTGCTCTTCATCAAAAAGTTCGTAAACGAATCATTTCTGCTGATCAAAAAGGCGTTCCTGTAACATAATTAAACTTGTTTGTGAAGTAATGTTAATGTATTGGTAGTTCGCGAATAGTTCATTTTTAGTGACATTAGCGCATTGTTTATGTTGAAACATTCATGCATCGTAATGACACATTAAAGTCACACTTTTGCGAAGAATTTGCGAAGATTGGTCAAAATTTAACAGGCGAACAAATCAAGCTTATAAATAAAATTGCAAAACTAAATTTCTAATATGTATGTATTTATACACTGCGCCAATTAAAAAACGGAACAGAAATTTTCTTCGAAAAAATACTCAAATTTGAACGCTTGTATTTTGGTGAAATAACACCTTTCAAAAAAAAATTTTTGTTTCTAGTTGAATGAAATTTTGTTTTCTTTTCGATTCTGGAAACCGTTTTATTTTATTTTGTTTTTTTATGATTTTTTTAAGTAAAACAAAAGGTGTCTAAAAAAAAAAATTTGCTGCTGTTTGAAACTGTAAACGAACTTGCTCGGTATTTTATTGAAAAATCCAAATCGGCCATTTTATAGAGAATTTAGAAACCTTGCAAAATGATATTAGGAAAATTTCTGTGCGACCACTCCTTGTCGAGTTAAGATAAAACAAATTTTAGTGATTTATGTACTTATTGGTTTTAAACTTATTTAATTTCATTTCATTTATTTCGGAAAAAGTTTCAATCAATTCAAAAAATGTTTATTTTATTTCGGAACAAGTTTCATTCATTTGAAAAAAAAATTTAGTTTAGTTATACTATTCATAATACCATTTCAAGCCACAATCACGCACTGACAGTAAGACAATATTAATCAAATCAATATTTGAAAAAACCTTATAAAGAAAAATAGAAAGTCTGAATAAAAACGGTCAAATTCAAATACGATAAAAACTCGTAACCATTAATCGGTAGCAACTTGTAAAATTAAAATTGTTGATAATGAAAAGTACTTAATCCAAACACTCTCTCAATAACAATGACAACTAAAACGAAAAGCATCCTCGCGATGAAACTTTTCGTTAGCCGTCTGGTGGTTAATAGCAAAATGAAGCATAATTTAGTTTAGTCAGAAATTTAGTCGAAAATATCGACATGAGGCATACAGCAATAATATTGTAATTTTTTTGGAAAATGTATATCATGATTGGAGTACGATAAACGCTCGTACATCCAGTAAACTCCTCACACGGCGAAAGCTCCCAATTCATAAGGTCAGTTGAAAAAACCAAATCGAGGAATTTGTCTCGACTATTGCCAGAGCCTTCTAGAGTATAGAGCCATAATCATTATGACGTATTTTTTAGAAGCTTTTTTACTGGTATAACTTTTCACTGATTTCCATAGGAATCCATCGTAAAACTGGTCTTTTTTAGCTTCAAGTTTTTCAATGAAAAAAGCAAAAATGTTACAAAAGTGTTCTACATATCTTTAGCAGCAATATACAAGAAGGGTATATTGGTATTAAGTAAATATTAATTCCAGAAATAGAAAAATTAAATTATTTCTAAAATATATTTTTCGAACTTTCATTTTGAAAAACACTCAAAGTTGGCTCTGACGAATTCAAATAATTCTTGCTAAATTTATCTTTAGTTTTACTAGTGTACGTTAGATGTCTAAGATTTATACTGAAAAATACGAAAAAAAATTGTTTAATAACAAAATTATGACACGTTCTTAATATTTTGTGAATATTTTTTGCTTTTCCTACAATTTTTGAACTTGAAATTTCCCCAGGTGGCAACTTTTGGTACGATTTTTCAAATAGTTTACTACCATCACTGCCATCTATGGTTGTAATGTATATTGACTTAATGCACACGATTTGTAGTAAGTTTTTCTTTTTAATTTGACCAGAATGCTGTAGTTATGAACTTTTTTTTATATTTTGGTTTAAATAAATCAATTATTACAAGAAAATGGAAACGATTTACTTAAACGAGATTTATATACATAATATGTTGAAATTCAAACATTTATGAAAATATTTCAGAAATCATAATTAAGAATTTGCAACGTTTTCATTTACAAATTTGTTTTAGGAAAAAAAGTGATTTCCAATATTACGTTTTATGTGTTTTACTATGAAAATTTTGGTTTTTTCCTCGTTTCTAATTCCCTTATAAAAGTTTCATTTTTTAGATTATGGCTTGTATAATCAAGGTTGCTTTGCTATTGCTTATTCGGTTCAACTGCATTAATGCTGTGCTAACAAAATAATCAATGTCTGCTCATCCTTTTTGGTCAGAAGAAGAGGCAGTGAAAACTCCATCAACATCAGTCCAAGTACTATCAGGAATATTGAAATACCCAGTAGCCATTACAGTTGTTCACCAACACGAAACAATGGCGTAACAGCAGAATTGAAGAAATTAAGGATTCCAAAATAATATTCCAAAGTAGACTCGCAGGTAATGAGCTCGGGTGAAATCGAACTCTTAACAGCGATCAACACACCTCCTCATTTTAGGCTGGTACAAAAATCATACCGATCTTAACAGTGAATGACATAGTCGGGTGGGAAATTTTCTTCCGAATTGAAACTTTTAGTAAGTGATGTTTTGAGTTGAAGATTTCATCCCTGCATTATCATGTTCCCATGCGAAGAACCAAATTTGTATTAACCTTAACAAATGTTGCATGATGTTGGTGTGGTAGTTGTTGCATCTCTTCTTTCTTGTCTACCCGCCACCTCAATAATATCATATAGCATACTCGTACGTAAACCAGTAAAAATGTTACAGGAGACGCGAAGACTCACAATTTTATAAACAAATTAGAGCATTTTAAAAATCGTTTATCTCCTGTATTCCCAAAGCAACCTTGATTATACAAGCAATAATCTAAATAACGAAGCTTTTATAAGGGAATTAGGAAAGAAGAAAAAACCAAAATTTTGATAGTAAAACATATGGGAAATCACTTTTTTTCCTAAGCCAAATTTGTAAATGAAAACGTTGCAAATTCTTAATTATGATTTCTGAAATATTTTCATAAATGTTTGAATTTCAACATATATGAATATCGTTTAAGTAAATCGTTTTCATTTTCTTGTAATAATTGATTTATTTAAACCAAAATCTAAAAAAAAATTCATAACAACAGCATTCTGGTCAAATTAAAAAGAAAAGCTTAATACAAATCGTGTGCATTAAGTCAATATACATACATGGCAGTGGATAGTAAACATTTTGAAAAATCGTACCAAAAATTGCGACCTGGGGAAATTTGAGTTCAAAAATTGTAGGAAAAGCAAAACAAATTCAGAAAATATTAAAAACGTGTCATAATTGTGTGATTAAATAATTTTTTTTCGTATTTCTCTGCCAACAATTATAGACATCTAACGTACACTAGTAAAACTAAAGATAAATTTAGCAAGTATTATTTTAAATTGTCAGAGCCAACTTTGATGTATTTTTCAAAATGAAAGTTCGAAAAATATATTTTAGAAATAATTTAATTTTTCTATTTCTGCAGTTAATATTTACTTAATACCAATATACCCTTCTTGTATATTGCTGCTAAATATATGTAGAACACTTTTGTATAAACATTTTGTAACATTTTTGCTTTTTTCATTGAAAAACTTGAAGCTAAAAAACACCATTTTTACTATGGATTTCTATGGAAATCAGTGAAAAGTTATACCACTAAAAAAGCTTCTAAAAAATACGTCATAATGATTATGGCTCTATACTCTAGAAGGCTCTGGTATTCCGCGAAAAATTCTTATATTAAAAGCTTCGATAAAATCGAGGAAATGTTAGAAAAGTTGGCTTTGAATTTATTGAATTAAAGCTTTTAGCTGTTTCCTTGGGAAAGAATATTTTAAATCCAAAATAATTCAATTTAAATTTTTCTCTATGAAATACGCTAAATCCACAAAACGGAACTTCAAGCCTCTACTGATTTGTTATCAAAAACCATCGCTTATAAGTATATGTATAAGAAAAACGATTTTTCAATCGAACTAGAAATGTGTTGTTCTCTCACTGTTGAACGTAATTTATATTCGAGATGCGAGATCACTTCGAGCGTACGGATTCGAAATTTGAAAATTTCAAATAAAATTCACGCATATAGGTAGTATACTGTTATCTGTGGCCACAAGTCATATTAGCTTAAGTCGATTTAAGATAAAAATTATTTTCAATTTTTGACGTTTCCTATCTCTCCCCTAACTTCACTAAATTTGACGTGAAGTGGTAATATTTTGTGGCCAAAGGCTATGGTCGTAAGCCGTAGTAGATTTAGTTGGCATAAGTGAAAAATAAATTTAATATTCAATTTTTTCTAACTCTCTAGAAAATTTATCAAATTTGACTTAAGCTACTATGGCTGTTTTCCAAACACCGACTTATTTCAGACTTATTGACTTATTTGACGCCATCTTGAATAAGTCAATGAAGTCATTCCAATTGCTTTTATCGACTTATTTTGAAAATTTCTGACAATACACAATAATTAGACAGAATGTTTCCATGACACCAAAAATAAATAAGTTTTCTATAGGAAAAATTACTAAAGAATAAGTCACCTTTTCAGCAGACTTATTTGAATAAGTTCGAATAAGTCAATAAGTCGGTGTTTGGAAAACAGCCTATGACTTGTAGCCACAGAATTATTACAGACAATACAAATACAGATTTAAACTAATTACCCTAATCAAATTTTCACATAACAAAATTTCACTAAATTTAAACTCGTCTCAAATTTTAGATAGAATTTCAGAGTTTTTGTGTTAAAGCTTAACTGTGGGTGAGACACTTGTAAAATATGTTTGGTTCCAGCTCTGTAATAAAAAGTCTATACATAAAAATTCCACCACACCGATTTTTGTGATGAATGTACGAAATAACGTACATATATGGTTTATTTATTAAAATTGGAACTTAATATGGTGCTCCAATTCAATATACCCCGATTTAAATCAATTAAAAATGCATAAGGGTAGTAAGGATATCGTCGTTAAAGTTTTTTTTTGTTTGTTTGTTCCGTTTTCAATTTTTTAAGACAAAACACTTGAAATGTTTACAATAAATCGAACAAATGCATTTATTCAAAACGAATAGTTATTAACTAGTAATATTATTTTGAATTCGGTTAAATAAAGTAAAGTTAACGTATACTAGTGTAACAATAACAATGTTACCCCTCGTCCCATTATATAAATTTTAATTTATTTTAATTAAACTAGAAAATAAAAATTAAATATAGAAAAGATATTTACTTCACATGAAAATAGCTTTGAATGTCCCTAAAATAAATGCATGAATTGAAGAGTGTGAGGCTCTCGATCATAAATAATAATAAAATGGAAAGTTTTTATTTTGTTCGTCAATTAATGATTTCATTACCAATTTAATAATTTAGTGTTGTGTCATTTAATTGATTCGGTTTGATTTTCTAACAGATCATTAGTTTTGTTTGTACCATAGTTAATATGCTATATGCATCCAAATTATATATATGATATTGGGCGTAATGCTATCCTTTGCATAATCATAAAATACGGTTATTGTACATAAGTACATACGATTTCTAATCAATTCCAATTAAAAATCTGTTTATTTATTCTGTTATTTTATTGAAATTGATAGATTTATGGAGAAAACCTTTCTAACCCATTCAAATTCCAATCGAGTAAAAACTCTATGTACACTTTATGTACACATACTATACAATACAATTATTGTGTACAGACCTACAAGACAGACGAGAGTGCAAGAAAAATTTACAATTTTCAATATCATATCGTGTAAATTCTATCATAGGGGTTTTGGTTATTTTATGATATTTTCTTCTGGATTTCATTTTAAATTTTATTTGTGTTTTGTTGAATTTTCATTCGAATCAAATTTGAAAATGACGAGGAGTAAGTGTATCGATTGATTGAAATTTTTGTTGTACGCAATAATATTTACTGGTATTTTTGTATGATCGTAATTAAATGTTTCATTTGAAATAATGCTGGATCTGTACTTATGTGTATACAGATAGGAAAAAAGTGGATGCAGTTTGCTACCTACACAATATTGTCATGTAATATTGGATTTGAACGCGGAAATATAATGACGAATGTAATTAACTACCCTATATTTTAGACCAAACCAAGCTTTCAAATTCAACAGACTATTTTATCAACCAAATTTCTAAACAGAACATTTTTTTTTTAATAATTTAAATTTTTAGTTCATTTATTTATTGAGATTATTACTTGAAATGAAAAGTAAATAAAATTAATTTTATTTTTTTATATTTAAATTTTTATACGGGTGTAAACATACAAAAAATAAATAAATAAACTAATTAATTTTTTTTTTTTTAGTTTTAATTTACACGGATAATAATAAATGTAATTGTTTGTTAATTATTATTAAATTTCATTATTACTTTTATTTTATTGTTTTTTTTTGTTTTTAAATATTCAGTTAATTATGTTTTATTGGGAATGATGAACGATTTCGAACTTGATTATTTATTACCTGTAGTTGAATTTAAGGTGGAATTAAGCAAATTCTGAATACCAATTTGGAAAACTAAAGCATTGTTCAATTGCAAAATATCAATATTTAAATTAATTTTATTGTACGATAATTAATAATTCTGCCAAATGAATCTTTCTCAAATTCGGACAGTCTGAAAATAAAAAATAAATTCTTCTTCTATTCATTATTTCGCATTGACACGCCATTGAAGATAACTTGGCTAAAATCAGAATGGAAGAAAAAAGCTCCGGAAAGAGTACAAAAAATGTAAGTGAAATTTTAGGATTTGTTTATTAAAACGATTTATTTATTTGTGTTATAAATTATTTTTGCATTTTAAACTGTTGTACGTTTGGGTCAACGACTATGTGTTGTTGGTAAAAAAAAGGGGCGGGGGGGGGGCGAGTAGGAGAGTCAGCAGAGACGCAACAACTTCAACAATAGCGTCAAGCAATACTTGCTACAGTCAGTACAAATTTGGGTGACGCGCATGGGAACAAGCTGAAGGAACGAAATTTCACCCCGTCACAACCGCCGATGGAAAAAATAGTGGAGCCAAAAAAAAATCCTTACAGCTTTTCAGAAAAACCTGCGACACTACTGGAGAACGCTGATTAGGCCATTGTGTTTTCTTGTGACTAACAATTTGTCAAAAAAAAAAAAACTAAATTTACTAACTATCGAGATCGACTGCATAGGTGGCTGAAACCGGGTCGAGTCTATAATGCTAACATTCCTTTCCTAACCTTCGGTTTTGTTATATGTAAAAAGGGGTGGACCGGGCGTCTCCCGGAAACCTTGTTGCGGCTTGGTCGTCTCAATCAATCAATTTTAACCCTTTGCACTCGAAAGGCGCCTCTTAGGCGCCATTTTTTTTTTTTGTGTAGTACACCGTTTTGAAATGTAAATACATATGTATGTATATTATGAACCATCGAAATAAAATATTTATATTTAAAATTCTTATGTTTTATTTTTTACAATTTTTTATTAAAACTACTGTCGGGTAGCTGATTACCCATACTAAAAAAAGGTTCGGGTGCAAAGGGTTAAACTGTTATAGGTTTCGATAGCTTATTCTATCATCTTCAGGAAATCCATTTTGTAGACAAGAAATTTTACAATAACGAATTTTGATTTTTTTTTCGTAAAAATATGTTCTAAAACAATCCATTAGGTCTTCCATAGATAAAAAGCGGCTGTTTTATCGTCTATGGTTTGAATTGTGCTATGTGACAGATTGAAGGTCTTTGTTGATTCATAAATATGTTGGTAAAATATACAATATTTTTGGTTTTAAATTTTAAATTTTCTAAAATATTTATTGCTGACAAGTTACGACACATAAGAATTTATAATATTTGACAAAAATATAGACAATTCATATAAAGGTGGACCAACATAGCTGACAATGGGCCAGATACTCGATACTCCAGCAATTCGCAACTCTGCAAATATGGCGGATTTGCTAATCGAAAATTTGCTTGCGTAAACTACTCGATTATTTTAGCAAAGTAAAATATATTTTTGTATTCAGCACAAACGTTAAAGTGCATTAAAGTAGCCCATTTTCTGAAATTCAGAAACAAATTGGATTGCTAAATTATCGTGTATAACATTTCTAGCAAATTCGCAAAAAATAACTGCTTATCTGAGTATCGAGTATCTAGCCCAATATTGGTTTCGTAGAATTACCGTCTCTGCGTATTTTACCAATAAGTATAAGTAAAAAAAAAATTGTTTTTTTTTGTAGGTAGATGCGCGAGATCTGTCAGAATATCGCTGAGGTATTATTTTCATTATACATCCTTCGAGTCGTACCATTGTGTATTCTGAACTTTTTACCAACCGAATGATTATTTTTTAAATTCTATTTAAGATTCTATTTAAATTTGGTTGGAGTGTCGAAATAACAAATTCACATATCTGAACGTATACCCGTTTTTATCTGATAAGAACAACTATTTTTTTCCATATAGTCTGATTTTCTGATTTTGACGAGAGAACTGTGAGAACGTCGAGATTGTTATTTAAAAATTCTTTAGTTTTGTGAACTTCTCATATTCGCTGTATTTCGTCGTTTCTCAAACATTTATTTGTCCTGTTATTATTGAATTAATTATGTTATCACAGTAATTAAACATAAATTTGGAAATATTCTCCTAAAATAGCCGTTTATCAAAATGTTCTTCTTTCTACAGAATTGTGTAGCATCCCCTAAAGATAATTAATGACCAGTGTCTCGTAAATGATTTGTAATGGCGTTATATGAAATTTGAAAGTCGCAACATGGGTCGTTTGGTAATATGGTGGTTTGACGTCTATTGAAGGGGGATTAAAGTTGAGTAGATTAATCTACCAGCTCCGTAACCTTCCAGTAGGGTGCACATCACGTGAGCGGTTCTGATCATGTATCAGGCAGAAGCATGATCGGTATAATTGGGATAGGAATGGTCATAATTCGCAAGTGTATGTGCTGCCTCCTCGTGGCAACCACTGTTAACTGAGCTATTTTTGGCCATTTGGCACAGGCTAAAGTACGGCGCTAAAGGAGAAACCCTTGACAAAAAACTCTAATCTAAGGTGGAACAGCAGGGGTAGGATTATACTGGAGTGGTATTGCCCTCTCGAAGACCTTGGGTACCAATGCTACCATCTTTCTAGCAGAAGTACATGCTATGGTAAACATCTAGGAGGGAGAGCAATGGGCCCAGATAGTATTTATCGCGTACCGGCCGGCAGAATTATCAGGTTCATTAAGAGCCTGATTATTGGCTAGACGGATAATTAAGCAAGGTCCAAGCACAAAAGATATTGTAGGTCGCAGTGCAAGATGGCTGAAGGCCCACATGTCCCTACAGCAAGAGTACACTCAATTTCGATGAAGTATAAAATATTTTAGTTTTAAACCCAGTGAACATTCTTAAGGCCTTTGTTTTTTTGTTCAATAAATCATGTCCAATTGTCAAGAAAATGTGCTATAGATGTTGCTACCAGAGACAATTTAAACAAATAAATTATAAAAGCTACAACCTACAAGAAGCACCACCGTTAAAAAATGGCCAAGGATGGTTATTACTATAGATGGCAGCATTAGAAATTTAACGGTTTTTTCATTTTTTTGGAAAAAATAAATAATGCAAAAAAAATTTTGGAACTTTTGGAAACTTCATCTGTAAGGGAGTAAGAAATGGAGGTATAGATTTTCTGATAATACCTGAGTTTCCGGAATCAAGCAAGTTGCAGATATTGAAATTGGTGTCTGAAGGGACAAAAAGGAGGAAGATTTTATGAGAATACCTGTATTTCCGAAGCCGAAGAAGCAGCCATGTGAAGATATCCTAGATTTGAGTCCCATAAAAAATTTAAATCTCCATCAGGCAACACTATCTCACCTCATCTCCATTTTCATCCCATCCCATTTTTTTCCTTTTTCTTTTATCATTCATTACATATAAGACATTGTATATTTCTCTAAAGTACATCATGTTTATCTGCTAAGAACTTTGAGGGCCGAAAATAATTCTTTGTTTTGAGTAGAAAGTAGTAAAGACCATCTCCGATAAATATCCCATTACCAGCCGTTTAGTACAATTTTCACAATCGGCCAACTTCCAAATTGTCCCATATAAAATTATCATTTTTTGAACAATACGGTGCCCATCTCCTAAGAATTTTGTGAGACGGAAATAATTCTTAATGTTTTAAGTAGGCAAAGAAAATCTCTGATAAATACCCCAATACCAGCTGTATATCTTTTGTTTGAATAAGTGCTTCGCAAGTAGTTACTATGCAGCTAATCGATTTCTACATTAAGTCTTTACAATGAAAATGAAGATGTAAGAAAAAGAGTTATTAGTATTACGTTCGTTTGCCGTTGGTATATTCGATCGTTTCATCTGTTAAATTTAAATTTAGTCAGAATTCGAAGAGTTGCCCAACAAAAATTATTCGATCTTTGAAAAGTGCTGTCTAACGTTTACAGAAAAAATTGAATATATATTTTTTCGAAAGGACTGAATGTTGATCAAAAGTATCGAAGTACTTTTTATACTCGAAAAAGTCAGATATGACCAATTTTTTCAACCCTGCATTGCAGGTATTAAAATGCTCTACAAGTTTGATAGTAGACATTTTTTCCATATGTATTACGAGAAAGGAGAAAACAGCAAAAACAATTTTAATTCTCTTAATTTTTTACTTTCACGTTCGGTACCTCAACAACGATCAAAGTATTCAAAGGTAGGTGAAAAATTCATATAAACTAAATTGTAGACTAGCGTAAAAAAGCAACAAAAAGTATATAATCGGAATTTTCGTACCATGATGGAGAGCCGAGTTATCGCAAAAAAACAAAATTTACCCCTTTTTCAAGATGCTGGAGAATGCAACTATAGGAAATTTTGGTCGAAAATTTCATGTTGAGCTTTTTTTAGCCCCCTCTACACAATATATAAAAATTAGCCAGTTCGCTTCATTTGCATTTCTTTGCCTTTTTTCATTGCTTCAAGTCATTGAAAACTTTGAAGAATAGAAGAATGCTAGGGAGAGGTCACCTATCAGATATTGTTTTCTACTTTTTACACTTTCTGCCGTAGGCACTTGGCGAAACACACTTAATACACACATTTTTAAAATTTTAAAAACACTTGTTAAATATTTCGCAAAATTACAAAAGGTTTAAAAAATCACTCGATCGATTTCGGCTTATTAGGCCATCATCAGGAGTATCTACTAAACTGTAAAAATAGAAATGTAGTTATTTATATATATATATATAGTTGGAAAAAGCAAAAAGTGAAACCAAAATATACAAATAAAAAAATGTGGGAGTGTTAAACAATAAAATTGGAGAGAGCAATAAACATTAAAAATTAAAAGGGGGTGAGTTAAACACAGGTATATGATTATTGATTAGTCAACGGTCGAATAACAAAATTTCAGATGTTGATTTTTTTTTTCCCCCCTTTATTTTATTATAACCCGACGTATTAGTAATTTTATGAAATGGTATGAGTATGTGAATACAACAATGCGGGGTCGGTAATTGGTGAGAAACGGATTTCTCTCTGTTCGTTGAGGATATTTTGGTTAAGAAATATAGCTTTTCGGATTTCGTAAGATTCTAAATATTCTTAGAATCTTACGAAATCCGGAAAGCTATATTTCTTAACCAAAATATCCTCAACGAACAGAGAGAAGTCCGTTTCTCACCAATTACCGACCCCGCATTGTTTTATTCACATACTCATACCATTCTATAAAATTACTAATACGTCGGGTTATAATAAAATAAAGGGGAAAAAAAATCAACATCTGGAATTTTGTTATTCGACCGTTGACTAATCAATAATCATATACCTGTGTTTAACTCACCCCCTTTTAATTTTTAATGTTTATTGCTCTCTCCAATTTTATTGTTTACCACTCCCACATTTTATTTGTATATTTTGGTTTCACTTTTTGCTTCTTCCAACTATATATATAAATAACTACATTTTTATTTTTACAGTTTAGTAGATACTCCTGATGATGGCCTAATAAGCCGAAATCGATCGAGTGATTTTTTAAACCTTTTGTAATTTTGCGAAATATTTAACAAGTGTTTTTAAAAATTTAAAAATGTGTGTATATATTGTTTTCCATTATTAACCGTAGCATTTCTACTTTAACTTTCAATAAAAGTATCAGAAGAATTCCAATAATTTATGTGGTTCATCAAAAATATAAAAGGACACCTCAAATTTGAACACGCTTTGTAACTATGGAAAAATATTTAAAGTTACAATAATTAAAGATAAGAACCGTGCGAATTAAAGATAAGAACCGGGCGCACCACGCTCTCACTCGTTTTGAAAACCCATTTAGAAAAAAATCTTTATGTATGTTATCATTATCCCAGTCAGTTGAGAAATTTCCTATTTCTATTCAAATTGGCGATTTTTCAAAACCAGATGCAGAACTCATATGAGACTTCCATTTGCATCATACAAACTGAGTTTTCTTCCCAATCTGTTGTTTCAATTGAAACTGAATTTAATCCGCCTAATCGGTTGAGGAATATTGCTTAGATATCCATTCAAATTAGCAATTTTCCAGAATCACATCCAAAACTTAAATTGGAATTCCAATTTCATCATAAAAACCGAGCTTCATCCCAATTGGTTGAGAAGTTTTGCTTAGTTCCAATCAAATTGGCCATTTTCTAGAACCACATCCGGAATTCATATGGTAATTCCAATTTCATCATAAAAGCCGAGCTTCATCCCAGTTGGTTAAGAAGTTGCTTAGTTCCATTCCAAATTGGAAATTTTTCAGAACCTCATTCGGAACTCAAATTGAACTCCCATTTTTTTCATACAAAACGAGTTTCCTCGCAATCGGTTTAAAAATGGCTGAGTTCCTTTTAAATTGGTCATTGTCCGGAACAACTTGCGGAATTCATGTTGTAATCCCATTTTCATCGTTCAAACCAAGTTTCACCCAAATCTGTTGATCAATGGCTTAGCTTAATTTAAATTGGCTGTTTTCAGAACCCCTCCGAGCCGAAGCCGGAAATAATTTTGCAAAGAAAGAAACAACGCAACAACAATAAGGAGAAACATAAATAAAAAAAGAACCTGGGCCCAATGGACGACCCTTAAACGACTTTTCACGAAATCAGGACACACCGCACTCGAAAACCCTAACCAACTTGTATCTAAATCGTTAGAGCCATTTCCGAAACCCTTGATGCAAGGTTTAGGTTAGGTTTAGGTGGCGGTCCACTAGGACCAGGCATAGACACAAAAAAGGTTCGTAGCCGTACCACAACTTAAAAATTTTACTCCAACTCATGGAAACCACTTTGAGCTTGCTGCGAAGCGCTGGATACTCCTGACGTCTATCCTGCTAAGTTCCGTCAAGTCGTTGTAGAGGGGTGCTCCTAGAAACTCTAGTTTGCTTCGTGCACGACGAGGACAGGTGCAAAGGAGATGCAGTACTGTCGCTTCCTCCTCTTCGTCCTCGCAACTACGACTGTATAGTCATGTGAGAAGAAACCAAGTCTACTCGCATGTCTGCCTATGAGACAGTACCCCGTAATCACTCCGACAAGCACACTAATCTGACCCCGCTGAAGTGAGATCAGCTGATTGGATCTCGCCAAGTCCAAGTTTGGCCAGACCTGCCGAGTTATTGCGCATGATACTCTTGATGCAAGCAAACTTCATAATCATAAAACAAGTGGCAGTCAAACCACTGACCCCGGTAGCAGACGATTCCTTCCATCCATCGACTGAGAATTTATTAAGCCTGTTAACGTGAGTATTCTTGCACCAGAGTTTTTCTTCGTATTTCCCCCGGTTTACCAGAACTAATTTTAGTTTATAGAGGAAGAAGAAAAAGCTGATGCAAGAATACTTATGTAAACACTGTAATTCAGCCTGTTACCCGGAATATTCTCGCATCAGTTTATTTCCTCTTTTCGTACCTCTTTTCATATAAACTTATATTAGTTTATAGGTAGAGAGGAAACAAACGAGGAAAATATTTAATTCGCGAATACTCGAGCAGGCTCTAGGCTAAAAATCCTCTCCAAATTTTACGTTTTGATATCTGTGGGAATTTTCTTTTCGATATTTTATTTCTTGTATCGATTTCTATGGGGTCAGATTACGTGTAATTACTCTAACAGAGGTTGTGTTAGAGTAATTACACGTAATCTGAACCCATAGAAATAAAAATGGATTTAGGTTCTGACAGATGAGCTGGTGATTAATTTAGGCCCATTTTCGTGTGCCGTTTTCGAACCATTTTGATTTATGGATTGAGTTGAGGGTATAGTTTGGGGTTGAGTTACAGACTGAGTTGGAGTTGAGTTTATTGTTGGGTTGAGTGTTGCACTCAACTAGGCAAATAGACATTGCTAGTTCGGGTTGAGTTAGGCATTAGGGAGTTCCGTTAGGGATTGAATTGGTAGTTTTAAAATGTTGGGTAGTACTGACATAGAGATTGTTTTATTTGAGCAAGCTGAGATAGCAGCAAAAACGGCAAAATTAAAAAGCGAAACAGAGTTCACCTTTATTCTTCTAAGATAAAACTCTATCGAAATCGAATTGAAAGTGATGTTACAACATCCCATTTCTGATCACGGGGTTAGTTTTCAGCCCTTTATATTTTTTTCTCTCACATTAGATTGTGCTCATTCCTTGCTTAAGTCACATTCCTTTTTTTATGATTCAGTTTACCCGTTTTTAGTTATTATAAAAACAAAAAGCCGGTCCATTTTCTCTAAGCGTTATCAATATTCTTACAATCAAACCTATTTGTATTATGTTTATTTGCTCGTGCGTTGTGTATTTCAGATTTTTAATTTATAAATAATTCTAATAATCTTTAATTTGTTTAAGCACACTTTTACCTGAATACAAATTTTATAGAGGCACTCAACAAAAATTCAACCGTATAAAATAAAATACTCAAACTGGGTGGTCATCCCGTATCAACTGCAATGCCATATTACTAACAAAAATCTTTCCCAACAATCAAAATGTATTATAGAAATATTCCACTCATAATTAATACAACACCAAAATCACATATCACATGATCTATTGACATTACCGAGCAAAACAATTTTTTTTTTATATTCACACACAGCTAACGGTACAAATATTTCCCATACTTTCATCTACTATCCCAGACAGATTAGTAAACATATGCTAATCCATCAAAATATTGTCATTTGAATGTTCGATAATCGCACACTTCAAATATTCAAAGTTATGTATTTTGATTTTCTGATCTAATCGACCTCATCGATCAAATTACCATAAATCAATTGTAAGGTATAACAAATGCAATGAAAAAATACGCCTTCATCTTCATTTCCTGGAGTTCTATTCTTTAATCTAAATAAGTCTCATTATTCATTCATATGTATATTATTATGCTGATCGTCATTACGCACAAGACAAGACAATTGCGCTAGCACAAAATTTGATCGTCAGCATGTGCTACGATAATTTACAGACACAAGATGTTTGGTATTTTACATAAAATAAGAATCCTTGCTCGTTCTGTACATACGTAAATTACAATAAAACTATCATAAAGTGGTTTTTAATTCTTTTCAAATCACACATTTACTTATGTTTATTAACATGTTCACTGTATAGATCTTTTATATGAATGATTGATCTTAAATATCTAAAGAAGATCAAGATGATAATTGTATGAAAGCCGCACACTGCCAACAAACATATTCAAAGCCAGATGTGTGGTTTAGAATTTATTCTCTTATACCTTTTAATAAATAAACGTAAGTATTTTATTTCCATTTTTTTAATTAAATAAGAAAAAAATCGTAAAGATGTTAATTGTTTGTTTCTTCATCATCGTCTTATTTACATACAAACATAAATTTGCAGATATAACAAAACAGAAAACGATTAAATTTACCCATAAGAATATATCGACAATTATGTGTTGAGACAGTGATTGTGGTGACATGTAATTGTTTGTGTAATATGTTTTAAGACCTTGACATATATATGGGCTGAAACTAAAAATATATGTTGGAGTTCGTCTAAACAAAACATTAAAAATATAAAAAACAAATTCATCTTCTTGATTCATAAACATAAAAAATTCGAGACAGTTTGACTTCACCGCTATGATACAGTAGTTTTTTTAATTCGGTCAAAATCAAGGGCAATAATTTTGGAATATGTGTGATTTTTAAATCAATTACGAGTAGTTTAGTGCATATGTAGATTATTTGTGATTTAAAATTATAAAATTATAAGTTGACAATTCATGAAATATCACCAGATGAATTTTAGCAGCTGTTCCTTTTCCATAATATTTTAATTTACCTATCGAACCAATTCATTTTCCACCAAATAAACTCACAAAAATTCTTTTGATCAATTTTCTCGAACGTACAGTGATTCGAATTACGTGATACAATTGGGGTAACGTAATATTTAATGTAAATAAAATTCAGAATTTAGGAAATTTCAAATTTTTTTTTTTTGTAGCAGAGAACGGAAAATCAACCCTTCATATCGTAATTTCGTGTATGAACAACGTTCCACAGAATACAGCCGTGTACAATCGATTTTAGATAGCACAATGGAATATTGTATATCCATAAGAATGTAACTACATACATCTCTATCACGCTTTCAGCGAAAAAACAGTACATTAGGATAATTCAAAATTATTCAACCACTTATAACTACGGAAAAAAATAAGATCTTGCGATTGGATAAAACAGACATTAGAATATTGGGTGTGTCTAACATTTTATATTTGTACACTGTGCATTTGTATGCGTGGTAACATACTCAACTGCTGTTATTATTTTATACAAGTAGTTTTGTTGTTTATATTCTTCTTTGAATAACAAAAAAAAAAAAGTTTTATAGTAAATTCAACCGTGTATCGCGGTTCGTAGTCACGAAATCCAATAAAAAAAATAAAATAAAATTTAAAAATTTAAAATTCGTATTGGAATTTGAAAAGAGAAAAAAAATTCAAAATAAAATTGTTTACGTACACGTTAGTAGGTAAACAACCCTTGAATAGAGTGGTTGAGAAATGCAAAAATATTTAATAAAGAATTGTTGGTTGTATTGTTAAACAAAAATAAATACATTTAATTAATAAATTTATTTATATAAATTATGTGATAGAAGTGGTCGCGAAATGTTTTTAAAAATACTGTGCGAATTTAATGCTATAAAGTGGTTCATCTAAGTTTTAAAATATTTTTATGTTGAAATTGTAGTGATAATTTTGTTATATGTACAGTGACTGTTTAGTGAAAATCGGAAGCGGAAAACAATAAAAAAAAAACTGGATAGATCAAATGAAAATATGGTCATACTGTAAGTGTCTGTATACATTTTATTTTAGTTATTTTGTTATTAAGTTCAATTCCAATTGGATTGTTACAAGTTCTTTAACACTAAACCTACCAACAGTTCATATATATGTAATTCCTACCGTGACAGGTCAAATAACCCGTTGTGGCAGGTAAGATATAGTGTACACACTTTTCGGAGAAACCAATTAATACAAAAAAGTGAATATTGAAAAATTTATTGTACGTATATACTATTGGAAAAATCGTAAAGTTTAAAGACGGTGCAATTACGTTGAATATCGGAAATTCTAATTGAAATTTTAAAACGGGTCAAATGACCTGGTCATGGTAGGTTTAGTGTTAATCAGAAAGAAGTACATAAATGTTTGAGGGTGCGATGGTCTTTTACGACACAACTGTTTTATTTTATGATCCGTTGGTCATTTCCATCTATATTTATCAGAAAATTATAGATAGATGTGGAAAGAGATGAACATAGACAGACTAAAACGTATTTGAGAAAGAGAAAAATTATCTCAATTCGACAATTAGGTAAGCGCCAAAAGGGCAAGAGATTTCAAAAAGTAAAAAGCGTGTTTTAGTATCCGTGCTTGCTCTAATTCGCGATACCAGTTTTTCAAATTTAGTTAATTAAAATCAAATGTTCTCAATTTTTTAAATTAAATAAGGTATAGATTTAATCTTCTACAATATATTTAACAAAAATAAAACACAGATTTTACAGATCTAGAAAACTTTTGGATGTATGTATATTGTTTAATTCAAAATTTAGACAACATTTGATTTTAAAGTAACTAAATTCCAAAAATTGCTTTCACAAACTAGAACAGACACGAATACTAAAACACGCCTAAAGTTAAAATAATCTCAAACGATTATTCATTTAAAACCTCAATGTTACAACAATAAACACCAGTCTAAAAGGTTAACGTTAACTACTTATTATTACTTCGGTTGCAACATCACATCGTTAAACTTCGTTAGTTAACATCGCGTCGAAAAAAATATTATATTTGGTATAAACATTGTAACAGGCTTACGGCTACATTCTCTTACATCAAGCAAAGCAAATTGTTGCTATTAGCAAAAATGGCGGAATTGTCAGTCATAATTTTTGAAAATAAAATATTCCATTCAAGCCACGATTAGCAAATCCGCTTTACAAATTTTATTCAACGCGATGCTTTATTGTAATTTGGCATTCAAATTTTGCACAACGCCCCACAAATTGATAGCTCAAACAAAAATCGAAGACAATTATACCGAACCATCAAAAAGGATTAATATTTCAAAATGAAAGCATCAGTTTCAAATTAAGTGGACAAGAATTGCTTCGTGAAGTTTCTCGTTTCAGATCTGTTATTGAAAAAAATATAAGTATGTATTTTTAAAAAAAATCGTCTGCACGGATTCTACCTACCACGAAACACTTTTACCATCCATTTCTAAAAAAAATTTACTGATATGAATCAATATTTAAAAAAATGTTTTTTTTTACAATAAAATTTTTGAAAAAGATGGTTTTGTTATTTTTAGAATTGTCACTTAACTTAAACTTAAAAATATATAATGTTTGATTTACCATCTCAAAAACATGATAGCAAGTTTTTTTGCAATTTTGATTGTTCTAAGATTTCTAAGTGGTAGAGCTTATTCTTTTAAAAGGCAAAAATTAAGGTATACTCTAATTGAATTAATAATTGTTACAAAATTTAAAATTAACTGACAAAATTGGGTAAAAACTGTAAATGTAGGAAACGTAATTCTCAATCGTATAATCTGTAGTTAGATTTTAAAATTTTTATTTTAAAATTTACTGATTTTTAGATACATAGATTAGAAATGTTGAGATATAAATTCTCAAATTTCTCATTTAAACTATTCATAGTATGTACTGAAATCTTAATTTTACAAGTTCCTTTGTATGATAATTTTGAAATTCCCAATTCTACAAAAATAGAAAATCGATAATTTAATCAAAAAAAAAAATCGCGCTGCGGCACACAAAGCGCGATTTTTTTCTCTTGAATAAATTGTCGGCTTTTTATTTCATAGACTGCATTACTAGGCAGTAAGAAAAGCAGAAAAGTCTCCTCGCGAAGGATCTTTTCAATTTATTAGTTGTAGACAGAGTGCTTGAAATGTGTTTAGTTATAGACAGAGTGCTTCGGTTATCTTAAATTTCACCAAAACTATTTATAAATCAATCTCAATTTTTTTCTGCTGTTATAGTATCTATCTAAACATATACCTTGTAATAATTGAGCAACGAGTATTAATACTGCAACGAGTATTCCAAATAAAGGTCAATACTAGTCTCGTTGTGACGTCAATCCCTCACTTTAGTATTGTTACTTCTTTTTTAGATGATATCAGTTAATTGATTGCCTTTATATTTTACTCATTTGAGATTATACTTGATGAATTACCAGTTGAAAGTTGAATTTCTCCATATTTATTGTTGAATGGATTTTGCAATACATATAACTGGAAGCTCGTATAACGCAAATTATATCGCACAATCAAAGTCCATCTCATCTTATGTGTTTCTGTGCTTATTTGCCAAGGTGTGTGCGAGCTGCCCAGTTACGTAGAGTCATCGAGAAAAGATTTCCATTACAAATACAACCTAATTTGGTAACATTACAAAGTCAAAATTAAATTAAAGTATGTTGAATTAAATATAATGGTCTGCAACCTCCTTGAACAAAAGTTTGACATGCCAACAAACAAATATTAGGTCATCCAAATATAAGTATGTCACCCAAAAGCATTATATTGAACAATTACCTACCGAAATTATTCAAATAATGTTAACTAATCTTATCAAATCATTTAAAATTAAAGGACTTAGCAACTTCCTATAAGATCGCTTATAAAGACTCTTAGTATGAGGATGAATACCTCTGAGGATCAAGTAAAAATCGGAAGTGCCATACAAAATTTCCGAAAAATTAAGATTTGTTTTTATGTATTTAAGTTGAGAGCCAGACAATAAATTAAAATTGTAGCGTGTGACGTGTGACTATTAACATCAACTTAGGAATTGAAATTTCGATAATCGACTAACCGAAAAGTCAATTTTGCAATCCTTGCCTCAAATCTAATCTAATCTCTCGTTTCAACCAATTCCTATAAATTACTATTCTAAAGATAATTTGAATACCTAAGCTCGGAAATTTTTCAACAGACAATGAAATATTTTTAAACGCGGTCCAGATTCAGAATCTAGTTTCAAAAATAGTCCTAATGAAATGTCGGATCCTAATACTCCCGAAACATTGCAGTTTGGCAAAACGGGTTTAGCTAAACCCGATCGGCTATATCTAATTTAAACAAAGTGCTGAGATTGTCATATTAAATAGCAATATGCAAGGTTTTTTGTTATATAAAATTAAGATGGAGCGTTTCAACAAATCTCGCACAGGGCGCTGAGAAGTCTCGATCCGGCAGTGCTTATTTGGTATGGCGAAGAGTTATATTTTTCTTTTTGGTTGCACTTTATTGATGCAATATGAACGAAGCGCACCTGAACCAGTAGGCACTTTCTGCAATCTTCCCATTTTCCAATATTGTGCTGATGTTTCCTCTCCTTTGTGGTTGTTGTAACTGGAGAAGAAAGCCTCTTGACCATTTTTACCAGAAATTGTCTAAAACTTGTGGAACCAGATCCTACATTGAATAAATATCTTCATTAGTTTTAGGAACTCCATCCATTAGGAAATGCGTAGGTGTTAAAAACTTCAAATTTGCCGAATCATGGTACAGGACTGTAAATGGTCAAAGGTTAAAATGCATCTATTTGAGATGTCACTATTTATATTAATGCGGTCTTCCCAATGACTTTCTTCATGTGAGTCTTCATATTCGACCAAAATGTAGGACAGCAGGGGTATAAAATGCCCGGTTATTTCATCCTATTGTAATAACCTTGCAATTTCTTGTTCTAAGGTTGAAATCTCCTTACTCTGTTGTTTCAATACTCGAACCGTACCATCTATACACTACCCCTACGTGACGTGAATCTGTGGTTGGCGAACATAGAATATATTGCAACTATTTACCAATGTTGTTTGTTTGTCCTGTGAAGTTTTGTTGTCTTATAAGCTTCTTCAATTATTCGCTTGCTGTTCATGCTAGCCTTCGGTAGGATGTAGACTAACTATACTAAATTATTTTTATTATTATTATTGATGAAGCGCCATGTGGGCGACCTAAAAAATATTTTGTGCTTGGACCCTGCTTAATTATCCGTCCAGTCAATATTCAGGCTCTTATCTGATAATACTGCAGGCCGATACGCAATACGTACTAGCTTGGCTCATTGCTCTCCCTCCTAGATGTTTAATTATACTAAAATAAGGCTACAGTACACTTTAAGTAACCGTTTATAACTATAATTGAAATGAGAGAGAGGAACTATAACATTTCTCAATTTTAGGTGTTGCCTGAAAACGAACTGCAACTTTTTAATTTGAGAGGACCCTACTTTGGTTATATTGCTTTCTTTTAGTTGATATTTTAGGCAAGCGAACAAACAAAATTTTGCAAATTTAATATAAAAATGCTGTAACAGTCAACCATGAACCTGCATTTTGTGTACTGAAATATGAAATAACTGATTTTTATAAAATGCTTTTAGAATAACTATACACGATATTGACTGGTACAGCGCTTCAGATTAGATTTACTACATCTTGGTAGTAAGCTAGCCAAATACGAGCTAACAGAAAGCATTATAATCAGAATCGCGTTCAAATCTAAAGGCTACCAAAGGCTTAAGACGGCTTTGATCCCAAGGCGTGTTAGGAACATGCCTAGAGTTGTGGTGATAAATTAAATATATAAATTATTTTTTCTTTTTCATATTGTTGTTTAAAAATTTATTTTTGTTTTTCGCTATTGATTAATATAAAATGAGTAATGCCTCAATTCCATGGGAAAAATTGACTGACAGTCAAAAAAATCGAAAAAAGAAAAATAATCTGATACTCCATATAAGAGACAAAGACAACGCTTTTTTTGTTTTTTATTTTATAGCAAAACAATTTTGCTATAAAATAAAAAAACACGTTGGCTTTGTCTCCTATATGGAGTATCAGATTGTTTTTCTCTTTTCGATTTTTTTGACTGTCAGTCAATTTTTCCCATGGAATACAGGCATAAATCTTAAATCGTTATTCCTCATACATTAGATCTTTGTTCTTAAATTGTCCATCTTAAATTTTCAAACTTTTTTGAGCAATTATTAAAATTTGTGCCGACAGTCGACACAACTCACGATTGTATCAGTAAGAGTAAACTTTGGCGTTCTGGTTGAATTTGCTTTATAAAGTTCTACAACTAAGTATAATGTAATATGCACTTTCAAATTACAATTCAAAGTAAATAAATTGAAAATAACCGAAGGAACTCTTATTGCTTCTCGCTATTCGAATAGTAAATTTTAAACAAATTCAGTAAAGTTTATTAAAATTATCTTTTTGACTCATTTTGAGCTTTGAACAAAATTATTTCGAACTTTACAAAATAAAAATTCTGGAACAATTTTTAAAAATAAACTCTTATTTAAACATGATTGAACATTGGCAAATTCAGAATTTCCAATCAATTTCGGAAATTCTATTATTTTTTTAAGAATTAAAAAAAAACACTTTTACAAATTTAATTTTGAAAATAACACAAATTATAATTTCTAAAAAAACTAGATTCTAAAATTTTGCCTACAAATTCTTGAATTCCGAATTTTACAAAAATTTAATTATTTTACAATTATGTATTAGTATGTATTTAAGAATTTATCAAAGTGGTTGAATTTTGTCAGATTGTATTTTTTAGTAAAGTATTCTCACACAAATTTAAAACACGTTTAAGAACATACTACAAAATTCCGAACTTTGAAATTCTGTCTTTCTGGTCTTTTGTGAAGTTCTGGGTTTTAAAGAGCCGAAGTCTTAGTTCTAGTTGCACTCCCCAACTGGCGCCACCTGTTATAAAATTGAAGCGTAGTTAATTGTTGCCTTCTCAGGTTAGGAAAATTGTGCATTTTATAGCCGGTTAAATTCTCTAAACCAAACTTTTTTCCAAACAGTTATAACACTTGAAAATTGCATTTCAATTTTTTATGTGAAATCTTTTCTTTATTGTTTAAAAAAGTTACTAGAAAATTTAATTTATAAAAAACAAATTTCACCATTAAAAAGTAAATAAAATTTACTTAAATTTTCACTGGTGAAAAGTTATAAATAAACACGATTTAACTAAGTTTGAAGCGTCTGAAAAACAACTATTTTTAAAAATATTTAGGTGTCCCTTTACATTTTTTGAGCAGTGTATATCATATTTATGTCCAAATTTGAAAGTATCCGAATAGAATTCTGAAGTTTCTTCAAGTTGAGAAATAAATTAATATTTTATTACAACCACCAAATTAAAACGTTTCTTCAACAAATTTTCAAGACGCTTTTAAGCATCTGTACTTTTCTGATTTTTTTCTCTGTAGAAATTGTGAAATTAAATCGTTATACATTCGACCCAAAATGAACAATATTTTGAGGCTTAGTTGAGGCTAAATATTAAAAAACAGGGTAATTCGATATAATTATTAAGCGCATAAGGACTTAGGTAGCCGGTAAATGGTATAAAAAAAATTATCATTAAATCCAGTGAAACCGTTTTATTTTGGATAACCCGTATTAGATGAAAGAAAAATGCAAATTCTTAATGGTGTTTTTTTGTTTTTATAATTTGAGTTTAACATTGAATACAACTCCAGATTTTGTTAGATGGACATAAGTAATTTCATGCTTCAGACAAATTGGTTTAACCAAAGAAACTTTAATCGCAAAGGGAAATCATGGCCTATTACTGTGAAGAGTCGAATGTACTCTATTTAAGTAAACTTTGATGGCTTCAAACAAAAATTAAAACTAAACACAATTACAGAATATCGAACCATTTGTCTTATTCTACGTAAGTTAAAAGAATTTGTTTGGATTTTAAGAACTCAGGCTAAATTTAAATCGTTAGTTTCAAATAATCTAGTTTCTAAAATTGCCACTTAAAAAATATTTCACTAAATTCTAAGAATTCCATTATTCAAACTGAACTAAACTGAAAACCGTGCGAGGCCAAAAAGCGGTATCTCAAAAAAATTTATTTTGTGTATTACGGTTTAGCATAAGTCGAAACAAGAGGAACCTTTCAAACTTATCAGAAAAGTGGTATGTGCATTAGAACATGACTAAGAAAAAATTGCATAACTCCATTTTGAAACAGATCTAAATAAATACGATTTAACTATAATTAAGTTTGTAGCCATAGTTTATGAAACGCCTATAATTCTTATAAGACATCTATCAAACTTATCTAAACAGTTAAATAAAGAAATACAAACATCAAACATTAATTAATTACTTATTTTATAAAAGTAACTTTATCTTGGGGCCAGTTTGATTTTTACAAAATCTGCATTTTTTAAAAATAACTGAAATTAACGATTTTGATTATGTGCGGCGGTATAGATTTCAGATTCTCAATAAAATTCAATTCAGAATTAACATTTATAAAATAAATTCCAGGGTTCAAAGGTTTCCGCCAACGTTTAGTATACTGGGTGAGGAAAAAGTATGGAAACCCCTAAAAATCTCGCGGAGTTCGGTCAAAAAAAAAATGAGCAAGGTTTATTCTTGGATAATTTTCAACAAGGAGTTCAATGATGAGCTTGATTGTGACCTTGAACTTCATCTTCAAGGTCATTTGGAGGTTAAGATCATTTTTTAAATTAGAACCCCCATTTTTGATGACAGAATCGAAAAGAGCGATTAATTTTACGTTCGAGTATGTATTTTCCATGACCTCCCAAGATCATCTGAAGGAATTTATATTGTATTTACAAAGTATGGGAACCCCTAGAAATATCGCGGAGTATGTCAAATAAAAAATGAACAAGGTTTAGTTTTAGATAATTTTCAAGAAGAAATTTAATGGTGAGCTTGGTTGTGACCTTGACCTTCATCTTAAAGGTCATTTTGAGGTCAAGGTAATTTTTTATAGGGAAACCCCAGTTTTTGATATCGGATTCGAAAAGAGCGATCAATTGAACGTCCGAATACGTATTTTCCATGACCTCCCGAGGTCACCTAAAAAAATATTATTTTAATTGTACAGCTTATGATTTGCTATGAAAATTAAAAAACAAAATTTAAAAAATCATAAATAACAGAACATTGTAATAATGTTTGTGTCGCTATGAAAATTATAAAAAAAATAAAAAAATATTAATTTTAAAAATAAAGAATTAATTTTTTTAATTTTTATTTTGTTTTAATTTTAGGAGGTCATGGAAAATACATATTCGGACGTATATTTGAGTTTTCCTTTTAAAAAATGACCTTGACCTCCAAATAACCTTGAAGGTCAAGGTCACAACCAAGCTCACCATTCAATTCCTTGTTGAGAATTACTTAAGAATAAACCTCCCTCTTGTATATACATATAAACGTCTACACGTAAACGTTTTCTTATATTGACTTCAAGCCACCCCAATAAAATATTGGTACATATTTGGTATTATGGTTCTCGCCATCAGTAAAAAAAAATTAAAACCGAAACCAAAACTGAAACTAAATAATATTTCCGTTCTTTGTTATTTTTTCTTTGTTGTTGTTCGGTTGTTTTTCGTTCCTAGTTTCACGTAACGACGAAATATCCGATATCATCAAAAAGCAACTTGCCCGATTTAGAATTGTATACATATATGATGGAAAAAGAGTAAGGGCACAAAGCTTTGTCTAACAATAAATTAATTTTTTTTAATGTTATAGGGTTTCATTATAGGTTAAATCCGCGAATCAATTATTGAAAGCAAGCTTGCCATCCTTGAAATAGTCTAGAAAATAGTAGTTTATAAATTAATAGAATTCCAAAAATTTGTATACGAGATAGACGTATCTTTTATTCTAAACCGGTTTCGAGCCGATTTCATCTGGGAAAAAGCTAGTGTGGAAAATATGTTCCAAAGTATTTTACTTGCTTCGGTGTAACCGGAACGTAAAACTGTTTGGCTCTAAATTCAAAACCGGGAAGATCAAAATATCAGTACGTTGCACTCCAAACTAACCAACTTCTTACGTTGAATTGGATTTTCACTTCGAAGATCCCCTTTGAGGTCTGCACAAAGCATTCAAGGATTTTGTGAAATCTTAAAACTAACAATAAGCAATATGCTAAAAAATTCTCGAGACTTCGCAAAATTTAATCCTTGCTCGTGTGGATAGGATAATAAATTTCATTGAAACTGAAAAGAAGAGCAACGCAGCCGTTATTTAAATGCAGCACGAAGCTCAACTTGAAATCGTGTTTTTGGGACAAAGACAAGTCCTTAGTGAAAATTACTTCGAATGAACGCTTCCTAAATTTAAATTAAAATTAATTATATCAAATAAAAAATATGAACGTTTTCTATAAGTTTTCCAAAACAGAAGTGTTCGGTTACTATAAAACGGTGAACCCTAATAAATAAATTCAAATTAAAATTTTTAATTACACAAATTGCAAATTTTAAGAATCGATTATCTCTGCTGAGACAGATATAGCTACATACATACATTTTTTTTTTCGCTGGTGCCACTTTCCATAGAGGGATTTAGCACCTTCATGTTGAAGTTTCGTAATCATTTTTTCAACGGATAATGAGTGATTAATTAATTGATCCTTACATTAACCAGCCGAGATTTTTCATCACCCGCCGGGAATCGAACCCGGGACCTCCGGAGCTGAAAGCAGGCATGCTAACAACTGTGCCACCAGGGCCGTACATACATACATGGACAGACTCAAATTTAAACAATCGAAAGAAACATTAATTTCAGAATCAAGTTCTTGAAACTTCTAAATTAAAATCTTAAAAATTCAGAATTCAGATGGCATGAACAAAAAAAAATTCAAAATTTAAAGATTTAGACATTATTCAGATGATCTCTGGATTATCCATTATGAATCGTTACGCTAATAATTTGTTGTTTAATTTTTTAGGAATCATTTAACATATCAAAGAGGTTTGAGGTAAAAACAAATTAAGCTAATAATAGCTTAACTTTCAAATGCTTAAATTTTCGTGTCGGAATTTTTTATTTTAATTTCAATTTTTTTAATTTTTTTAATAGATGAGAGTGAAATTTAAAATTTCTGAAAATTAAAATTTAATATTTTAAAATCTTTTAAATTGTTGAACAGTGAGCGAAAATTGGAAAATATATAGGGTCACTGGAATTGTTTATTCCAAAGGAAAATTTAATTGCCTTAAACTATAACGATCGGATGAAGAGCTGGTTTGAAATTAAAAAAATTGCATTTTAGAATTGTGAAAAATTTAAAATTATGAAATTTTGTCCAATTCTATCTCAACATAATTGAAAACGTTTTGATACAATATCATTTGCATTTCAAAATTTTCTAACTGCTCTACATTTTAGAATTTATATAGCGATTTTTGTCTATAAAATCCAGAAACACTTGAAACATTTTGCCAATTAATGGGTCTAACTTCGTAAATGGTGTGACGGTAACCTACAAGAGCGAGATTAAGAAATTTATTCGTTACACGAATAGATTTACTTTAGAGTTTTAGACAGTAAATATATTTAATCAAACTTTGATTTTCGAACTTTGAAATTATCTCTGCTCCAGTAGTCCTCAAAGAATACTAGGTAGTAGGTAGTCGGTTGACCAGAACAATTCTGAGAGAAATTATAAAGCTTCGGTCTGAACGATTTGAATGTTTTGCGTCAAAAATCGAACCATTACTAGTAATAAATCCACAGCTCATTGTAATGTTATACAATGTAGATCGGACTAATAAGGTTACACTTTACGCTATTGGTATAACTAAAGCTAGAAGTCTAAAAAATTTTAAAAGTGATATTTTTTAGTTTTGGCGACAACATAGTTATGAATAAAGTTTTGTATGAGAAGAGAATGGATTAGTTTCAATTAATAGCTAATTAATAAACGCTAATTCAAAACAACAATCAAAAGAACCGGACTTTTAAAATTTACGTGGACACATATTTCTTGATGAGTGATGGTATCATCAATTTTTGGATTGTATGAAATTCAAAAGACATTTTTCTTTAGTGAAATATCAATTTTAATTTACTAAACTAAAACGAGTTTTTTATTCATTTAACAAGCAAAGTGTATTATGACTAAAGCATCTTACCTAGGGAAAGAATAATATCAACCTTCCGTGTCAACAAAGCTATTTATCTCTTGTATATTGTATTGTTTCCAGATTAGAAAGCCAAATTAAAAACTCCTCAGAAATTCATTATTTTTCGATATTGTATGCATATGGTAAATAATAAACTAACCATGTACTGAACACTTTTGTAATGTTATGTTTAAAAATAACTGATTGATGATAGATTTTATGAACCCAAATTATTTAAAGCCCCATCTAGATCATTAGAAAATAATGCTTAGATACAATGATATTTTTGGTTCTTCTTAACACATTGTCGACCCGTGTAAATATAAAATCAAATTAGTAAATGGTAGAAAAACATCGAACGCAATCAAAATGTTAAATTATTGTATAAAATGTATATTTGTGTGTGGTCCGATAGGCTGAATAAAAACAGAATACAAGAGCTTAAGAATTGTATTATATTCAAAACAAATGAAAAGAAAGGCCAAAACAATTAACACCACAGGTACAACACCTACTTATTCATTCTTCATTGACAGAATTTTTTTTTAGTAAAATAATTTATTAAATAGGTTTTTATTGACGATAAATTTATGATAAAATTATGAAATTTATCAACCAATAAAAAAATTCTTTTGTAAAATTATACATTTTTGACAAATTTTTTTTGGGTATCATTAGGGTGTCTATAAAATAATGATAGTTACGAATTTAGAATTTTTTATTTAATAAGAAATCGCCTTAAATTTCTTGGTAGACAGTTGGTCGACTACACTACAGAAATTTAAACCTTTTTATTTTACGTCGCTCTTTATCGACGACCGCTGGTTTTTACTTCTTATCTATATATCGATAACGATCAAATAATCCTAGAAAATTATCAATGTTTTCTTCTATTTTATGTGCATGTCTTCTTGCATCGGACGTCTTATTATTTTTCTGTTTTATATTCGAATTTTGTGTAAGAAATACAATAAATTTAATTTTTATTAATAATTTAAATACAAATTAGTCACAAAATAAATTTAATTTTTTTTTTTTTAGAAAAACAAAACGATTTTGGTGTTGTTTTTAATTTTACGTAAGGTGGCTTGTGTGTGTGTATTTATATAAAACAGGCACACTTCACTTTGAGATTGAATATTAATGAGAGTAAATCAGAGTTATTTTCGGATACATGTAATGTCGTTTATAGACTAAATTTATTATGACAAATTAATAGGTTTTGTTTTTAAATAGCTATTTACTCGGTGGGTGGTATAAAAGTTCAGTCGAGCGGGTCATTCTCTAAATTGGCGGCTGCGTTTATAATTTAGACAATTTTTTAGAAATGCAGACTTAATTTTTGTAAATTAAAACATAAATTTTAATTTCTTAATGCAAGAACACCTTGAATAATGTGTTATAAAGCAGGTTTGGAATTTGTTTTATTAACGGAATTTAGTTCGATAAAATTCACAAAAAAATGTTGATGTAAAAGAGGTAATCGAAAATTGCAATAACTAATATGAACGAGACGTAGACCACAAACGTTGACAAAAACCTTTCACTACAGTTTAATTAAATTTATCACTTAACACTTTCAACAAAACTAATCACCATGTTATATAATATTCCAAGCCCAAACCAATAAATAACATCTACCCTCTAATCGTTTTATAATTAATAATGTCTCACATCAAGCGATCGTTATATAAAATCTAACACCTTCGTTGAAACTGTCAATCATGTTCAATAAATCGATCGTAACTTTTTTTCTAATTGATTTCCATGTCTTGTTTACCGTTCGATTTGGTCAAAGTATATTTTAATATTTTTTATGAATGAAAATAAAAAAAAACAAGCCGCTAAGACCACATACTATCATTTCATATAATATCTTATCAATAAAATAATTTAAAGTGTGATCGGAAGTAATTAAGTTAAAGAAAATTTAAATTTAAACATATTTTTGTTGATAAAATCGTAGAATAAAATTTAAGAATAAAAAATATCAAATTTTATCGATCTCCATCTCAAAAAAGAAAAAAATCTTTAGGTTATTAATTCTTGTTTTTTTTTTGTTTGTTTGTAAGGTGTAAGATTAACATTAGTAAGCTCATAAATTACGACGCGGTTTGGAATAAAAATTAAAATTAAAACAAAAAAAATACCGAATTATAATGGGTTTAGCGTTTAACAAATAAAATCATGTTACGAGCGATCCAGGAACTCGATATTAGTCCTTAAAATGACTGTCCCAAACAATATGAAAAATATTATCACACTTGCTCAAACCAATAAAATGTTTTAACATCTTATAAGACATAAAAGTTTTTTTTTTTTTTTTGTAATTTCTTCGTGTTGTTTTGTTTTCTTCTTCGCTTCGTTTGACAAATGTTTATGGTCAAATTATTCTAATTTGATTCGATTAAAAACGGTTTTAAGAATTAGAAAAAAAACTTTCAGACACTTTGAATGATTTATAAATTAAAATTTATGAATGTGTACGTAAGAAATTCCAGCGATCCACGCTTAGTTATTTACGATAATTGATAGACGAAGTGAATATATCATAACTGACTGGATGCTGGGATCTGTTTTTTTATACTTTTTTTATACTTAGCTAGCGATTTAATTTCCTTATTAAACAAACATTTTCGTTTATATGCTTACCATATTTTCTAATCCAGTTATCTCTATTGTATCCCAATCTTTTCTTTGCCGATTACTTCACATGCTGCATAATGCTTATAAACGTGGTGATTATTCAAAAAATTAATAGAAATTCTCGTGCTATTAATTTTGAATGAATATAACGACCACCCAAAATATGAATTAGTCAAATAAAAATTATCTTCTAAAGCCGATAATAGATTGTCGACAATTAGAAAAAAAATCAAAAGATTAATTAATTAAGAAAAAACCACCATCGATGTTAAAATATCTGTTTGGATATAAAACTCATATCTCCTCGACTTTCGATTTCGACGCGACCTGGTGAGATATTGTCGAGGACACCCCCCCAATTAAAACGATTTTTATTTTTATTTTCTTAGATGTAAAGCCGCGCTACGAGATTAAACGATTTTGAAAATTTTATTGTTTTATAATAAAGATCTCATATATGAGGTATATTTTATACGCCATTAACAGATAAAGAAATTATCTCTAATTTGCATATTACTAATACTTTAGAAAATGGTTGTAAATTGAATCATTTATAAATAATAAAAGTTTAGTAATCATTCAATTATGATTATCATAATTGTAGTGTGATTTCGTGGGTGTCTCCGCTCTCGTCTACAGTCTTTATTGAACCACCGTATTATATAAGGCGCCCAATTATACAATTGGAAGAACAATTTTAAAAAGATAAATTCATACAAGCTACTTTAATAAAACTAAAATCAATAAATCCTATATAATCCATCCCATCTTCTCGACTTTATTTTTTGTCTGATAAATTTTTTTGTTCAAACGACGAAATCGTTTAGTATTTTCATCAGATAAGACAAACATTAGCGTACAGAACAATAATAGAAAAAACCAAATGTTTTTCATTTAAATATGCGCATAGTTTTTAATCGATAGAGTAGGTTTAATTTGAGGGTATGTTATGTACACTACATTGTTTCATCGCAATTACATGTGTATTATCTCTTCTCTTTTATGTACATATGTGTAATTGAATTGTCAAAACAATGTGTGATTAGAATGGAAGATTAGAGAAATATTATACAACAATATTATGACTGTTTACAGAATTTTGGTACATTGGTAGGATTAATTAATTTGTATTATGCTAATTTTAACTAGTGGAAAATTGAACCCTAAGACATACTATATTACTATGTTGCCTATTAAATAGTGTTTATGGCATAAACAAAATACCTCTAACGCTACTTTTTAGAATTAGGAAATGCAGCTGGAGCTTATAAATTGAAACCCCGTTTGCAGAGGCGGTTGGTCCATGAAGGCAACGCAAGCATTAAGAAATTAAAATAAATATTTAAAATGTATTTAACACCCTTATTCCTTTCCTACGAGTATATAAAATATCCATTACCAAAAACTCAGGTGACAGTAACATCATTTGTCGTATTAGCGGGCTATATATTTGGAGCAAGGTTTATTAAAGAAACAACACACAAGATTTCAGGTTATATTTTATGCAGGATTAGGACAAAATTAATTAAAAACTTCACCACTCTAATATACTTGTGAAATGGTCATATTCAAAAATTTAGGAGACTGTAACCTAGTATTGATTTCTATTTTAACCAACATATATTTACTTATACAACAACAGTCAAACAGGTCAAAAGCTTCAGTAACAGGAGTACAGGCATCCAATATAACACGAAAAATCGTATTCTAGAACTTTATACCGAAAGTAGTATACAAAATTATACTGATATTTCTAACTGTGTAACTAACTGACCATGTTCCAGAACTTTAACCAAAAATCATTTTAGAATCCCATTTCCAACACACATGTCAAATTTCATAATAATAGGTTGAGAAATAGGCAAATTCCATCCTACTTGGCCATATTCCAGAACTTCATCCAAAATAATTTTAGAATCCCATTTTCAACGCACATGTGATGAGAAATAATCATGTTCCATCATACTTGGCCATATTCCAGAACTTTATCCAAAAATCATTTTAGATTCCCATTTCCAATACACTTGTCAAATTTCATAATAATCAGTTGATAAATAGGCAATTTCCATCATAAAAACAATTTGTCAACTACTCACTACATCCTAATGCAATCCCAACTCAACTCCAACTCAACTTCTACTCACCCCGTAAATTGACCCCTAACTTAACCTTCAAATCAATTCCAAATTCAATGCCCAATTCAATAATCAAACCAGCATAATAAAAAAAAATCGTAAATAATTATTAAACCAGGTATTTTGGGTCAATTCGTATGGCAGGTACCCCACCCTCTTGACGTACAATCTCCAAAAGCTTTTCAAATCTCCGCCTTGATCATAGAAACAGATTGGCGAAAAAAAATCCAAATCGGATAAGCCGTTCTCGAGAATCGAAATACCATGGGTCCAGACATCCAGACCAGACGGACATTTTTTTTTTTGCTTTTTCAGACTAAGGGACCTTCAAAACAACGAAAAAAGTGGTTTCTAAATTTTTCGTCATTTTGTGACAAAATTTCAATACTTTGGTCTTATTAGACCGAAGTAATTACATTAAACAATTTACAAAGCACCGAAAATGTCTTGTAATATGTACTTGTAAAAAAATGTTTGCTGCTACGTGTATGGACATCGTTTTATGTACTCTGTGCAATAACCAATTTTGCTATGATTGAAGTGGGATTGATCGTGCTGCGACCAATTCAATTAAAAAGTATTCAAGTATGCGCTATTTTAGCAACTGCTGTATACCATTGGTCGCGAATTCAGACATGTCCAATATTTTGAAGAAAGTTGACGTGATTGTTGATAGGGCAGCCGAAAATATGAGCTTAAAAACTATTGAATACCATTGGTTGCTGAAAATCGCAAATTAATCAAAGCTTTGATAAATAGGTTTGATGGTACCACTAAGCCTTTATTGACAAAAGTTTTTACAGTCTGGCTCCAACTCCAATGAGAGTAATTCGCTCATCAATATTAGTCGTATTGATCCATCCGTGTCACCTGACCTGATTGTTAAATACATTAAAAACTTCAAAATTGCTCACCGGAGGAAGTAAATTGTAAACTGTAACTCTCCAAAGATCGGGTAATGGACAATTCACTGACGTTCATTTAATTCAAAATTGGATTGAAGAGTCCCATTTCAACTTACTCAATAACTCCGACGTTTGGCCTCCTCGTGTATTAATCCGGCCATTTACAAATTATCAACGTATAGTAAAAAACCGGACTGGGACCACTTTTCAACATCTAAAGTAACTTTTCCGGCACCCAACACTCCATCATCATTTATCCGTTGTAGCAGTGAAGCGGTTCTCCAGCCACTATCATTTTTAAATATCTACTACCACAATTCAAATAGTATCCGAGCCAAATCAAAATCTCTGTATATGTCAATTTTAGAGGAAAATTAAGATGTCATTTGCATCGTTGAATCGGGGTTAACAGTCTATTTCAAAACGGAGGAATATTTACCGTCGTGATGGTATTGTAGTTGCCTAATTGCGATGACGAAATTGTTGCTATTCGTGTACGATTCAATTCATATTCGCTGATCATCTGTGTCACATATATACCCTGTCATTGAAACATGGCAGCCTATCACAGGTTTGCGGACACTGTGAAATCTAATATTGTTCCATTGCTTCAGCCGGAGGATCGTCTTTTTATTTTTGGAGATTTTAACATACCAGATATTGTATGGGAGATTGTTAATCACAATTTGACTCCTATTAAGATGAACGACGAGATGGAAAACTTCATTTCTGAAATATTTTTATTGGGTTTAAAACAGTATAACAATGTTAAGAATAATAGTGGCAACGTATTGGATCTGGCATTTGTACCGTTTGATCATGAGGTGACAGTTTCTGCGTGTGAGGATTTAACTGGATCGTCTGACATTTTTCACTCTCCGCTGAATATGTCAGTTTTATTTGAATGCTGCGAGTTGGTCGAAGAAAATGTGAACTCATGGAATTTTAATTTTAAAATGGGCGATTACAGTTCCTTAAATGCATTTCTGGATGAGTATGATTGGTCGTTTTTTTATACCTGTGATAATATCGACGATATGTTGAGCGAATTCTATCGAATCATTAACGTAAGGAACCCATGGTATAATAATGAGTTGATAAATTTAAAAAATAGAAAAGACAAGGCTCACAAAAAATATAAATTACATCCTAATGTTGTTAATTACAACTCGTTCGTTGTATTGCGTAAGAAGTATATATATCTTAACCGATTTCTTTACAGCAGTTATATTCTGGAACTTGAATCAACGATTAAATCAAAGCCAAATCCAATTTTGGTACTTTGTTAATTACAAAAGAAAATCGAATGGTTACCCTTCTACGATGTTTTTAAATGATCGTTCCTGCGATAATGCCCGGAATACTTGTGATTTGTTTGCCGATTTCTTTGAAAGGGTTGATAATTCAAAATCTAATGTTTGTAATTTGAATAATGTTATAAGTAAGTCAATATTTTCAATGGTTCGATTTGAAGTAGATACTATTTTATCCGAATTGCCAAATCTTGATATTAATCAAAGTGCCGGATTCGATTCTATTCCATCCATTTTTCTGAAATTAGCGAGTAGGTAATGCAATTTCTGCTGCTTCCCTATCCTATGGAAACGCTCTCTTATTAAGCCGATTTTCAAATCTGGGTCTCGTAGCGATATGGAGAACTATAGAGGTATTTGCATTATTTCAGTTTTACCAAAACTATTTGAGAAACTAGTTAAAGAACATTTGTAATTTCATGTTAAGACTTTTATTTCTCCCAGACAGTATGGATTTTTCCCTGGTAGGTCAACCGTTACTAACTTAGTTTTATTTACAAATTGTATTTCAAACGCACTATTAAATGGTAATATTCTACAGGTCGTTTACACTGATTTCTGCAAGGCATTTGACAAGGTCGATCATGAATTGTTACTGCGGAAACTTGGCTCTTTGGATTGTAACTTTTTGCCAATTAATTGGATTAGGTCTTATCTGGAATTTAAAACTCAAATTGTTAAAATTGGTAGTTTCACTTCAAGACTGATTGCTATTTTTTCAGGAGTACCTCTAATTCTTTTTATAAATTATGTGGTAAATTGTCTGAGTCATTCCGATATTCTAATTTATGCGGACGACATCAAAATTTTCAAAACTATTTCTTGCGCCAATGACACAATTAACTTTCAATCTGGCCTGACAAACTTTAAAGCTTGGTGTATATCACATAATTTAATGCTAAACATCTCTAAATGCAAAACAATGGGATTTACTCGATTACGCTTACCCGCTAATTGACGGTTGTATTTGAAAGTGTCAATATGTTTAAGAATTTAGGTATACCTTTTACTCCGAATCTATCGTTTCATAAGCATATTGAGGGCGCATTTCTAAAGCGAATTCTATGCTTGGGTTTGTTAAAAGGATTTCCAAATATTTTCAGGATCCTTACGTGATTAAAACTTTATATAGGTAGTCAAAATAATATCTCGCTGAAAATTCCTATTCTTTCATTCCCGATTAAATACAACAACAAATTCATTTTTTGTTGTTGTTTTACTCGAGAATGAAGGAATAGGAATTTTCAACGAGATATTATTTTAACTATACGTCTCGTTTGTTCGTTCATTGTTGGAATATGGTGTTGCCATATGGAGCCCGTATCAATCATTTACGCGACTGTAACCTGTCCTTTGACGTATTAGCGGGCCACGAATTTGGATTAAGGCTGTATTAGAGAAAGAACACGTAAAATTGCAAGTCATATTTTAGGTGGGATCAGTGTGAAATTAATTAAAAATTGCATCCCTCTCCTATAACGGCCATATTCAAAAATTCAGGTAACTGTAACCTATACCATTTGTCGCATTAGCGGTCTACGAATTCGGATTAAGGCAGCGTAATAGAGAAACAATGCAGACGATTTCAGATCATATTTTATGTGGGATCAGTGTGAAATTAATTATAAACTTCATCCCTCTCATATACTTGTGAAACGGTCATATTCAAAAATTCTTGTGAATAGTACTCGGTGGTTATAATAGTACTCTCCACCTGTCATTAACATCAACGCCATTAAAATTCGAACAGTTGCTAGTGGAGGCACGAAATAATAACGACTTGCTAAATGTCGTATACAACCATTTTCTCCCATTATGGTAAAATTTGATGTTATAAAATATTTTAACATTTCATGTCATTTTTACAGAGCGTTGCTAATTTGGGTAGCCATAATTATTTATTTAATTAAATATTGCAATTAAATTCAATTGTTCAAAGAACATTATTGTTTAGGGAACATAATTTATTTAGAAACCGACAAGCAGGTTTATCACACCCGGCGCCATATTTGATATGTTTCTTGCTCGATAAACATATGTATTAACGTTTATATTTTATTGTTTAATTAGTCAAATGTGTCTCAACTTTTTCGTTGTGGACGGAAGTTTCTGTTTTATCTTATTTTTAAAACAAGCTTTTATTTTATCTTTTTGCCTTTATTTTGTCTCCAAATGATGTTTCTGTTTTGTTTACTTCATAAAGGAAGCTGAGGAAAATAAAATAAATTAACAGGGTAAATATTCGGTTACCTGGCAAGCAAGCAAATTTCAAGTGTAAAACACAAAATATTTGCGAACCAATTTTTTAATTTTAGTATTCATTGTTTTTGCTTGCTCCAGAATCGGGCCGATTAAATGCTTTGCATTGTAAAGGAATATTTATATTTTCCGTATGTTTCCGTTCAGAGTCATGCCGGCACAGACATGGTGAATATGACAGAACCCATTAATACAGGAAAAAATTCCGATAGGAAAATTTGCTACCACATAACTCCTTTCGTAGAAAATTCCTACAAATTGGTATCGAACAACTGTATCGCCGAATATCTTAGGCAGTTTAATTTTCTCTTTATGTTAAAAAACATATATCCTTCCTCTTCGAAGTAATAAATTAGCTCTAAAAAGTAAAAAAACAACAAAATCAACATCGATTTTTTTTTAGACAACACTGGGCTGGGATTTTGCATAAAAGGCTAGAAGTGAGCTTTTTTCAAAATCGCATTAACAAAATTTATTAAAAGAGACACAAATTAGCTTCTCGCTTTTTGTGCAAAATCCCGCAGTCCCAAAAAAGGAAAAAAGGAATTTGGTACTGCTTGACGTGGAGTCGAGAAAAGTTACACCCATACCTCACTTTGCGACGGTAATTCGTTCCATAAAAATGCGTCTTGTAAATAAAATTGCAACATAATTAAATAACCTTGACGTATTTTCAGAAAGAAAACATTTAAGTAACGATCGATGCAACAAATAATTTAAGCGAGGCAAAACTGAAATTTGGTAGTAACAAATGTACCGTCACAATTCGAAACGTCGCAAATCGAGGTATTGGTGTATTTAGTTTCAAATTTAAATTTTTAAAAATTGTGTTTAGCCATTGGCTGGTGAATTCTAGAACTAGAAGGTATTGTCTTTTCCTGTAAGCTATTTTGAAGTAGTGATATTTTCATCGGAAAATAGGTATAGAAACGAGTAAATCTCATGACGTAGTGCAAACACGTTTAGTAAGCTGACAGTGTGCAAATGGTTGGGCTTTATACAGAGAATTTTAGCTGGTTTCGGCAACACACAAAAATATGCATTACCTACAAAACAAAACGAAACCTAAAGCTGCTCATTCTATCTCATCATTCATATAAGTAATTTAACTGGCGATGGTAATTACATTTTACCGAAATCATTTTGTTATAAAATTTGTTTAGTATTCTAATTTAGTTCTCTTTTATATAATTATATGACTGGACTGTTGTTAACAGAAAGTCCGTTGTATTTGCTTCTTAAAGTAGCTATTGGCCTGCTAGCTGACAATCGGTATGGGAGTGGGATATATAAGGATACAAAGGATGTCAGCTGCTTATTAATTATTCGCAAAACAAAATTTAAAACCAAAATGTAAACTAAGAAACACCGAAAATTTAGCCCATGTTGAGATCCCCCCCCCTTATTACCCTCGTAGGAACAAAATTTTACCACATAATTAATTTAAAAAACGTTTTGTAAAAGACAGAAACCTTCAGATAAAACTTTCTTTCAATAATTTTGAAAAATTAGAAACCCACAATTTTTTTCGAACATTCCAAACGCCTAAACCATCTGTATAAGTTTAGTTACATTACTCCACGCAAAACTCGAATAATTTCGAAAATCTCGTATAACCTATATTTTCAGAGGAACCTAGCCCATCAAATAGAAATTGTAAAAAGCTAACAAAATGTCAAATCCGGGCAATCGGGATAAGAAATCAGGATTTGAGACGCCAAACTCAGCCTACTTTCAATTGTGTAGTTATATTTGCAAAATGTCTGATCGAAAGAATGCTGATCGTTGATAAAAGCAACCAGCAAGCCTTAAAGCTGTGAATCTAATGAAAATGATTCAGTGTTAAACGTTTAAAACAAAAACTGCTAACTTGCATAATATTATCCACATAAGGACCGAGGAAAATTTTGGCCATTCCAGAACAACGACAAAAACCTGATAAATTCATGGATGCTGACAATTAATGATCCGGGATATCAAGAAGTATACAAATTGGCTAAACTTCATTTTATATCATTCGTACGCTTAATGTTTTATACTTTAAGAGATTTGCTTGAATAAATGAAAGCCAATTATGTTAAGTAAACTGTGCCCAAAATTATAATAACCACAAGATGATCCATCAAAGGAAAACCAACGCACTAAAACACAATAAAGTAGCCAAAAATCAATGACGAAAGCAGAACAAAGAGGTACCTACTAAAAACAGCTGAAAACTATTGACGACAATTGTATAGAACAAATTTTAGCTTACATAGGGTATCAATTGAATTTCCCTTGCTTCAAAGTGTTCTTCTGCACTTCATATAATTTAACAAACTTTAAACATGCCTAAATCACCAAACTCTACATATGTATAGTATACAGTTTGATTCTCGATTACTACGGGAAAATAAAGGAACAGTTAAAAATTCGACAACATTTCACAATTCGACACAAAGTGATGCGTCTAAACTCCATTTACGATGCACGCTTTCTTGTTGGTGTTCTCGTGTTTTTACCCACATCTTGCCACTTGAGCTATATGCTGTCTGCGACTAGGCTTTGCATCTATAACACACTACTTTTAAAAAATGATGTTCATAAACGTCTCACTGTTCTCCTACCCGCTACCCGGCACTTTTACACAACGATATTTTATGCTAAAGACACCATATCGAGATGCTAAACGAACCATCATAAAACAATTTAAGCATTTATGCTCGCTCTGTTGGCATAAATCCCTCCATAACAAATTGTTCGCGCCTGCAATTCTCAAAAAATCAAACCGGCCTGAGAAATGTCAAAAAATACTTGATTATGGCCCAACCTGTATACTCTGACCGGCATATAAAACAGGCCACCCTAAAAAAACTTTTGTTTTATGCTAATATCTCTTGAATCGCACTAGTTAGAAACATGAAACAAAACCCAAATTCAAGGTCATTAAAACAATCTTAGAAAATATGGGATGCCACGGAAAATTTAAATGTATCGGCAAATTAATAGTCAAACATTTGTGAAATTATATTTGTGATATTCAATCGTTTTATTGTCGAGTTTACAATTTGCTATGATCGCATATGGATCTCCGAATCCCGGGGTTTGAAATTTCTCAATCCCTTAATCCCCGAATTGATAAAATAGTCCGGGATTGCAATCATTCCGCCGCGATCAACAGTCCGGGATTGCAATCATCATCATCAAAATAATTTATTCGAGAGTCAAATATCTGGGTACTGGTAAGTAAGTAAGACTAACAGAAAAACATAGTGGGATCGATGTCCACTTTGCAAAATTTGGAGTTCAGCTTTATCGTCTATTAATTCGCTTATCAGTTTCATGTAGCTTTTTTAAAAAGCACCTTTTTTATGAAGCAACCCTTATTTGATATATAAATATAAATAACTGTAATGCTACTGAATTTTTATTGTCTAGTTCAAAATGTGAGAAAAATACGGTAAAAACAGCACTAACGATTGCACCGAGCTCTCCAAAATATCGCCAGAACATTGAAAAAAATATAACATACCGTCTGGCATAATTAAAAATTTGTTTGACAACAGACGTGAAATACAAGCTAAACTAAACACATTTGCAAATTGGGTCCCGTGATAAAATTGAGAATTTTCGTATAACTTGCATAGCCGCTTATTGCTTTATTCCAGTTCTACTTTATTATTAAAGGGGCTTATTAAACTCTAGATATTTAATCCAACAATCCAGTTTTCAGTCTTTCTGGAAGGCTTTTTAATTATTTTATTTCTTGAGGTTCCGGTTCTTTATTGACATGGCCAAAAAGTAGCTTAATTGCTTACATATAGCTTTGAAAGTTTCACTTCGTTGTTCGCATCTTTTGCAGCTACAGCAGTTTGTCCTTAGACAGTTCTGTTTAATGAACTCCTGTTTCTTTACTCAAAACGATTTAAATAATTTAGCTTGGCCCAGAGCTTTTTGATCATAACCTTATTTGACCTTTTTGATTATGACCATTGACTGGAGGTTTCCATAGAGTATCCGGTCGAAAATGACCCAGTTGGTAACCTTACAGTTTTTTATTTTGAATTTTATTTTTTTTTAAAGATACCCAAAGAGTTCTCTGAATTAACAACGTATTCAACTTTGATCCAGGTTATAGTTTTGATAAATTTCAATTTTTCCCCAAATTGTGCAAGAGCATAAAAAATATCGTGTACATTATTTGGGTATTTCCACAGACCTAAACTGGCTTCAGTATAAATTCGCGGAAGAAGACAATTTTTACTTTTTTAAGCTGTTTTATAGCATAGGTAGGTATATAGTTATTTATGGAAAATACAACAACAAATTTTTCGTTTTTAAGATTTCAAACTTGCATTGTGGTGTCTTAAAAAAATCAGCTATGGTTGATATAAGCAGTTGTGGCCGAGCGGTTAAGGCGTCTGACTAGAAATCAGATTCCCTCTGGGAGCGTAGGTTCGAATCCTACCAACTGCGAATACAATAATTTTATTTAAAACAACTGTGTATCATAATATTAGTTCTTTCAACCCTCCGTTAATATATTTTATTTTATTTCCAGACAAAACTATCACTATTCACCACCTTTTACAAAAATTCCAATGTCGTCTTATTCATCATCAGCCACAGAATATAAGGATAAAATTTCCATTACCAAAGAATGGGATATAAACGATACAAATGTACCACTAATCAATGAAACCGATCTGAATGAGTTTAACGAATGGAGTGACGGACACATTCGTTTAGTATTTAGTGCCACAAGTGAAGAAGCTCGAAAACATACATCGGGTTGGGCAATGCGAAATACAAATAATCATAATGTAAATATTCTGAAGAAAAGTTGTTTAGGAGTTTTAGTCTGTTCGGCTAGCTGTGTATTACCAAATGGTGAACGTGTTCATTTGCGGCCGGCTATATGTGATAAAGCACGAAAAAAGCAACAAGGAAAACCATGTCCTAATCGGGCTTGTAAAAATGGCAAATTAGAAGTTTTATCGTGTCGCGGACACTGTGGCTATCCGGTAACACATTTTTGGCGTCACACAGAAAATGCAATATTTTTCCAAGCAAAAGGCGTACATGATCATCCAAGACCTGAACCAAAAAATTCAAGTGAAACAAGACGAGTATTGAATGCAGGGAAACGAGTACGTGGGCTAGCAGTCCTGCTGGCACGGGATGCGGCATTAGGAAATAAGGTAAATCTTTGTGGATATTATTTAATTATCGTGTATGTGTTTTATAATGATTTGTACAAATTTGCAGTTATTATCATTAAGACAAACAACAAAGAAACTAAAATTAAGCCAAACAAACTCGGATATAATGTTACGACCGCCACCGCCACTAATCCCTGATGCAAATGGTAATTATGTTTTCCATAAATTTTTAGTAAAATACATGGAAATGACTTGTTTAAATTCGACATTTGTAAAGTTCTGATCTTACCACATGAAATTTTAAAAAATTTAATTTTTATCACGTGTAAAATATTACGTAATTATAAATCATTATCGGTCACTTACCATTTAATGCTTTTTTAAAACTTTAACTTATTTTTTAAACAATTGAACTTTAATATACACAAAAAAATACATCATTTACATTCAAGACCTGAGGACTAACTGAGCGTGAATGACATTTAAAAAACTGAGAACACGTTGTCCTTACAGATTTTTTCTAAAAAAAGACGAATCTCGTTTAATTTTATTTAATGCTATTAATTTCGTAAGACGTAATTAATTAAATAAGTTCGATATAACTAACAAAAAACAGAAAATAGAAGGTAAATAAACGAAATATTCAATAAAATCTTAAAGGCCGGTTTTACAAGACACCATAAAAATAATGTATATACTTTTTTATTTGGCACACATTCAGGCGTAGTAAATTAAGCTACTTTTGCTCTTTTTTCAGTTATAAATCAATGCCAGTGTACCTCAATGAACTGTGTGTGTAAAGTGATTCAGCTTCCAATCCAAATGGATAACAATAATCATCATCATCCAAATAATAATTATAATAGTAGTGAGATTTATCATCCATCACATGGCGGTAGTGGAGTTCAAAATGCTTCTATTTATGAAGCATGGCATCATCAGACTGGACCTTTTTATGATGATAATTTTCATCAAACTAGTAGTATGTTGCCTAGTGGACATACTTCCAATGTAAATTATCAATTTTCTCCACTATCGGATGATTTATTCCAACCGGAAGAAATTTTCCAACTCGATCAACCGATTAATAAGTCCGCGGCCCTATCGACCTTAAATAGTGGTAATACCAATAATAATAGTACACGTAATAGTCGTAACAATAATCATAATAATTCTGCTTGTATTCCAATTACGCCACCTGTACTAATGGAATTAGGAAATGAAAATTTACCGCAACAAACCAAAATAAGTAATAACGATAATATTGATAGTTTTTATAGTCTGAACGATGATAATAGTACAAGTCGAAGTCCTCTTTCGATAGGATTTCACGTCAGCTACAATTACCCACATAATAATCATGAAACGGGGCGATTCTCCGGATCATCATCATCAATACACTGTGATAGTAGTAACTACAATAACAATAACGAATATAACAATAATAATAGTAATAATCATAAGAGTCTAGCCAAAGAGATTGACTACTTAGACAGTGGCAATCAGTATTACAATTCCAAAGAGGTTTATACATCAACGCCACCGCCGCCGCTGCCACCGCAACCACCTTCTTTAGTTGTTGCACCACTAATATCGGAACATCTACAACCTATTATTAATCCTACAACATCATCGTCCTCATCGTTCTTAGAATATAACAACAATAATAGTTGTCGAGAACCGTACTATCACCAACCCTCCGAACAGTATCATCATCCTCATCATCATCAAGACTATCAATATTACGGTTACAATCAAAATCATGGCAGTGAGTATAATTCAAATGTTTTTTTGGAACCAACAGTTGCAACTGCTTCGACACCATCAACATCGACACATCACTATAACGAGCCATACGCACCAAACACATCATCCTATTTAGCATCGAATGGTAGTAATAATAGTAACGGCACCAGTAGTATAACTGGTGGTCACCTTCATCATCATATCGTAACGAATAATTTAATAGGATATTCGAATCATTTAAATTAAGCATTTAGATTTATAAGTTGTACAAATTTTAAAATAAATTTAAAAATGAAAAAAGAAAAATTTTGATTTGTATTTATCAATCGTTCATGATTTTCGGATATTATGGTAAGTAAGGAATAAGGTGGGTACACAATATATATTGCATAAGAGTTCTTATAATAAAACCACATTTGTTCATAATTCTTAATAAATTTAATTATTATTTTTTTGTTTGTTTTATATTTTTAAATAGGAAAACATTTTATTATTTTTATTTTTTTTTCTAGTAATAATCATCATCATATTGTTTTTTTATATATATCTATGTATTATTAATTTTATAATTAAATCAAATTTTTTATAATAATTAAAAAAAATGTTATAAAAAAAATATTTTTCTCATTTTCAGAATATTCAAAAAATGTTATTGATTTCTTAATTTTTTTTTTTTTTTAATAATTTTGATTCTAAATTATTAAAAAATTGATAAAATTGGTAAAAGCAAAAATTAAATTATATCATTAATTTAATATTAATTACTTTTATTTGTCGAAAAATATTTTTGTTTGTATCTTTATCTTTATAAATTATATATAATACATTAATAAAATAATATATTTCTATTTGTTTTATTTACAAAATAATATTAAAAATATTTTATTTTTTAATTTAATTTTAATTAAGACATAGGTTTCTAAAATATGATTAAAAATTAATTAGTAGTTATTTTATTTAAATATTTATATTCTATCACAAAAAAGGCGATTATTAATTAATTTTTTTTTTAATTTTTATTTTTTTTAGAATTTAATATATTATTTATTTGATAAATCATAATATTATTATAATATTTTGTATTTTATTTATTTTTTACTTAAATTAAAACTGTTTAAAATAAATAAATATTTATTATCAACGCAATTATTAAAATCTTTAAGCCATTTTCTTTTTTAAATTAAAAACTAAATTAATTAATATTTTAATTTGTTTTTTTTTTTCGATAAATCATGGAACACACTACCAGCTGATTTTACACATACACCAACCAGTTAAATATAAATTAAATCAAAAAATATTTTAAAATTGTGGTGGTGAAAATAATGTTTCGATTAATGTAAATAATCCAGCGCCAGTAGGTCTCTGAAAATTTTAGTTTACTCTTGGTCTTTAATTGTTTAATTTTCATTAATAATTAGCTAAATATAATATATTATGTAAATTTTGACAAAAAGTTTTAAATGTTTTTGTTTTTTGGTTTTTCTTTTGTTATTATTAGTAGGAAATAAAGTGCAGGATAATTTTAGACACTATAGGCTACTTATGCCCAGTTGCACAAATAAAGAGGCAACAGCCAGTTAAGAAATACTTCATCTTTTTCTTCATATATGAAAATACGATTTGTTTCATAATACAAAATCAATGCAAGCTGATTATTTTTCTTTTTTACTTGAACATTGTAACTGGAGAATTAAATATTTGACTACCAGATTTCGTTTTACTAAATATTTAACTGAATGATAAATATTTCTACGTAAAAATAAAACAAAATTAACTGGCGTTGAATTCATATTATGAAACAAGTCGCATTTTCATAACAGAAGAAAAAGAGGAAATATTACTTAACTGGGTGTTGGCTTTTTTTTTGTGCAACTGGGCATTAGTGTTTGTTACACAAAAGCAAACTAAACAAATTGATCATTTGGATCCCTATCTTAAGCGCATGATGGTAAAAAAATATTGGTGCTTCGTCGCTACAACAATTAACAATGCGTGTTTTAAAAACACATGCAACTATCAAAATCGATTATTTTTAACTCTATTTTATTATACACACACATAAAGCATTCATTAGGACAAAACAATAAAAAATTTCGAAATAAAATCTGCGTTTGTGACCAAATTTTATTCTGTTTTATAAGCTAAAGCGCTTTTAAATAATGTTCCATGATTTAAAAAGAAAATATATTATTTTAAATTAAACAAAACAAAAACTTTCTAATAGGAGCAGCTATTGGCTTTCGAGTGAACGATATTCATCTGAATCATCATCATTCGGATGTTCGATAAGTTTATGCAGTTTATCATTACTATCACTATTATTCGTAATAATCTCTTGATCGTCAAACTCTTGTTGTAATTCGTGATCTTCTAATAAAATAGTTGGTGTTGCTGATATTTGTGACTGGTTACCGTAATCCTAAGGTAATATGACGTTTTTATTTCAGTTTTAATAAAATATTCGTTCTCTGATTAGTAATTTTTATTAACTAATAATTTATTATATACTTTTATTATATTAGAAATCAAAGAAGTATAATAATCCATTTTAATATTTCCAAACCCCGAAAAGAAAAACTACTTAAAACTAAAAATTAATTTCAAACAAAATATATTTCGATTTATAAAATATAAGCAAGCAAACCAATACAAATTAAAAATTAGTCACATAACGCAGATTATAATGAAAAAAATGTAAATGCATATTGAATAATGAAAAATTATTTTTCCCTCTTGTTGATATTCCCCAAAATAAAATTTTAGCAAAACCAAAGTTTAAGAAAAAAAAAAAAAACCAAAAAAATCTCGATGATCCAAAAACGAAATTTTAATGAAAATAATTTAAAATTACCTCTTCACTGGTGTTTTCTTGTGACAACTCATCAGACATTATAACGTAACGACATCGATCGTCTGATTCGTCCTCCGTTATGCTAATGTTGCGTTCCTTACAAAAACTTTTCGCCACACCTGAATCAATCATATCTTTACTAATGGTATTCGAATTTGAAACCGAATCCTCAAGTACAGGATCAAGTTCGGTTTGTGCAAATGAGTCGATAAATTGAAATGATTGATTACATTTTTCTGTGCTGGTCGATCTGCTTACGGATTCCGATGATGATGATGTTCCGCAACCACCACCACCACCTCCACTTCCACCGCCGCCGCAACTGTCTATTTTTTCTCGTTTTTGTTGAGCTTTAGAAATGTCACATTTTCGTGGATTCACTTTAACACGATAAAATTTTGTACCTTTCGAAACTTTATAACGATTTTCATCTTTACGCGCATGACAATATTCCTTTACCACAACAATACCAATACAATAAATTGTTTTTGGTATTTCTCCGTGTGCGCATTGTTGTAAACTAAGTGAAGCATAACTGTCACCATGAAGAAAATATAAAATTGGGGCATCTTGCACAATTGTATATTGGCCGTGTGTAGTATTCCACACGACCATAACATTATCACCTTCTGTACATGTTGTAAATGTTATACCAGATTTTGATGGATATGATAGACGTGTTCGAGATCGTAGTGGTTCTGGACTTGTTGTTAGCTCTTTATTTGTTGAGTCGAGTTTTGATTCAGCTGTTTGGAGTATCAAAAAAAAAAATTATAATAATTAATTTAAAGAATAAATTAATATTTACTAACTTCTAATTGCCGTAACCGATCGCTCCATCTCTACCCGTTTCGATCGCTCCATTTCCAACTCTTCCGCCAATTTTTGTTTATCGCGTTGTAAACTATCAAATTGGGTTTTAAGCATTGAAATTTGATCTCCGTACGGTTCACAATCAGCCAACTGCTGTATAGTTTCACGAAACTTTTGATTCTCCTTAATCAAAATAGTTTCACGCTCCCGCATAGTATCGATTTGTCGTTCCTTCTCATCTAAAATCCGTTTATATAAATCAGAACTTGATGCAGTAGGAGATCGTGGCGAACCTGAGATTAGAATTTGTGGTGAACTTGGATAATTATCATGACGTGCTCGCTCCTTTGCTACAGCTATTTTGATTGCCATTTCTTTTTCTTCCTCTAAATCTTCTTTGGTTTGTAGTAAAATAGATTCATGATTTGATATTTCGATCATTTCGGGTCGCTCAATTTTCTCGAGACTTGTATCGGAGGGGGATCGTTCCATATACGTCATCAATTTAAAACGACATCGTAACGATTCAATTTCGGTTTTATGTTCGTGAATCAATTTATCCTTGAGTTCAGTCAAAGCTTTCATTTTATCACTGTCAACAGAATCAATTTTGATTTGAAATAATTTAATTTTCTCCTCCAATTCACCAATAGTTTTTTTAAGATTCTCATTCTCTTTTTGTAGTTGAATGACCCGAACCATATATTTATCTTCGACATTAAGTTTTTCATTTTTTAATATGTCCAACTCGTTAGTCTTATCCAAAAGATTTTTATTAAATTCAAATAATTTTTGTTCATTTTCTGCGCTCATTTTTTCAATCAAATTTTGTTGCTTCTCTTCAGTACCGACCCTAATTTGATTCCATTTCTCTGCCAGATCAACCAATTGTGCTTTAAAATGTACCTTTTCTGATTCGGTTGTATCACGATAATCTTTTAGCTGTTGCTTTAACATGGTTAACGAATCATTCGATAATTTTACCATAATTCGTAATAAATTTTTATATTTTTCAACTTCCAAGCGGGTTGAACCTAGATTATCCTATTTGGTTTGTTTGTAAAATAAATAAATATAAAAAAATGGAAATTAGGTGAATATTGCAAATTTTAAATAAATATTAAAATTTTAAATGTTTTATTACGATCACCATGCAATATTTATGTTCAAATAACACTACAAAATAATTATGGATAAATAAATAACTCAAAAAGCATATCCTTATAATGATAAAACTATATAATAAAATCAAAAAAGAATAATGCATTTGAATTGGAACCAAGGAAATGATGATTTGGACAATTGTTAAATTTTTTATTCTGTAAGTCGAAAATAACATAGTTTGTCATTCTAAGTTAGAGATTTTTTTGGGCCACCAACAAAGCTGTAAAAATTAAAATAAAATAAACTAAAACGATTATGATTTGAAACAAAATTGTACGACTTGTTTAGAGATGATATGATTAAAATGTATCGAAATTTTCGCGTTATATACTATATAATCGCTTTTTTGCCCTAACTAGTTTTACGTTTACCCATATCACCTCTAATTCCAAACTAGATAAAAATTATCAAAATTTACAAATTAAAAATTAATCATTCAATGAATTTAAAATAAAAATAAAAAATTAAATTAAAACAAAATATCGAAGATTCATGTTTTGGATAAATGTTTACTCATTTATAAGTGTTATGGATTATGGTATTTTAGCAGTACCTGCAACAGCATAAATACTGTTTGCCTATTGTCATCATCATCATCGATATGACATGGAATATTGTCGTCATAGTCATTTCGTTTTTCTGCCAACAGCAATTCTTTCATTAAATTTTCACCATTCCGCTCGCTATCATAGCTGGACGGCAACGATTCATCAATATAAAATTCTGAATTAATGAATTCATCATGAATCATTTGATTTACAATTTTATTATTAGTGTTGATTGTTTGGTGGCCCATTGAATTTAATTCGTTTATAGCATCTATAGGACTTGACTCCGATGATGTATTATATTGGGACGATGTAGCCGACGAATTATTATTAAATCCTAATTTTATTTGTCTGGTTGTCGGATTTATTTCAGGAATGGATGGGAGTGTGGTTAGGAGTGAAAATGAATTTGAATGATTTAGTTGCATACTGTCTGTGTGATGATTGAATGTCGTTGGTATTATAATTTTATTAGAACGGGGTGGTTTCTTAGGTGGATGATTTATTAAATTTGACGATGAAAATAAATTTGGAATTGAAGTTTTTGGTATTGCCATTGTTGTTAAACATAAACTACCATCACCAATATTAGTTGGATTATTTCTTAAGTTGTTAATTTTAGTATTTAGAAGACTGTTTCGAACCTCCGTTAGAGTTTCAGTACTCTGTGTTGTTATTGTTTCCATTGATGTACTAGTACTACAAGTTTCGGGTTTTACAAACGTTTGTTGAATTGTCGATGAATTTGCTGATGCAGCTAATAAACTTGTTTGTGTATGATCCGATATAGTTGTCACCCCCTGACGATTTCGTTCGATGGGACTTTGGCCAACCTTTTCAAATTCTTCCGTATCAGTTTCGGATTCAAAATCACTAAAACAAAATAATATGTTTAATTAATTTCACAATCCAAATTTCATTGACGCTTCAAGTTTCAATCAATTCTTACCGTTCATAATCTTTTAAATGAGCATGAATCTCAATCGGCTTTAAACTTGGTGGTTCTGCACCGCCGCCGTCTGAAAGCCTACTAGATTCTATGGGGCTTTTGTCTATATCACTTCTTTTTAATATTCCAGATCTATATTCATAAAATATATAAGTTAAGGCTAGATCACTAGCAAATCCTATTAAAGTTACATACCTAGACGAAAAAAATTCTATCACGTCACCTAAATCAGGAAGTTGGATTTTCGAAGTAATTTCCGGTAAATGATTAGAGAGTAATGATATATCTGTAATAAAATAAACAATTTGTTGCAGTACTGATTCTAAAAGACTGACAATAAAACTGGCATACCATCTTTTGTTAATTGTGGCAGACTAGAATCAAATATTGAAGGTGCTTCGGTTGCATACGATGGTGGCATGTCATTCATACCTGGAAATAATGTACTTAAAAAATGTCCCTCGAATAATGAGGTAAAATCGTGACGTCTCATCACTTCCTCGTTGAAAATTGTTAAAAGCTGGCACGCTAGACTTGAAGCCCACTACAAAGAATATAGAATAATAAAACGTACTAAATATTTTTAGATAAAATAAAAATGCTTAGATATTTATATTACCATTAAGAAAGCACTAGAAAATACACGACGCCTAACTACTTCAGTTACAGCTGTTACATACATACATGGAGCTTTATGAATTTGTTCTATAATGCCTAAATGTCTTTGTAAACGACGTAAACATCGATGATAGAACAACAAACTATTATCAATATCATACATGCGATTCTCTATATAAATAACGTACCTGCAAAATAAAAACCTAATCAAACTATTCTTAACGTATTATATTATTTAATAATCAACTTACTTAAGTCTTCTATTTAAATTAGTAGCTAATTCTTCTTTAGCTTTAGTTATCCTACGACGAATATCACGAAGATGCTTATGATTCTTTGACATAACTAATAACTGACTACAATGCGATGCACATAGATCAGGCAAAATTGATGCATCACCTAGGTTATTAGCTCGTTTTTGATTCTGTTGAAATGCTTGAGCCAACTCAGACTGTTCTTGAACGTATTTCCGAGCATCATACATTAATTTCTCTAGACCGCACAATCGATCCTCCAAACCTTTAATCTCTTTCATATTATCCTGTTGAGCCGCATCGATCGCCTTTTGTGCTTCAAATTTAAGTGAACGCATAGCTTTCTCATCGAAAAGCTGCAGACCTTTGCCACAATTTCCCGCTAAATGTTTTAATGATTTTTGATTTTCACTCGCCGAAATCCACTGTAACAGTGATAGAGTTCTAATTTTTTTATCACCTAATTCAATATTGCCCCTAAGCTCTGGCGTTGGTTCACGGGAATTTTGTCGTGAACGACCATTTAAACCATGGGGATCATCCGGATTAGTTGGTTTTGAAAATGATTCACTATCATTTAGGTAATCATCAAACGCATGAAATGGTACCTCTTCGGCACATCGCATCAGACTAGGTAATATTGGGATTTTTGATAAATTATCTAAATCATCATTAAAATGTGCTACAAATTCTAAATATTGATCCCGCCTTTCTAAGTGCTCATCGAAACTTCTATAAAAATTATCACAACGAGTTTTAAATTCTTCTGTATTATCTTCCATATTGGCAACAACGGCCGCCCATCCCTGCTGCTGTAGATGCTGTTCATGCACTAATTTTTCACATATTTTTGTTTCATCCTTGGCCGATTCGTAACATTGTTGTGCCAATTGGGCACGTATTACTACTGTATTGTAATTAGCTGGTAATTCTAAACATTGTTCTATTTTATCGTTTAAATCTGTGTCGGCTTCTATACTTGGCCACGGTTTTGGTGGATTTTGTGATTCTATTATATTAGTACTAAACATATAAATAGGATTTGTGTCTGTTCCAGCCGAATAGCTGCATACGCGGGCATTTGGTTGCAGCATTTCACCACCACTCACTAATAATACTTGACTTGTTGCTGCAAGATTGTGATGTCGTTCTATGGTTTCTTTTAGAAATTGTACACTGTAATAAAAGAGAAGCAAACAAAAAATTAATAAAATTAATTCAGCAGCTGTTTAATTATGATTGTTTGAGGCAATAATCATCAGACAGTTTGGCGCAATGGACAACAACTTTTCATAAATTTTATTGTTTTAAAACAAACCATGTTCGACAAACAAGTGAAATGACAATTTCATTATGTATTATATTTCAAAAGCTGTTTAAAAGCGAAATCGAGCTCAAAAGTAATGTTTTAAATTTCGTTCTTTTATTCTCCATTTTCTATGTAAATTCGTTTTTTTTTTTTCAATGTAGTTATGTAGGTGCTGTTATTGTCCAAATTAGACAGACAGACCAAAGTTGGTTCTTGCTAGTAATTTAAAAGCAAGAAGATTATAAATTATATATTATTAAAAAAAAATCAAGTATATGAACCAAATCACAAAATACTGGAATTTGAGATTTGTATTATAATTTGGTGTTAATGTTGAAGTCAAAATCAGAAATGAGCAGCAAACCATAGCACCCAGAATACATCAGTGACAACAGTTTTTTGACCTTATAAGTAAAGTGTGTACGCGATTTTATTATCCATTTCCTTTTCATCACATTTCGCTTGATATAATTATGTCATTACTATACAAGCCATTAAAGTTTCGCGCATCATTGCGTTTCTAATTGTGAATATTGTATATATTTTGTCAGTTACACTTTACAATGTAATAATAAAATTACACAAATGTGCAACTGGAAAACAATAATTATAATCTTAAGCTTTTATATGTAACCTTTAACATGTACTTTAAGACTCAAGTCACGTTAATCAAATAGCAACTGATTCCATTGTATGTTCCGTTTACGATTATTTAGTTTTTTGTATTAACAAATTTTATGCAAATTATTAAAATATTATTACATAATTGAAAACATGTACAATGTACATACTCATATATTGATATTTATTGCGATCAATATTTAATTTTAATATAAAAAAAAATTCAATTTATGCAAATTTATTTGTCTATTAATATTGTATAGATTTTAATTAGATTTTCCATCAATTTTGTACAACGAAAAAAAGATTTTAAATAACATAATCTCGTTACGCATAATAATTTTTGGTAATTTTATTTAAATTTTAACATTCAAATCACCAAGAGTTGATGTAATGTTATTATCGTATTTTTAAATTAAAATAAATTTAGCAAACACAGCAAAGGAGGTAAGAAGAAAAAACCATTAGAGAAATATACTCGTACGTATAACTATTTCAATGTCAAACTGAATGTTTGTTTAAAATTTGTGATGCGGTGCGCGCAAGCTGAATTCATTTAAAATAATAATTTAGCAGTATTTAGAGCACAAAATTATACTGAAATTACAATTAACATATTTGTAAGAGGGACAAACTGAGACAAATTTTAATAAACAATTAAAAAAAAAATTAAGTAACTAGCTACTTATTACAAAAGAAAAACTTTTTATTTATATACTACGTAGGCGCCCCACCCACTACGACTTTTTCAAAATTCTTATTTGTGTTCTGAATTTACGTCAATTTTGTTTTTACTTCTCGTAGAAATCCGTTAAGCAAAAACAAGTATTTCCTTTCAAACTAAGCAGACAGGATGTTCCAACAAGTACTGAATGAATATTATAGTAAAAAAATCCAACTTCCATTCGCTTGCAGGCATGGATGAACAAATCAATAGTTTGGTAAATTCTGATTCATAAATTTAGTATTAGCATAAGCCAGTTCTTCTTGTGGCGACTTTTATGAAATATCTTGCTAAAAACTCTTTAATGCTCAAAAGAACAAGAGGTCATCTCTAGGACTCTATTCTTAAATACTCTACTACGATTATCGAAGGTTGTATGTAGGAAGTAGTTCCCCAATGAAATAACTGATAAACTATAAATGAAATAAATTCCCAAATTAAGAAATGCAAATATTCCCCACCAAAGAATGAAAAAATACCCCAAGTAAAAGTGAAATAAATCCGCAAATTTTTATTTCATAAACTGCAAAAAATTATGCTCTGAAACAGGAAGATTTAATTTTAAAATATTCTATACAATGAATGGGTATTTAATTTTAAAATTAGAATGAAAGAAATCTCCATTTTTCGGAGTATTTTGAAATTAAATCTTTCTTTTCCAGAAAATTGAACAGCTACGGCCATATTATTCGCTCGGTTTAAATTTGGTTTATTTTAGACCATGGTTTGAATCGTTTTAGACCAAATTTTTTCTGAAATTTCATATTATTCACTTGGTTTAAAAAATTTACACTAAAATGTTTAAACCAATTGGCCGATAAACCACGCCGATTTTAAACCGCACTCCGACGGCCGGTTTATGAACATTTTCGTTGTTTTAATCCATATTTTCATATTTTTCACTCATTTTTTAATCCAACCAGTGCAATCGTGTTGTGAATTTTGTCAAATTAAATTTATTTTTGATTGAAGGTAAGTTCATCGTTGGATTTCGTCATTTTTGTGCCCTTTAGCTGTGCATTGCACTCCATTCTTTCATAATTCAGAAATGGATGTATTAATTAAAATTGACGACATTTTGATTTCCTCCATTGAATTTTCAAAGTATCTTGAATATTCTAGAAAGTTCTTAAATATCGAATTATCCGTAATTATGTGAAACCGACGGAAATCCTAAAAGCGCTTAACTCCGCCATGTAAAATGTAAATAACTTGGACATTCTTGACTAATTTCGAATATCCTAGGAAATCGAAAAAATATCGAAATTTTGGCTACCGTCGAATCTTAGTGAATTTGATATTTTTCTAGCCCGATGGTTCTTCATTCTCTTCTTAACTGTCATGAACTATGTTTCTTTTCTTTAACAATTACAATTTCTCGTTAATTTTTTGTTTTGTTCGACACATCACCTTACGGATTTACGATGCCCTTTTTGGCATTTCTCATTACTTTTATTATTAATTTATCGTTTGATGAAATCTCTTTAATTTGGCTACGAGTGATAACTTTTAACTGAGCTTCTGAATGCCACAAATATTGCAACTGGTGCACTGGCTTTTCCTTTTTGTCGTGCTCTGTATACCAATTCCGTAAACATCAATTTACTGAAAAGATACCAAGGTTTCACGTCCGCCATTTTATGTTTGTTTTTATTATATACACGGTCTACACTACACATCACACTAAAATGTTTTAAATTTTTTGTGTTTGGCAAAAAAAAAAAATTTAGTTTCGTTTTTAAAAACTATTTATAGTAATTATATGTAGGTACATATTTTCTTTCTGCCAGCCTCATCATTTTTAACTAATCTGTATAATACTCTAATGAAATTAAACGCGGTTAAATGACCCCTTACATTTCGGCATTCAATGATTGTAAGCGATTCCTTTTTACGTGGCCAACAATATCCGGCCTCACGTCGACCGACCCTCTACATACTTGAGTTAGGGTTGGCATAAAAGAGGTAGTCGATACAAAAAAAATGTATCAGTCGAGCTCGTTAGTTTTGTAACTTTAAGGTCTTTTTTAATATTCTTTTATGATATCGGGTACCAGAAAATTCTTTTGTTCCGACCGCCATCCGAACACATTATTCAAATATTTGAATTTGAATTTTCAGTGATAAGTAAGAGTAATAAAATAATTTAATGTAAATTATCTAATTTTCTTTAGTTTAGAAGATCTGTTTGTTGTGGATTTCCGGTAGCATATCAATACTGATATCAATTCCACCTTGAGCTCGAGTAATTAAAAAAAAAAAAATTATGTCATATTTCTCTTGCATAACTGAACCATTAAAATATACCGAACCATCTCAAATTAAATTAAATTAACGATAATGCTCTACGTGATTACGTTTATCAATAATAATAAAAAATCGTGAGATTTTTTACAGCTCTCAAGCATAAAAAACGCTTAAATTCCTTACTTATGTAAATTATGATTATTCACGTAAGTATTTCAATAGTTAAATAAAATACATTCAACAAATTTCAATTTAAATCAACTATTGGAATATTTTGTAATTTTTCTAGGAAATTGAAATACACTATTATTACTTCTTCTCTAATTTTCCTACTCAGTTTCGTTATACATAAATTCGATTAGAAAATCTTTTTTTTTTTTAAACAAATCAAAAAAAACAACTTTCAATATTTTCAAATAGTAAATCAAATCGAATAATTTACTTGTACATTGCAATTATAAATCTTACGTGAAGTTGTAAACTTTCGTAAAATTATACAGTGAATGGTGTGATTACAAAGAGAAATGATAATTTGCGGTTTTGTAACAGTCATATGTGCAATAAACATGTAAGTACATATATCGCGTAAAATTTATTCAAGGTTGTGAAAATTAATATTTTATAGTTGTTTAACGCAGAATTTTAGTACCAATTACAAGAACAACTTTATACTTATTCATAATTCATTAAGGTAAGAACACTAGTTTCAAATGGCAGACTTGATGGCATCAAAATATCTTCGTACCGCAAATTTCCAATATGTCTGCATATGTATGCACTGGAATTGTTAATCTCAACCTGTATTATGTATTGTATTATATAGTGTGGTGTGTGGGACGAAAAAGTCAAGTATATCGAAAATGAATAATTGATTACTTGAATACAGAAATGAAATAACCAACTTTGTTAAATGTTACAAAAATTGAGGTTCGATAAAAGAAAATGGTAATAGAAGGGAAAATGTATCTCTATAAACATGAAGTGTTTTGTACGATTATATTACTTACATAATCTTATATTTGAAGCCGCCTTGCTTGGAATTGGTAAGCCGATTATTTCTTATATCATCTTAGAAACTTACTCTAAAACACCTAATATCGCTTATTGCTCTAAACTTGTTAATTTATTATTATTTACCGATTAAATTTAGTTGATCTTAACAAATCTTTGGTACACACACACACAAAGTAAATTAAAACAAATGTGATGATTGGGTATGTATAAAGACAACCAAATTAAATTTAAAACTTGACAATCGTAATCACTAGAACCTATTTAATATACAATACATACAAATCAGGAATAAAAATTCCGCGTTAAATAAGAAAATTTCTATCTAAATCTTAGCATACTGTTAGCCTTGAATACTATATTAAACTCAACATATCGTGAAAATTATGTAGAAACGAAACATAAAACATACACATAAATATCGCCAAAATATCAAAAAAAAACACAAAATTAACCTTCACTTTACCAAACGAGAAAATTAAAACGGTGAAAAAACGCTTTATATATTTATACATACATATACTATATACACATTGCGTCACATAATTAGAATCAAATGAATTCTTAAACTTACAAAGCGTCGTTTATAAAACGAAAAAGTAAGTAATGAGACAAAATATGTAAACAGGTAGTACATTTAAACTATGTATTAAATTCACTGTATCTAATAATGTGACGCTGAGTGTTTATTATTTAATAAATTATACTCCTGACGTCATTTTACATATGCCCCACATGAATTTTATTTCATAAAATTTTCTTTAAGTCTTCCGCTTAAGCATTATTTTATTTTATTGTTTATTTTCTCATTTACTACCAATTCATAAAATTGTGTAAAGTAAAAAACTAGCTATGTACAGACATTTACCATATATAAATTATAACACAATGAAATAAAATAAATTATAAAAGTGAAATAAAAATCGATCAGATGTTCGAAAGTTTTTAATTCGTGGAATCGCTTACGTTTTTCTTTCTGCTTAATATAATTTATTCGCGTTTAGCATGTATGAACAATATTTTATGTAGAGTTGTTGTTTATTTTATGGTGGTAAACTATTTAAGAGTATTTTAGATGGGCCCTTGTGAAATTAGCTAAACTCTTGCATCATGTTTTAATATAGATATTCCCTGTTTTCAACCAATGACTGAATATTCGTAATATCAAGAAAGAATTTACACAAGTAAAATAAGATTTCGATTTTTTTTTAGTGCTGCTCGTATCATAAAATCTCCAAAGAAGTTTCAAACACGGAACGCATGAAAATTTCCAAAAACTTTAAAGGTATACTTAATGCTTATATTCCACCACAGAATATTCAGAAACGACATTACGCGGTTTTTATATAGAGAAAAGTGGATTCATATGTTTGACCTTGGTTTATCGAAGGTATGATTTTCGGTGTTAATCATTCAGTGGTTGAAAATTCAAAATTAACAAGTAAAATATAAGGTAAGAGCAAAAATGTCTTGGTCCACGTAATGTCCGTTCTGGTTGCTTATTATTCTGTGACTCCACTATAAATAATTTACTGAATAAAAGTTGAAATAAGACAAAAAAGTAATCCCTTAGCGTGACAAAGAAAGACAAAGCATTTTTTTTAAGATTTTATTGATTAAAACATAACCAATAATTATTTAAAAAATTAAGCATTATTCGATTATTTTCACATCTCAAAATTTATGGATGGATATTGAAGGGGATCTAATTAAAATTAGAAACAAATGATTTGATGGAAACCGTTTTAAGTTCTCTTCTCCTAAACTGCGGTTTCGGACGATTAACGGAAAAATACATTAAAATCACATGGACGAATAAAATAAAGAAAATCCCTAAATGGAGGAAAATAGTCGAATTAACTACGAGTAAATTATAGTGCTTAACCTTAGCAATCAGATCTGTATCCAAGGGCCTCCCAACATAATTCTTATGACAAGAAGAATTAATTTTTGTAGGATTTAAAAAGTTAATTTTATGAAATGGATTTTTATTTGATACGAAGGGCAAGAAACTACGTAAGTAAATTTATTAATTTATTTAAGAAAATAAATTATTTCATTTTCATAGAAAATTTGTTCCGTTCTTTTTACTTATTGTTTGCTATTTATGGTTAATATTTCAAGAATTTAAACGTACCTAACAGGTTTAGCGAACAGAGAAATTCTCTATTTCTATTATTATTGTGAACTGAATCGATTTATCTACAAATATGATAAATTTAAAAGATATTATTGTCATGTGGGAAATAATTCTCACCATATTAGAAATTGTTTCGCCAATTTTGAAAACACATTAAGATCAATAATAATATAATCGTATGTTCCTATTATAATAAATTCGTTGATTAAATTTACCAATATATGTTTAGAAATTATTTCCGATATAACCTAAATTTAATATATTCGCCAACTATATTGCAAATTTGGAAATCATCCAGTTGTTAATCGCATGTAAAGTAATTTCCCTTGAATTCTCTATCTGAAATTAAAGTCAGTTAAAAATCAAAATAATAAAATGAAAACTTAGTTAAAACACCAGCTGCGGTAAGCCGGCCAGTGCCAACTCCTGAGTTTCCATTTCTTCTGTCCTGCCCCCTGATTCTCTAAAAAATATGATAATGGGTAAATGTGTAAACTTGCAAAAATCTAAGGCTGCTTTAAAGAATTCGCAATTTTTCGATTTGATTACTACTTCAAATAAAATCGAAAAATTGCAAACTAATAAAAGAAAGCTTTGCTTTTTACGAGTTTACACGTTTATCCATTACTTAATTTTTAGAGAATCAGGGTGCTGTTCAGTTAATTTAGGAGATATTTGATTAACAGTAAATGTAGAATTGGCATTTACGAGTATCGTTTACAATCCAATAGACAAATTCGATTATTTTATTTTGAAATTCAACGGCCACTACTTCCGCGTGGCCCTCTACTACAACCCTACCCCAACAATTTAGTGCCCTAATCTCGAGATAGTTCTGTTATTTTACTGAGCCATCCTTCAGTTTTAGATATTTCTACTTTTAAGGACCGCGCTTTAAAATTGGTGACATAACGCAAATTATCAAAAATTTTAAAAGGCATATTTTATTGAATATGTGTGCAATTAGAATTTCTTATAAAACTTTACCTTTTTCAAATCTGTTTTGTATTTCCCCAGATTATTCGGTTCATTAAGAAGTTTCGTCAGTTCATCCCACAAGTATTCGATAGAATCATCACTATTTTTTTTATTCTAAATAGCTCATTACATTCCATAAAACTTACATAAATCTTTTTTTGATCCAGTGACGTTTTCACTTCACGGGAAATTATTGAATTACTTTTTGTTCAAAATTAGTTTTAATTTTATTTAAATATGTACAGACAAAAACTTATTGTAATTCATTTTGACAAAAATAGAAGAAAAAATTCTATCTCGACTTTCAATAATGAAAAATAGAAAATTAGAATCACATTATATTGAATACCAATACATACAAAAGAAGCTTCTATTTTTGATTTCTTCTATTTACGTCAAGAAGATTATTCAAGATCAATATAGAAGATTCCTTTGAATCCAACTGAATATTAACAAAATCCTTTTTAATTTTACTGTAAAATTTATATTTCTTTGATCCAACAAATTAAAAATAATCGGCAAAATTAATTTAAAACAAAAAGTTGATTTAAATTAAAAAATCAAATGATTTGCAGTTTTTTAAAAAATACATAGGGGAGATTGGGGAGTTGTGAGACAGCGCCATCCTCCGTCATATTTCAGAAGTTTGACGTTCGGTGATGAGTGTCAAAATTGTTTCTCAATGCAACCTCACTTTGTAGCCAGAATTCATTAAGTAAACACGCATTCTGAGCGTCTCTCCATGTAATGTGTTTTAAAATTTTTCGAAAAGTTTCTTGACCAATTTTGTTTGTAATACTTTCGATCAGTTTTTCAAGCGAATTGCAAAGGTAAATATATACAAAAGAATCGTTAGTCAATGAATTTTCGACACACTTTCATGTTTGCATGAACATACAATGTGCTAATAACTATGCAGCCATGTTGAATATATATATATGTATATTGAGCTTATCCATTTTTTTTTTTTTTTTTTTTTTTTTTTTTTTTTTTCGCTGGCGCTACATCCCATGGAGGGATTTGGCCGCTTCATTTGAAGTTTCGTAATCGTTTTTTTAACGGATAATGAGTGATTAATTCATTGATCCAACACATTAACCAGCCGTGATTTTTTCATCACCCGCCGGGAATCGAACCCGGAACCTCCGGAGCTTAAAAGCAAGCATGCTAACCACTGTGCCACCGGGGCGGCAATAACTATGCAGCCATGTTGAATATATATATATGTATATTGAGCTTATCCATTACTTTTTTAAAAAACCGGGCGCATGCATTTATAACATTCACCGATTTCACTGTAATTTTTTTCTGGAATAGTAGCCAATGAAAAATTTTGTTTCCCAAAATGTTACCCCTTGATGGTCCCCCCTTTTTGAGTTATGATTTTTTAAATTTAAGAAATTTAGTGATTTTAGGCTCTTTTCGATAGGTAACCGTTCTACTTAGGTTGCTTTGTTTTCAATGTTATGGGTCTCATTCTCTTCGTATTTTATTGAACTTTTATTTAAAAGCAGTTTCAGAGCTAAATATTTAATATTGGTCAAATGCTACACAAAATAGTGTAATTATTTTTTCTTAAAAAACAGCAAGTTTTAAGATAGTCGCCAAATTTATGGATTTCAACTAAAATCCTTCTACATAGGCTTATTTTTTCATCTTTTCATGATCTTTCCAAATTTTTTAGCCACATTTAATTTAGTCAAAACCTTCTAAAATTACATGCATTAGAATACACCCAATTTTTCGGAAAACGTCATATTCACACCTCTGTAACTTTTGACGTTTTACTACAAAAGCCACCAACTTTTGGAAGAAAATTCTTTACTTTCTCCCCACTATACCCCATGAAATACTTTTTTGGATATTTAGATCCTAACTGCGGTATATTTTTTCTAAAACTCCAATTCTGTTAGACCTATGTAGACTTAAAGGCAAATTCTTAATGAATAAAGTGGTATATACTTATGTATGTACTTGTTTTTTTTAATGCGGTTACCTGAAGTCGAGATATTTGTGAAATACTGGAAAACCCGTTCGTTACTACTCCTGATTTTCTTTCTTTTTAACGGGTTATAAAGTGTTTTAGAAAAAAATATACCGCAGTTAGGATCTAAATATCCAAAAAAGTATTTCATGGGGTATAGTGGGGAGAAAATAAAGAATTTTCTTCCAAAAATTGGTGGCTTTTGGAGTAAAACGTCAAAAGTTACAGAGGTGTGAATATGACGTTTTCCGAAAAATTGGATGTATTCTGACGCCATGTAACTTTAGAAGTTTTTGACTTAATTAAATGTGGCTAACAAATTTGGAAAGATCTTGAAAAGATGAAAAAAATAAGGCTATGTAGAACGATTTTAGTTTAAATCCGTAAATTTGGCGACTATCTTAAAACATGCTGTTTTTTAAGAAAAAATAATTACACTTTTCTGTATCGCATTTGGCCAATATTAAATATTTAGCTCTGAAACTACTTTTAAATAAAAGTTCAATAAAATACGAAGAGAATGAGGCCCATAACATTGAAAACAAAGCATCCTAAGTAGAACGGTTACCTATCGAAAAGAGCCTAAAATCACTAAATTGCTTAACTTTAAAAAATCATAACTCGAAAAGGGGGGGGGGCCATGAAAGGGTAACATTTTGGGAAACAACATTTTTTATCGACTACTATTCCTGAAAAAAATTACAGCGAAATCGGTGAATGTATGAAATGCATGCGCCCGGTTTTTTAAAAAAGTAATGGATAAGCTCATATTATATATATATATATATATATATATATATATATATATATATATATATATATATATATATATATATATATATATATATATATATATGTATATGATTTGGGGAGTTGTGAGACAGCGCCATCCTCCGTCATATTCCAAGTTCATCGGATTCTAAAGAAGACTTCTGCCTGCAAAGGTGCAATGCCGAAAAAGTTTACCAAAAACAACTCCATTCATTGCAATGTATGCGATCGAGCTGTGCACTTAAAGTGTGCCAATTTACAAGCTGGATATTATACATGCGTTCACTGCGAATCGGATTGATTGTATTGCATTTTCATAAGATTTGTTCAAAAAATTGTCTCATTTTTCTTCTTTTCCATCTTGAATAAAAAATAATTATCAAAATATATCATTTTAATTGTTTTTAAGTAGTGTCTCACAACTCCCCAAAATTTTCGAACATTCGAAAAATGAATATTTTTGTCGTGCAATTTAAATTTTGATAAAAATGATTATTTTCGATGAAAAGAATGAACTAATAGCTACCATTACTGTCGAACTAGAGTTTAAAGCTTCCAGATATGAAGAATCGTGTGATTGTGGAGTAGTTCAAGTTCAAAAACAAAACCCGTCTCACAACTCCCCCAATCTCCCCTATGTACATAATATTTTTCCCACCCAATAGTTTTTATATTACCAATAGCAATTATATCGAAACGCTTGGTGGGAAATTACGATAATGCATGTAGCAGCAATTTTTCTGTCATTTCCCCAATTTCCAACAATTTGTCGAACATAGGTTGGGCTGAACCTAACCATTTTATGAAAATATATAGGCCACAAAAGATATCATCCGTAAAAATTCATTATTAATCTGGTCTATAGTGGACAATATACATTTATGTTTTTCGTTAATTTGTGCGTAGCACACTAGCTACACTTTAGTATGGAATTTTGTATGGAAAACTTCACACCGATTCCTGGATGGTTATTTCCAATGTCAGATGCTATGTTTATACCACATCTAAATTAGCAGTGCTACAAATGTCGGATACAAATGTAGCAAATGTCGTTTACACCGTTGCTAGTTGCTACAGTTGTTATTTCGGTTTAGCATTGCTAATTTAGCTGTGGCATAAACGCAGCAAGAAAAAAATATTCGCTGAAGGCAAGTAGATTAATTTACCATTAATTTTACGTTGAGTCGTTAACAAATTACTTAGGCCCCAATTTATGTGGTATTATTGTAGCAATGATTTTCGAAAATCAGTAAGTAGTTATTTAAGTATTTCGAATTTATTTTATTGTTTTCAATATGTATTTTGTAGCAATGTTTGTAGTGATGGATTTCGATCACTATAAACGTTGTTACATTAAATAACAAATCTTTTAGTGAGGTTTATAAAAACGAAAACTGCTATTAAAAGATGAGTTATAGTTGTAATAACGACTAGAAATTCGGGCATTAGATTAGTGACTGTTTAAAATTTTTGTGTCCCACAAACATAAACCAATAAAAAAAATTCTAGTGGACCGATCAACAATATAAACTTTCGTCAGTGTTTAATTCTCGTTACTCTTCATCTTCTACACTATCTGTAGATTCTACACACTAGACTTTTACACACTACACTTATTTTGGTTTCTTTTTTATTATACAGTTTATTGTTTTATATTGTATTGAATTCTCAGTTTGGTACAAACAATACGATAGAAGATTTCTAAGAATTTAGAAAATATAAATTAAGTCCCTTGACCTAGATCCACAAAGTCCTTATGATTATTGCCACAAAGAAACTGAATAATAATAAAAAAAAATTCTTACCTTTCAAGTGCTAAATTCATATCGAATGTCAGCATTCGACCTGTATCCACATGAAATATGTACAACATTTTGATCTATTTTTACTATCTTAATATTTACTCAATGCACAATAAACGATTCGACCCCAAAAAACGATTCTTTCACTTTTCTTATTTTTTATATTTTCTTCTTGTAATTTACGTAATTATACAAGAAAATAAAGAAATTATATGCACAAATACTAAAACTTTTGCTTTAACTTATCTCTATTATATTATTATAATATATAATAATAATAATTTAATAATTATATTTTTTTATATTATTTGTAACTTTTTATTTTAATTATATATTCAGTTTTGCGTAAGTATTTATATGAAGCATGCACATTATAAATTTTTATAAGAAAACACTAAATTTGAAACAAAACCAAATCTTATTTCACTTCTTTTCTCATTTGGATTTTTTAATTTAATCATTAATAAATTAAATTTCTTTCAAACATCAAATTATAATTTTCTTCTTATTATTATTATCTTCGTACTTAAGAATAACGTATTAATTTTAAATATTAAAAAAATATCTAAATATCACAATAATGCCTTTCTGCCTTCTCGTTTTATTTAAAAAAATTTTAAATAACTTTTTCTTGAACTACAATGGCAAATCTGACGAGATTTTGCAATAAAACTTTATATTATACTTCTTATTTTAAAATAACTTTTTAAGAAAGGCCCCCAAAATGCTTTCACTCTACAATATACATAAACATACATAAATTTTAATTATAAATCACTATTTATTTGTTTATATTTTATGTTTTAATGCAATTAAATATTATTATTGATTGTTGCTGTTGTTGATGTCAATGTGCACGGGGGGCCAAGTCATAATATGTTATCTGAAAATATAAAAAAGAAATGTCTGATTAAAATTTTGTATACACATACTAATAAAAGTTGATGGTTTAGAGAAGATTAGTTATATTGTATTTTGTCAACAATATAGTTTTGTTTGGTTTGGTTCTAAAAGTTATCAATTTTGTAACAAAAAAACTTTTCCACACACATAAATATTACCCAAAGCAATTTAAGGTTTTAAATTAATTTTGAAAACTCAGCAAATCTTCACATTTTTCATAAATGAAAGCCAATTTTCTACCTACAAAAATCATGTGCCAATTTTATACGAATACGATATACGATTGCCAAATCATTAATTGATCATATGATGATAGAACAAACAATGAAAACTCATGTAGCAGGCTTTTTATACAATTGTATATAGCCATCTCATAAGACAAACATAACATAAAAGTGAATTTTCTTTAAACAAATTTAAAGATAGGTACATAGGTATACGTTTTTATTTCAGTTTCTTTTAAATGAAGGTGAAAATAAAACACAAAAAATAGAAAATATTTTATTTCTTCATGCTTGCAATAAAATCTATAATTGATCAATACTTACTTATTGCAAATTGGAAATTAGTTTTTTAAAAAGGAAATTATATTTTTTTTGTATTTTGTGTAAGTTTTAATGACTAATAAATTATTCAATTAAGTATTATAAATTGTTTTTTGTCTTATGATTTACGAGTAATGTCAGAAATAAATCAGAAGTAAAGTAATTGGGTCACCTAATCACACAATGGCCAAATTATTATGAACTTCAGTTTTTTATCTCAATAAAAATTTTTAATATTTTGACCAGGTACTTACTGTAAGTGAACAACTACCCTGTAGAGTCGTACGTTCACCTAAACAGTTTTTATTCAACAGATTATATTTCAGCTTGCTATGTATTGTTTAAGATAAATATTTATCAACCGGCGAATGGTTGTTTGTTGACATTACACAACACACACCACACATACAGGAAACTTAAAAAAAAACCGCACATAAATCTTAATGTTGGTTAACTAGATTAGATTAATCGAAATATACTATGTACCACCTTGCATCATCTCATATCATAATAAATTTGTCTTTAATAAAAAAAATATTTAAAAAAAATTTCCAAACTATAGGACGGACGTCATTTCATTCTTATGAGTAAACACAAAGGAAAAATCAATATGAAACTGAAAATATATTCCTGCAATATTAATACATATTTCAAACTATGATAACAAACAACAAAAAGTAAATAAGAAAAATGAAAATGGATAAAAAAATTAGTTTACTTAAATAGAATGTTGTTTTTTAATTGTGTTTTACCGAAAAAAAATCAATAGAAAATCAGGAAAATTTTGATTTTTAATTTTTCAAATTTTCCGATTATTCAATACATTTCCATGGTTGAACACTTTGGGAGATTATCACAATTTATCTGCAGGGTATTTTTTTGGTCTATGAAACTATTGCAGGATGTCTATTTCTGTTGGGTGTGATAGAGGGAACAAACTTGACGTAAAATGTCCCATTTACTACAACTACTATATGGCAAAGTGAAGGTCAGAGCAATTTTCAATTTTCAGGAATTATTTAACTAAAAACGGTAGGAATATAGATTGTTACAAAATCGTTTAACCACACACTTTGTTATAATCTAGTGTTTCTAGTTGACAAGAAAAGAAGGAGACCAACAAAATGGTAGCCATAACGTTGCAAACGGGTTGCATTATCTGTATTTTGAACCAGGTTCATTCGCTGTAAAGTATTTTTGCGAATGCTTAGTAGCTCCTCCCATATATCACCAACCTTCAGCGTAGTAGTTTTTTTAGATAATTGAAAGGCCCTTCGATGTTGAGCACGATTGTAAATTTCGATATGTAATTCGTATTTTGAATGTGAGGAAAATGCGACCTATAGTGTTCCATGACGAACAATACTACATGAGGATTGAATAGCTTGAATCAAATATGTCAGTCAATAACATATTTTAAATGTGAGGCCCTCCATTCAAATTGGTCCAAAGATCTCATCATTTGTAAGTACGGCAAAGCTTCGGGGAGTTTGATCAACCTGTACCTGTTCTGTGTGTAGTTTATTAAGTCGGACAGTCCGTAGGTATAACCATGGTAAGGATTATAAGTTCTGCTTATTCCCCCTTCGGTGTACTCGTTTTTGGAACGTGATGGACGAAGACGATGAGGCCTTCTCTTTGACGTAAGTTACAGAAATGCAAACTCAATATCAAAAGTAAACTGAACTCCCAACACTATTTAATCATAATATCTTGTCAAGTTTTAACAGATTTTCTATAAAATAATACTCATACATCTTAATAGGCTTAGAAATTACGTGGTAATTTTTACGAAATTTAAAATTTATAGTTTAAGCGTTTTTATTGTTCAATAATTATAGCAATAACATGATTCAAACATTTAGTCGGCTAAAAAAATGTTTTTTTATACTTTAGAATCACATTTTGTGTGTGTGGGGGATTTACTTAATTTTACGAATCTAATATTTTAAACTCAAACAAATGTAAGTAAGCTGTCGTCTACAGATAAATAAAACATAAGTATTTTCGATTAAATAAAATTTTATCTGCATTATCAAAAAAAAAATGTTTACAGCAATATTACTATTAAAAAATGTATTCATGTGGGTATTCGGTATTGACTAAAGTTTATTTCCTGATTGTCAATTAAATGTTTAGGCGTAGCATTTAAAGATGAATTTGTATAGCAAACCTTCTAAACCAATAACTAAATTTCGATTAAAGAAACGTAAAACAAATTTGATTCCAGCACAATCTGCTCAATATACTATGTATATTATCAAGTTACACAAATTTTTTATGAATCACCACGTTTTATGCATACTTAAACCAAATATTTTCGTATCTCTTCTATTATGTTTAGTTTATTATATTGACTTAAGGTAAATGTCCCAATTGCGGATCGCTAATTAAAACTTAAGGTTTTGACGGTTTCTATAATAAATGTAGTGCTGAAATATAAATAATTTTTTTCAGTTTATTCGGGTATGAGTAATTATTTTGCAATTTATTTCATAAAACAAAGTAATTTTCACTTGTAGGGTTCATTTTTTAACAAAAATGTGAAATACTGCTACGGTACCTAAAGTGGATCGCCTTAAAAATTCGATTCCCTAAAGTGGATCGTTTGCTGTCCATAATGTGGATCTCAAAGAAGTTCTCACTCGGAAATATAAAAATTAATATTTTTTTGGATGAAAAACTTTTTATTTTTGTAAATAATAAAAAAACATAAATAATAAAAAATACTAATAAGTAATATCCGACTTAAATAATTCAAAAAATAAAATAAACATAAATAATGTTACATAAAAATTGATTGCATTGGTATTTGGTAATAAAAAAACTCCACAAAAGTAACATAATATCACAAAAACCTAGATAATTCATATACTTAAACTTAAAAAAAACTTCTACCTAAATAATTTTTAATTTAGTTGCTATCAAGCACCGACTTAATCTGTAGGACAGAATAAACTCCTCTCGCATTAATTAGCTCTGGTTCCGGTATGGCCTGGATAACATCGGTCTTGTTGTACCAGCAAACGTCATCTTTGTCGGGCCATCTCCAATTATTGCCCGACATGCACATTACTTTTACGAAGTATTCATTATTTTTCTTATCTTCTATGATTCCGGGGAAGAACTCACCCTCATATTTTACAATTACATATTGTTGAATTTTAAATTCAACTTCAACCCTTAACTCTCTCATATCAATTTGTTCTGGTTTTGTAGATTCCCTTTGACTTCCTTTAATGTTTTGCTTCTTTTCTTCTCTTTGTCTTTTCCTTTCTTCTTTTTCAGTTTGTTCTTTTATTTTTTTATCTGATTTCATCTGAGTAAATTTAATCCACTGCTCAGAGGATACCACTGCCGGTAGTTTCTTTTTCTTTGATGGAATTGAGTCCACAGGTGAAGGCCAAATTAAATTTTGCTTAAACGGAGTCGGTAAGTTGTTATTGATTGAACTTTCCGTTGATTTGATTGGCGTTTTAGGTTCATTGTCTACTGTTACTGAACCTTCGGAATCAACATTCAATGTAATGTTAGTATTATCACCCAAAAACATTTCCAAATCAACTTCCATTCCATCGATATCTAAATTGTCGACTAAAGTAGGTTCTTCGATATTAATGTTAGCCTCCATATCCAGATTACCACTATCGTTAAAATCACTCAAACTAATTTTAAAATATCTCCAATATTCAAATAATGAAGTATCCTCTTTGTCACCATTCCAGGAATTGCACGCGAGCGACTTCTCGAAATTAACTAATTTTTCAATTCCTAAATATCGCTGAAGATGTTCGAGGTTTTGCTGCAGTAATATCAACATTTTATTTGATCCAGAAGCAGTATCGCTTTCGTTATTTCCCATTTCCTTAGATGGTAGTACTTGACCTTCATTACTGAGCAATTTATCATAATTAATCGCGTTGGAGTCGAAAGGACACAAACCGCAAGCTTTAAATCCGTTCCTCAAATTCTTTTCGAAGCAAGGGATTTTTAGAATTGTGGAAAGCAATGGTGCAAAATCTTCCCGTCGCATTTTTACGCCATTATTTTCCATGCGCCACTTTTTAACCGCCGCTCTCCATTCTTGTTTTAAAGGGTGGAAGTAAGCTACATCCATTGGTTGTAGTATTGATGTAGAATTAGGTAAAAGAGCAATCAATATGATCCCTTCTCGTTGCAAAACCGGCTCAAATTTAACGTCATATGTGATGTGTGGCCATCGACAAAAAGTATAATTGGAAGTTGTATGTTATTGCTTATTAGCCAAGGGAAGAATATATTGGCTATATACTCAAAAAACAATTCCCCTGTCATCCAACCCGAGTCGCTTCTTCCAATTCCCCAACTGACCGGCATACTTTTAGCTACGCTAACAGGAATCCTCTTATACGGTAGAACCACCATTGGGGGACCAAGTGTCCCTAGTGCACTACCCATGACAAGTGTTGTTATATTTTCTTTCTCGTCGTTGGCTACTAATGAGTAAACTGATTTTTGTCCTTTTGTAACTAAAACAGAATTTTCTTTTGGACTTAAAAAAAATGCAGTTTCATCACAATTGAAGACACGTTCCGGATGATCCAATATAGTCAAGTATCCGTTTGTTTCTAGGTAAACTGTGATTTCAGTGAACCATTCTTTTATTTTATGCTCGGTAACTTGTGCACGACTTTTTATAAGATATTGTGACACTCTTTTAGAAACTGAAGGATTTCTTTTTAAAAACCCTTCGTACCAGTGACGACCTATCAAGAAAAGTTATAGTGTAACACGGGCTGGAAATAATATTAATTGAGATTTATTTACCTGGTCTACCGCCTCTAAATTTGTATGCAATTTGCAAATCTTTAGCAAGTAATTGCACAGCATCTAATAAATTATCTTTCGATATGGGAAATCCAATTTTGGCCATGTGGTCAATCCATGAGCATAGATGTCCCTCCTGTTCTTTAGAAAAAACACTTGGTGCCCCTTGTTTTACGTCAGCGTTAAGATTATTTTTGAAGTGATTATATAAAGTTGTTTTGGCAACATCAAATGTTTTACTGGCCGTATGAACAGTCATACCATTATTTTCAGCTTCCAGGGCATTTTTTAAGGCAGCTTTAGAATTCCCTTTAGCTCCCTTACTATTTTTAGTTGTCATTTTATTGTTGTTTTAATGAAAAAACCTAAAACCTAAACCTAAAAAAAAAATTGATTAACACGATCTCCTTTAAGTACAAAAGAATTCCTTAGCAGCACCTAATTTGGATCGCGCGATCCGCATTTGAGACATCAATACAATTTTTTAACAATGATATTCTTTATTAAATTTAGTTAATAAATATTATCTAGAGAGTAATTTTAATTGCAAAATATCCGAAAAATTAAGATGCCCTAAATTGGATCTATACTTTTTGCTTAATTTAATACATATTTTAACGATAAACTTTTCCGCCCAAGACTAAAATTATTTGTGTTTTAATCAGATTTATTTTTCCAAAAACAGAAAAATTATTGAAAAAAATCTAGATCCAAATTAGATCATCTCAAAGTAGCATAAGTAACATATAATTTAATTTTAGATTTGATACTTTAATTGCAATTATTAATATAATAAATTTGAGTTTAAAATTGGTATGTTATGAACATAAAGTGGATCACACGATCCGCATTTGGGCAAGGCCAAAAAATAATGTACATAATGTGGACCTCCTTAATGTAGATTAAACAATCGTTTTTTGCTAAAAATAATAATTTTTTTATTAAACACTAATTATTTACTTACCGTTAAACACTAAAAATCACTAAAAAAATTAATTACAGAACCTTAAAAACCTTATTTTATCATTGCACTTTTCTTAAGAAATTTATTACAAAAAATCAGTTACATCACTTGATGCTTCACACCTGCGATATGATGAACAACTAAATGATAAAATTAATATTTGTATGACAGTTATCCCGCCAAAAAACTAATACAAGCAATATAACATATGAATGTATATTTCTTGATATTCAATACATGGATAAACTAAATATTTTTCTTATTTTTAACAAAATAACGTTCAACGATCCGCAATTGGTACAACGATCCACATTATGGACGTTTACCTTATATACGCATTAACTAAGATAAGACTGTTGTCATTTTTTAATAAATATTTCCTGAATACTTTAAATAATTTAATTACTTTTATAAGAAAAACATGTACGACGAGTATGCACAATATTATTTAATTATAAATTATTTTTTTATTTAAAAACAAATATAAGATGTTGGTGGTAATGACCATAAGAGGTGATAATTTTTTATTTTATATTTAGAGGCATACGGGTACAACAACCGAACAAATCTTTGTTTATTTCATTTATGCGAATCCTTAATATAATTAAGTTGATTACCATATTGTGTCGTATTATAGATAGTATCTAATCAACCCAAAACAATCTAGTTGATAACAAAAGATACGGCGTATTTTATAAGCAATAAAACTATAATGGGATTGCAAAAAGAGTTATTAATTAAGGGATAATAAATCACAACTTATAAAATTTCCATAACAATATTAATTATTAATTGGACGATTTCCAAAAAAAAATATTTTTCAACCATTTAATAAAACAAATTGTTGCCCGTCATCCAAATATACTGTATACCCAACAGAAACAGATTGGAATTTGATTTCCATAATGTACATACATACATATTCAAACAACGATCAGCTTAGTGCGTTGTTGTTGAACCCAGTCATTTTGGCATTTTTTTTTACATTTTTATGTATATGACAAATTTTTCTATATTGACCTGTTTCAAAACAAAATAAAGCAAATTTGTATGAGTAATCAATAGCTTATAAATTATACTTAAATACACATTCAATGGATTATTTATTTTCTGTTTCTTTGTGTGTAATTTTCCGGAAAATTGGTAAAAAAAATTGGATTAAATTTCGTTAGTTGATTAACCTTACAGCGAGATAAATAAATGAGGGTATTCGATGTTTAAAAAAAAAACGAAATGCACCTTCATAAAAAGTACCTTTGAAAATATTGCCCAATTTTGTTACATAGTTGCATACAGAAAAATATCTCTGGAAATACAAAATATTTTGTACATATTTTTGTAATGTATGGACTTTTTTTTACGATAAAATTTGAAATTATTTTCATCATTATATTTATATAAGTATAACGAAGATCTGGTAAATCGATAGCTATTAATTTATTAGAAATCGGTTTAAAAAAATCTTGTGTAACCAATTGCACTAACAACCTCTAGTTCCATTTACTTATAATTTCTACACCAGACTAAAAGTTTTGTAATAAATCAATGTATATGTGAACATCACTCGCTCGCAAGATATCAATTTAAATCAATATAAATACTTTTACATAATAATTTACATATGTATGTATTTCAATAGGCCAACACAACGAATAAACACTATCATAAATAGTGTATGTAGTTAAACTAGTTTTTTTCTTCAATCTCTATTGTAATTGTAATACTTAAATAATAAAGAATAAACAAACAAAAAAATAGTTTAGTCATAGCTATATTTTAATAGACAGATTCAAGTATAACAAAATACACGTGCGGCTTAACACATTGAAACCAAATTAGAATATACAGTGGTGTTCAATGAAATAGCATACTCACAGATTTGTTTGTCATTAACTAAAAGACTATTTATCATTTTCAATTATTTTTTTTTAATTACATAGTATAATTAATATAAACTTACAATTAAATATAAACAATTTAATTTAATTAATAAAAGGAATATTAACCCATTTGTTCCCACACCAATAATAAATTGTGTAAAATATTTATACTTTAAATATTTTTTAACACCAAAATCCTTTCTCGAACTGGATTTTTTTTTAAATATGATAAATGAACTATAAAAACCATATATAACGGTAAAATACAAATTGAAATTTGACATTAAATACCGCAGTAGTGGCGTCGTAAAGTTAGTGATTTTTCTGTACCCATACAGGTACAGTGGGATCAAATGGGTTAAAAAAAATAATTAAACATTTTATTTTATAAATAGGCTGTTCAAAATACAAGCACAGTTAATATCAAAATTCATTTGCAGCCTTATTTGTGTATGATTAAACCTAATATGCGTTTTTATTGAATAGTATTGGTCTTGTGACCTTCTTTTCGACCCACCCATAGAGCCTACCAGCCTGACATTTGTGAACGGTCATTTATTCCAAATTCGACAAATTTCAATACCAATTTCTATTTATTTTTGTGTTTCTCATTGTTAATAGGTACTTTTATTCGATTCAAATCAGGCGACTGATCCAGCCGTTGTAATTTACTTAATTGATCCCGTCCTTTGCTCTCATTGAGGTATGGTTGTATTGCTGAAAATACCAGCCTACTGGGCACTTTAATTGTCCGAACTGCAATGAAACATTCTTCTATCACCTCTGACGAATTAAAGAAGTGCTTAAATCTTAATTATTCAGAAGGCATCATTCGCAAAGAAATGTTGAAAATAGAATGAAAGGCCCGAGCCGTTTCTTCTTTATCCAAAACAAGTGGAAAACTGAAGCCAAACAAGTGGAAAAGCCAAACAAGTGGAAAAAAATACTATGAATTGACAAAACAAAAGTCAATCTGTTTGGTTCTGAAGGCCGACATTATGAACGATCTCAGCCCAGTACAAACTTTCGTCTTAACCTACGAAAAAGACGATTAAGCATGGTGGTTGTCCATTGTGGCATAGCTAGATTTTTTTTCTTGCGCAGAATAAATGGTTCGAAAAGAAGGCCTCAAGACCAATACTATTCAATATAAACGCATATTAGGTTTAATCATACACAAATAAGTCTCGAAATGAATTTTGATATATTAACTGTGCTATTATTTTGAACAGCCTATTTATAAAATAAAATGTTTAATTTTTTTTTTTTAAATATTCCTTTTATTAATTAAATTAGATTTTTTATATTTAAAAATAAGTTTATATTTATACTACTTATGTAAATAAAAAATAATAATTGAAAATTGATATAGTTTTTTAGTTAATGAAGTAGTATTTGCAAAAAAAATCTTACGTGTGCGCTATTTCATTGAACACCACTGTACATTAGAAATTAAAATACATAATATTATAGAGACACACGAGAAACCAATTTATACACATACTATATAGTAAAACCGGGTGAAAAAGCTTTAAATTAGTTGTCGCATCTATAAATTCGATTTTATTTTTTGCGACAATCTAGTTGCATGCATATGACTTATTTGACATTGTAACAATAACATGTATATGCATTTTTTTTTTGTTTTGTTTTATTTACGAATGTAGTTTTCTAAATGAGCGTTTGTAGTTACTTTTTTTATTCTTCAACCTCAAACTCAAATGCAATACATGCGATTTGGATTTTGTATGTGACAAACTTGACAATGTAGAAAAAGCAAAAAAATAAATAACAATATACACAAATACACTACATAAAAAATGAAAATAAATAAATACGTTAATAGGATGGGAAAATTTATTTATGTTTGTCATACATTTAATTGAAAGTAAAATAAACTAAAGTTCTCATCTGTGCGTAATGTGTAGCGCGTTGTGCCATAAAATTATATAATAAGCATACATAAATTGCAGCAAACTCGTATGCCTACACGAATTATCAAGAAGTTAATAAAAAAAACTGGTTATTTTCAATAATTAATTACAATTAAGTCATTAAGGGAACAGAGAGCGTATAAATTTGTTTGAGTATTTATTGACACATAATTTAATTTGGCAAAAAATTTTAATACTTCCTTATTAATGTAGCCTTCAATTTTTTTTACATATGTGTTATACGATACCATATTTATCAAATTATCATAAGAAGATTTATGTATTTACTTACATAAATATTTATTTGATTTACAGTATCAAGCGAAAAATTATTACAGTTTTTGCATTATTTAACTTGATTTTTTGTTACAAAAATTACAAAGTAATTGACAAATTTTGTGTAAGTAAAAGTAGAGGGGCTATTTCTCAATGAGACAAGAAAACGAAAGTGTGAGGTTCTTACGTGATTTGAATCTGATTCGCTCGTTTCTTATATTAATCAGCAATATAAATTTGCCATTGTAATATTGCGGCGGTGGATAGTGCTGAATTATTTTTTTAGAATTTGAGTACTGTATTAAGAAATAAAACAAAAAATTCCAAATAAAATTTCTTTAATTTAATTAAAAAGTAACAACAAACAAAAATCCTAGATTCCTAGTTTATATTGCAATTCTAGTCAAAAATTTATTTTAATCAAAACACATTTACCGAGTGTTTTCTCCTCTCGTTCGAACCACATCTTGCAGCCATTGATTCACGCTTAAAGTTGGTTGAATTTTTAATTCCATTTTGAGATATGAAGTCTCACTTCTTGAGCCTGTTTAAATTAGTTTCGACTTTAGAGTCCCGATTAATTTTGGGTATACTACTTCAAGAAGAAGAGTGAAGAGTGAAGCCCAAGTTTAGGGGTTTCGAAACCTATTTGTTCCGTTATCTGCGCCCCAAGAAACATAAAGTAAAAATAGTTTGGAAACAGCAGCCGAACTATGCACCCCTTTATACATTTTGTCTGAAATATTTGTCAGAGAAAATTTTGTTGAGAACTTGTTTAAGCTGATAGTCTTCTTTTCTGATCGCTTTCGCTCTGCATAGCTTTCCACAGGAGAACTTTCTTCCAAGCGGGAATAACTTCTCTTACCTGTAGTGTAATTGAGGCTTTAAACATCTGACACTTTAAATACCTTGTTTTCTCTTCAGTCCGTTTATCTAGACAGATTTCGTTGGATAATCCTTTGGTGAGAATTGCAAACACTTTAGCGAACCAATTGATTCCTTACTATTTAGCTAAGTTCCTCATAAGTAACGACCAAAGTGTCTTGTTACTTCCAGCTATAGCATATCGAGACTTTATGCTACTGAGCCTAATTCAAGAGTCACTACGTTTGCCTTATCTCTGGTAGAAACTAGTTGATTGTCTGATCACAATGATGAAGGCATTCACTTCATGTATCTCCTGTTCGACCTTCGATGGAATTAAATCTCAAACATAAAGTTTCAGGACATAATTTAGGTCGGAAAATGATTCATAACTCATGGGGAATTTGTATACTGTATACTCTATATTCTCCTGAGACATTTTGCGACCAAAATGCATGTTCAGTCAGTTATATTAAAGTAGTATGAGTTTCCGATTTACGCTAGAATCCACGGTTTGGACTATGAGCCCTTCCACTTTATGATATTGAATATGGAATCTGAGTGGCCAATATTAAAACGTAGATGTGAAAATCACGGTAACCTTTCACGCCGGATACTGGGAGAGTTTGTCGGCTATATCTTAAACATGTATTGCCACCTACCCCTCTCATTTCGTGCAAAGAAATGATGACTTAAGCCAATTATTTATCTCAGCATATAGTTTCCATATAAATTGTCAACCTATTCGATTTTTAGACCTTGAAGTGTACGATTCAATTCTTCAGTGGATAAATTCAGTGACAATTGTAAAGTGTATACTCATTCCAGTAATTAATTAAACTGGATTTTTGAGTCTGAGAACCAAATAAAACTTGCAGGATATACCCCGACCGATAAAAAAGAGTCACTCACAATAATAATCAAGCATTGTCGAAGTAAAAAAATTTGCATCTGAAGGAACCACTTAAAATAATTTCATTAGATTATAAGAGTGATGTGTTGCCAACTTGAAAGGAATAAGTTATAAATGATTTTTATTTTAATTTATACTTCAAATAACAAAATATTTTCAAAGCCAGCGTTTTTTGAATAATTCGACCCTGCTAAACCAACTTAAAGGGGTTGAAAAATATAACTCTAAGCACGTTAAAAACCTATGGAATCGTTTTTAACTTAATTGATTCACTTTATTTTCTGTTTTTGGTGATTTGATATACTCTAATAGATAATGATTACTAAATAAATTATTTTAACCCATTCAACACTAAACATAGCGTTTAAAAAATGGCTTGAAATAATAAGAACAGCAAGTTACAGCTTACCCAACTGAATACTTTAAAATCATTTTCACTGTTAATCGACTTTAGTTTGTATAGCAGGAGTAAATTATTAAAAAAAAAATCTGCAACAATACATTAAGATTATACCCGTTTTTATAAACTTTTTATTAAGGCTCTCAGACGCACATTTTTTTGTAAGCCTCACAAAGTCACAACCCATTGGCCTTGGGCAACGCCTGCTTATTATTATTGTAAGCGACTCTTTTTTGCTCGGCCGAAAATGTCCTGTAAGTTTTATTTTGTTCTCAGACACGCAAAATAACGATTATTTGAATAGCCACACGGCGAATTTACACGGTGGTTGGGCTCCGAATACCGATTTTGGTTATCTCTTTGCACAGTACAACGACATTTACAAAAATTAGGTCTCAGACAAGCACTAAAATATAGATAGCTCGTTTATTAAATATGCAAGAAATTTCCATTACCGTGAGCCAAACTAAATATGATGTATGTATAATATTTTTATTTTCTAACAATCTGTGGAAAGATTTATTTAAAATTGCGTTTTCCTGAGAGTCATCCTTATAATTTGTAATTATAAATTATGTAAGTTATAAAATTAAAGTAAATCATAAATTAATAATGTTGAGATGAAAATTTTAATGTTGAGATGAAAATTTAAAAAACAATAAAGAAAATGGGTTATCGAATTTCGTGAAACCCTTGAAGCCACCATTGTTTAATCTTTCCCAATGAGCAAAATAAATGTAAATTTCCAATTTAACTCGATCGACAAAATTATGCCAATTCTCCCCAAGAATTGTCAAGAAACAGTAAATTATGAAAAAATTAAGTTAAAATTAAGAATTAAGTAATTAAAATTCAACCTTTATTTCCGGTTTATTTTTTTAATTATTTAATTTGTTCTAATTAAGAAACTGTGCATAAAATTGACGTCATTTTGAACGAAACTGGACACTATGAAATCAATTATAAAGTACTTAAGTAAAAAAATTGTTGAATATGTTTAATCCGGGTCTTTATCAATGATACTACAATTATGGCCAGAATACGAAATATCGAATTAATTATGCGACACGGGCGAACAATTCGATGCCCCCCATGATATCATCCATCCATGAAATACCTCAAATATAAATACATGCTAAAACAATTCAAAGCTATAAAAAAACTTTTAATTTCTATTTCATAAACAAAAAGGTCAAATTAATTTAACTCATAATTGATCAAACTTTATTACCGATAAAAGCAGTGAAGATAAATAAAATATTAGACATAATATAGAATAGCTGTTGCCTCATTAGAATTATTATAATTAATCCGCAAATAGGTATTTATTTATACTTATAACCCCCAAACAGTAGGGAATTTAATGTTGATTTAAATAAATTATTAATTTTAGAGGTCGCCTGTAGTGTTTATTAATTTAAAATTCAATTGGAATGTGTTTTTTTATTCCACGCAAAATAGTTGTGAAATTCTCTTCTACTACGAGTTAGTTTAATCGGAAGTGTAAGGTTGTAAAATGATCTAATTGACTTATTGTTGGTAATTTAATTATACGTATGTAATTTAAATATTAAACAACGATTCAATGATACATTTTTGCGCACTGATTAAATTATACTTTTGTACCTTATCAACAGTAAGTATTTTGGTGCATTGAACTCACTGCTATAAACTAATTATTGCGTATCGCAATAAATTACTTTGAATTATTAGCCTCACTTCTCCCAATTTAACATCGCCAAAATTCAGCAGCTGTAAATACAATTTAAAAAATTTTGTTCGGCCTTCAAAAATATTTTTTTCATTCCAAATTTTTGTCGTGATAATTAATTATACAACAGCGACTTCTGTTGCTGTTTTAAAATTAATTATTCCGCATTGATAACATTACACAAACTCCAAAGAAAAAAATGTAATATTGTTTGTTGTATTAGACTAATTTTATTTTTAATACCTACTTACTTTGAAGTGTACAAGAAAATAAATAGTATATAATATAATCTTTTCTATTGCAACTATAGTCTAGACGAGAAAGAATCAATAATCGAGGTTTTGGTGTACAATTCTTATATAGTTTCTTATATTTATTTAGATTGTTAACCTTCGAAATTTTTTTGTTTTTGAACATTTTATTGTTTTAGCTTTATAATATGTTTAGAAGATATGAGACATGGTGATATTAGAAAAACAATCGGAAACTATCAAAACGTATTCAAGGATGGCAACTGGCACCTAGCTTTTAATATTTAATTTTACACAATTCCTCTTTGTATTGGACATAATATTTATTATTCTGCAGTATCACAAGTGGCAGCATAATACTTTGGTGTTTAGTTCTCAGGACGAATTGTAGAACAATCAAAAAAACAAATCTTATGAAATTGTAGTGCCCCTCAAATAAAGGAAGAGAATATGAAACGACAATTTCCTAGAAAAATCTGATAACATTTTTTACTATTTTTTGTAAGAACAACAATACACTTTCATAATAAAGACAAAAGGGATTTTTATGTTGTAAAATATATATAAAACACATCATTTGAAGTCTAACGCTTTGTCATTTCCATTTTAATTGTCTCTCTTTAATGGATAACACGGGATTTGTAAGGCTTATACAACATGTATCTAAATGAACAAGATTAAGTTAACTTAAAAGGGTTATTGATTATGTATGTTTTTTAAAACAAAGCATACCGTAAATAGCACAAATGATACTGCGCATTAAGGAGGACCTTAAATACAATACAAAAAATATCAAAAGTCTACTGTTATAAATTCTTTATTATACATAAAAAAAAGGTGTTTTTAAATATTTAAACAACCAAAAAGTAACATCTTGAGAAGATTCACAAACTAAAAACGGTAACCGAAGAAAAATGGTACGTTGAACCAGGATACTATTAAATAAGATATTTTTGGTGTATCTTGATAAAATTTTGAAATTATCAAATTTAGAATATATTTACAGTAACACACATTCCAAGTTTTTACTCGTACTAATTTACAGACGAAGACGTCTTTTTCATTTCGTCATTAAAGCACAACGCAGACAAAATATGACCTAACAAAAAATTTTCTAATCTTATCGCGCTTACTAACTAAACACATTTTATGTAAATGTAGAGGAAAAAACGGCTTTGTGCGAAAAACGTACACAATTCTTATCGCCTAGACGAGAAATAATAGAATGCGCTAAAGATGTCAGAATAAATAATTTATAGATTAGAGCAAAAAATTAGGTTATTTTAATTATCTACGAAAAGCACTGTTTGCACGAATGCACGAATGAATCCAAGTAAGTGTCTTTCAAATAGAAAATATCAATGCCAAATCTATCCCCTAACCTAAATTAGCCCTTTGGATACCGACGAGCATGATACTTCATGCTTTCGCCAAAAATACTAGAAACGCTTTCACGGTACTCTGAATTTTGTTTAATTGACAATAGAAATAATTCCCCACAAATAGTCGTACACCAAAAAGAATACATCAAAATTGACTTTGATACACAGTATTTCCGCACCACTGCAAAAACGCTGGTATTTTCGCATAAGTAAGTATGTACTTATGTAAATATAATAAAAATGGATGGTATTCAAAGTGTCAGAAACAAATTTCGCCTTAATGTAAATATAATGTGTGACACTGATAACGTGCATGGTAGAACAACAATAGATTATCTAATCACACCTATTTATGAATATATAGATTAAGACAATATACATATGCCAACGTGTGCGAATGAATCAATAAGCATTTTTATATAGTGTTTTTTCTAATTTTCATACTTAGGCTGCGGTCGAATTCTCGGGTAAATCCGCAAAATTCGGTAAATGCATTTACCTTTTTTTTGCTGGAGAGTAAGGGAAATAAAAAAAGGTAAATCTTTTACGTTTAGATACTTTATTCTTTATTGTTATAAGAATTGAACGAGTAAAAAATAGAAAAAAAAAATGCGTAATTTAACAGAAAACGAACATTAAAAATGTAAATTTACCGCAGTAAATGATTTACCCGAGAATTTGACCGCAGCCTTAATTGACGAAAACCCATTTTGTAAAATTAAATCGTGATTTACTACAAAAATTAAGATTTCGCTAGAATTTTTTTGTAACAACAAAAAAAAAAATGATTGAAGAGAAGTATTTGAATTATGGTTTTTAAAAATTTTAATAATTAAAGAATAAGTAATGAAAGAAGAACACATTTGAATTCGATGATTCGACTAAATTTTGCATCATAAGTAATTGCAATTATTGTGAAATTTCAAAAAAAAAAAAATGTCAAGGTTTACTATATAACATCTTCTTTCATAAATAAGCAAAGAAATTTTTTCAACAAAATACGTATTTGCCTTACAGAACAGACAACAAAAACATTTTGATTTGTTATCTATTTTTAGAAATTTGCAGCTAATATTCTAACATGATTTTCAAATTGTATAGTATTTTATTGTTGTCAGAAATAACAACGAAATGAAAGAAAAGTACAATATCAACACGATTGAGTAATACAAATTCCCTTTTAAAATATCATTAAACCGTACTCAAAGTTTAAATCTATGACTAATTGACTAATGGAAATAAGTACAAAGTATCAAAATTTGACATTTGCGTATTTTTTTAATTTGTCTGGGGCACACGTGTTTGAAAATTACATGCTAATCTTTGTTTTTGTGTCATAAATCAAGTTCATTTTTTTTTGTCTTAAGATAAGAAAATTTATTTTACCGAATTTTGAAAAAAAAAAAAAAAGAAATTTCTCATTAATCAACGTATGACGTAAACACTCCCTTTAATTAGCTGATTACTCTTTATGAGTTGAATGCAGCACAAATCAAAATGTATGCCTATGTAGGAACAAATACTTAGGAACATATCATACAATCCATCGTGACTTGATACATGTTTTCTTTACACAAAAATCGTCTATCTAGTTTAAATAAACATTGAATTCGGAATACTAATAAATTACAAAAAAAATAGTATGTTAGTGTGTGATTGTGAATATTAAATCCCCTCTCATTACACTTACTTATAATTTAAACAAAAATAAAATCGCGATTAGACCAATTTTCACAAACATTTATAAGTCATTTTAAACAAAGAAAATTGTGAAATCGCTTGGTGTTGTATTTTCTTTTCAAATACCTTAATAAAATAATAATTCGCTAATTTTTAGCAAAAAAAAAAAAATCTAGGATAGTTATATATTAAGTACAATTTTTTTATTTAGAATAAACAGATTCAAAATTCTTAAAGTAAAATTTTGTTTTCGTTATCCCGCGCCGCGCAACAGCACAAGTAAACAACCAAATTTTTAAATCGACGCAAAATATTTTTTTTTATGTTTAATTGTGAATAAAAACGTAAATTCTTTAAATGACGTTTTTATTTGTTTACAATTTTTTCGCGATACACGAAAAATATATTTTTGTTTTTAGGTTACAAGCTTTACAATTAATAAAGCAATGCGCACGAAATTATTTAGTTTTATTGCACACTACTACTCTAAATTTATAGTCGCGATTTCTTTGTTTTAGTTTTTGTTGCATAAGGGTGAAATGTTACCAAGTTGTTTGATATCGATTTTATTTTAAGTTTGTTTACTTTCAAAACTTTATATGTTTATTGATTAGAATTCGTTAAATATACTTATAGTGCATCGACTAGTGAGGGGAAGTTAATTGCAATATCGAGGTTTATGTTAATTAATAATTACTAGTTACTAGTTACGAGAATATAATATTATACTTATTAAGTATATTATACTTATAGCGGAAAAGACATTAATATTTCACTGGCTTATTTGCTTCTGAAACTGATTATGTATTTCCTAAATCGATTATTTAAACCTTGCAGTTTGCTGCAAATAATACTAATTAAAATCAGTTATTAAATCAACATAAATAACACTTTAGCTGGCCTTATGAAATTGATATTATATGAAATGTCCAAGGGTTTTGGTATATTTAGCCAAAAAATGTCAAATTTTGTTTTCATCGAAAACTAAAATAATCGTAAAGGTTTTTACCGAAAAAACAATTATACCAAACGAAAATGTCGAATAGATAAAAGAAGTATCATAGTTAGTTGTACCACAAGGTCGAGATAAATGAGTTGTTAAATGAGACGAGTCCAGAATTTTGAAAGGAGCACCGTCGCTATAATTTACCGTATGTATGTAAAATGCTTTTCTTGCACACTGAAGCGAGATCATACTTAGAATAAGAAAAATAAATAAAGGTAAGTGCATAAAATTGAAAATGGCAACTTAACAGAGTTAAAAATATGTTATCTCGCAACAATGAAACTGCAATTGCCATATACCATTTGTACTTAAAGATGAAAATCCACCAAACACAATTGAGGCCGATTGAAGATTTTTGGGCTAATTTAAAGCAGAAGGTATACGCCAGTAATTATAGGCCCAAAACCATCAAACATTTGAAGGACAAGATAAAATTTGAGCTGAAGAAAATACTAATAACTTCATACGGGCCAGCCGTGAAGCAATCCCCTCGTAACTGCCGAAAACCTCAACGTAAAGTAATTTTTTTGCATTAAGTAGCATAAAATATTAAGTCATGTTTCATAGAAACCAAATAATTGGATTAATTTCGCCAGTTTTTTTAAATCAACTTTTCAAGAAGTTTAATTTTAGTTTGTTTGAAAAATGTCGATGCAACTTTCGAAGTATGCTGTGGTCGTTATCCTGTTGGAAGGCGTAACGTCACTCAAGATGTAATTTATGCACAGATTTTTTAAATTGTGATTTAATATTTGCACCTGGTCGGCCCTCTTAATTATTCTGTCAACCAATAAGAGCTCACCGACTCCATAAGCTGAGAGCAACTCCATACCATAATGCTACCTACAACGTGTTTCACAGACTTCCTTAAAATTCTACTTTAGAACCCCTCATCCCGACCACACTAAACTCTTTCGCGTCTCTTTGACCCAAACAGTTCAAATTTCGACTCGTTAGACCATAAAACAAATGGATTTTTTTATAAACAAGAATTCTCTAAATTCTTTTGATTTAAAAATATTGTAATAGACTTCTAATCAATCAAAATCTTTACTCTCAAGGAAAAGGGACTTATTTCAAATTTGCTAATTTGTTAGGAGATTAGTTTAATATTCTTTTAACGATGGGATAAAAGTTACAAGAGATAAGTATTTCTTAATAATTTCATCTAGCTTGCACATTTTTTATTAAAGATTGACACATCGGAGTCGAAGTAATATTTAAATAATTGAAATATAATGTCAATTGTGGACTAAAATCACTTTTGACTTAAATCGGTTTAAGTCACTTTAACTTGAGAGTAACGAAATGAGGAATAATATACTGAGAAAAAATGTGAAAATATTGACAAAACTAAAGATTTTGCATACTGTAAATCCAATTATTATATCATTATATATCCAATTTTTACTAGTTGTTGTAAATTGGCAAATGAAATGTCACTAAAGATTAAATATTAGTAACCGGGTATTTTTATAAAAAAGTAAGTATTCGAGAATCGGGTTTTAGTTTCTTCGATAAGACCACTATACTTATGTAATTGCTCCAAACTGTTTCAAATTATTAACAACTATTTAAGTAAATTATCAAAATAATCATTACACACACAGGTTGTTTATATAAATATGACAGTTAGCTATATACTGGTAATAATATACATATTTACATGAAATTCTTGTTATGTATTCTGCATGTACGCGTATGCACGTGACATAAATGATAAATGATTATTTTAGAACTTTTATCAAAAAGGCAAAAGTCGTAATTGTGTAGGCATAATAATGTCAAAAACATCATGGAAAAACATAATGATACTTTGATATTATGCCCTAACCTATACCAAAAGTATATCACACGACAAGTCAAGCAAACCTCTCCATAACATTATCTTCATTAATTCTTAAAGTCGTGTTGGCTTTTATTCTTATATTTTCCTATTAAAAAAGTCATGCCTATCTTGCTGCCCCATTTTATTAATTAAAATTAATTAGTTTATATAAGTATATGGAACATGTGTAATTTTGGCATTCACTCGGAAATTTTAGAGTTTCACACGCGACCATCTTTATAAAATTGAGGAGGGGAAACATAAATCAAGTTAGGCTGTGCTAGATATTAGATAACATAATATACATACATATTTCGTAGCATCGTAATTTGAGCAAAAAAAAACAACAAAACTTGAAATTGTAAAATCAGGTTATAAAATCCAATCTAAAGATATTCGCTTAATGTACGTGACCGCAGGATCGTTCAACTATATCAAGCTATTAAACTAATAGGCATAAAAATAGTTCAAGGTTGGTATGTATTCTTTCGATAATCACTCATTTTAACCAATCAATTCAAAAGTTCCATCTACGCGTAGACATGACAAAGAGTTTCAATACATTTTTTGTTAGATCACAAGCAAAACAAAGACTCTCAAGGAACATAAACGAAAAAAATAAATAAATAAATATATAGAAGAAAAAAATCTAAAAGAAATAAGTACATATTATTTTTGAATGTATGTTCTTGACCGAGCGACTGGGTCAATCAACTTTGTCTCGCGCACTCATTTCGACAAAGAAGCTGGTAAGACACAAGCACACCGAAAAAACGAAATATCAAACAAAATAGTTATAAATAAAAGACAGTATGTACTCTTTTATCATTACTTGAATCAAAATATAATTTAATTAGAAGATCAGCTGTTTCACTTATTTGTATATAAAAGTAGAAAAAATTGTACATATTTACGTTTTTCTCGGTTTTTTTTTTCTTTTACTTTTTTACGAAATAGATTAATGCAGGAAGTACCTGTGATCTTTTATGGTAATTTAAAAAAAACTACGAGAATATTATGCTAATTTTCATTTCAAGCACACCTTGAAATTAATCAATTTTTTTGTGTGTTATTTAAATTTGCATCCATAACGATCGAATGATAATTTGCGTTGTCTATTTATTGCTTCTTTGGCGTGTGTGAATATGAATCATAACAAAAACCAACTTAACCCATTGCCGCAAACGATGGCTATAGCCGTAGTTTGCCTACATATCACCAAAAAATTGGACGGCTGTAGCCGTCGTTTGAGGCAATGTGTTAAATATACATAAACAATTATGAAAGTGAGGAACCTTGATATAAAGTAAATATACTCTACTTATTCTCTTCTTATCTAAAATACTTGTCACAGTGTTTACCTTATGGCAGAAAATTGACTTATTTTATGTGAGGCTAATTTGTGTATTTCTTAAATAAGTATGATATCCAATATTTTGTACTTATCCTTTTAATTAAACACAACAAAACTCTAAAAAAAAAATTGGCAACTATTCAAAACTATGTATAATGATTTGTATGACACTTTGTAAATGTACCGTCTCTAAAAATAATTTTTAACAAAAACGAAACCCCCATTCATTACTATCGATTTTCTTTTTGGGAATTTATTCTCCCAAAATAGAAAATTTAAACGAGTAAATAAGAAAAACAACACAAAAAATACCTAATTAACTTAAAAGAATTTTTAAAATTTAAGGTTACATTAATTTAATACGACTTTATAAAACTATTGTTTTCAGTAATACTAGGTCACTAGGATAAATGAGTTAAGGGTAATTTTTCTGTCAGACGAAGAAGTTGCAACGGTTTCATTATCTAACTAGATATAACACTAAACGAAAGAATAAAAAAATTAAAAGCTGTAAGTACTAATCCCTCGAATGAACTTCATGAAAAATTTTACAAAATATCCTCTACAGGGACTCACCTCTTTACTGGTTTCCAAATATGGACAAAATACTTGAAAATTACTTCCACGTTCAACCAATCACACAAATATGTATGTCATTAATTACATTATTACATATGTACTACTATAAATTAAACATCAAATGAAATGAAAATAAAGCGTTTGAAAGTTGTAATAAACGTCAATTGTTGCTCTCTTGCTTTGTTTATCTAAATTACATACGTAAAATTAATATTTTAATTGACAATTATTATATCTATTTATAAAAATCATAAAATTTAATTGAAATATTAATTAAAAATTGCACACAAGAAGGTTATTTGATTTTAATTAACATTGATGTGCCGGACATAAATTAGGGGCAACATATAAAATCTCGGAAGACTACCAGTGATTTATTTAAGTAATGATAGATTATTTAGGAATCATCAATCGCACTTACAACATAAAAATAAAATTTCAAAATACATAATGTACTATTTTAAGTAACAACAAATTTATTGTAATTTACAAATTATGTACATATGTATAATTTAATTGTTTGCCTAAGTACGCAATATTTTCTTGCTTTTTCAATTTATGGTAATTTCTTAAAGTGACATTACATACTTACATTCTAATTTAAAACCAGAATTAGGCTGTTTTCCAAACGGATACTTATTTGTGGAACCTGTCTAATTCAATGTAATTTCTTATGGAATAAGTTAGGTTCCACAAATAAGTATCCAAATAAGTATCGTTTGGAAAACAGCCTAAGTGTCACACTTAGCTTCTTAGTTATTCATGGAAAGAGAGTGACTTTCCGAAGTAACCTATTAGTTTTATGTTTATCAATAAAAGTATGTAAAATTTTACTTGCACTTTAATTGCGATTAGAAAAATGTTGCTTCAATTAAATTGTATTTTTGTTTTTTGTAGAATAATAATTCATAAAATAGTTAAGAAATTATTTATTAGTAGAAAATTTAAAAAAGTTAACTAGTACATAAATTAAAATTTGGCCCTGCGATACTTTCGATCGTTCGACATAAGACCCTTCGTAATTTCGCCCTTTGACATTCGCTTTGAAAGGAAGACAAAATTGTACATTGCACGTGCACCAACAAACATGGACTTGTCGCCCAATTGACGAACACTGAGCTTTCTTAAACGAGTAATCTTCAAATCAAAATTTTACTTAATGGTGAATTCACGAGGCCGGCTTTTCCCCTCAAAAATACTCAAATCCGATTTCGTGAATCCAACATAAAGGGAAAGAAACTAGTAAAAAGGTGAGTACAAAGGTGTTCAGGGGCAGCAATTCATTCCTAATTGAATATGAATTAATAATGTGGTTTTCCAGTTGCCAGAAATTTGACAAATAAAAGAAAACGAGGCGAAAACGGGGCGACAGCAGCTATCATTTGTCGCTCGGTCAAATTTTTCGGGGCAATTATTAACACGTGGCGTGTTTTTTTATTACATCGGAGAGACCAGAGAGATATAAAAAAAAACCTTTTGCGTTTTTTTATTAAATCCGAAAAATCACAGATTGCTGTTTTTCGATCTGAAATTTATTTCAGATAGTGCAACGAATTATATAATTTGACTTCCAAAATGGTGAACACTATAGACTGAGATAACAACAATGGAAAATTAATTTTTCAAAGTCTATTGTAAATCATTTTAACGGTTTCTTGTTCATTAAGGTTTAATTTTCTTTTTATGTATTAATTTTGCGCAGGAAAACAATTTTCTTGGCCATATTGTGTTACAAAACAGTGGTTAGCCAATTTAAATAGTTAAGCAGTTAAAATCCGAAAAAGGTCTTTTCAGATTAAACATTTGGCGAGTTTTTTTATTACATCGGAGAGACCAGAGAGATAGATTATCTGAAATATCCGATAATGTCTAATCTGAAAAGACCTTTTTCGGATTTTAAACGCTTAACTAGTTAAATTGGCTAACCACTGTTTTAAAACACATTATGGCCAAGAAAATTGTTTTCCTACGCATAATTAATGCATAAAAATAAAATTAAACATTAATGAGCAAGAAACCGTTAAAATTATCTACAATATACTTTAAAAAATCAATTTTCGATTGTTGTTATCTCAGTCTATAGTGTGCACCATTTTGAACGTCAGAATATGTAATTCTCTGTACTATCTGAAATAAATTTCAGATCAAAAAACAGCAATCTGTGATTTTTCGGATTTAATAAAAAAACGCTAAAAAAATTATCGGATCGATCCGAGAAAATAAAAAAATGCAAAAGGTTTTTTTTATATCTCTCTGGTCTCTCCGATGTAATAAAAAAACACGCCAATTATCGGATATTTCAGATAATTTATCTGCCTGATCTCTCTGGTCTCTCCGATGCACAGTGTTGCGGAGGTGGACAAACAAGGTTTTTTACAGTATTTTATTTAGTATTTTTGCTAATGGGATCTTGTTAGGAACATAACAAAGAATCAGGAACGAAAAAAAAAATTAAAAAATCGACCCACAAAATCCGGAGAAACTGTGACAAAGTTAACTTTTGAATTTTTTCCCATTATTGGACAAAACCTTAGTATAATTTAAAATTAAAGAAACTGAAAATGGATGAATTTATCTTTACTTTTAAACTTGCAAATATTATTTCTGTATCTATTATTAAAAAACAAGTGCAAAAACAAAACACAAAAAATTAATTTTTAACGGTTTACAGACCAAATTTCGCAAAAGGGTATTTTTTTTTTAAATTTTAACTTCTCTTAAACTTTTAGGACCTGGGGACACCTGGGGACAACTTGAAATTAATAAATTTTTGTAGCTTGATACCTTTAAAAACAACCCTCAAAATTTCAGCTGCCCCTTTTTGCTCCTTTGTGCACAAGAGCGTTTTTAGTGCAGCTAGTCCACTAAAAATAATAAAATTTAAATCAGTAAGATTTTTTATTTTTGTTTTATTTAGATTTTGCTTAGCATTTGCACTTTTACAGAAAACAGGTATTTATTAAAATATGAAACAGTATTTATTAAAAAAAATTTGGCCCAAACTAAGTAGTACTTGCGATAAGCATCACTAATAAAAGCCGAAACAGAAACAAATTATCTGTAATTATTAATTCAGGGAGGTATAAATTAAATACAACAGTTGCATTCAAATTGGTCATTATTCTAAAGTAATTGAATAAGTTATTATTCATTAGTATTTCAAGATGGCAAAATTTAATATTTCAAACAGTGACTTATGTAATATTCTATGGAATAATACAAGTTCTTCTGAATCCAATTTATCAGTTATAATGACCGAAATAGCTAAAAATAAGCCTGATTTCAACGAGGAGCAGCTACAACAGATTCATACAAAAATTAAAAATTCATTTTTGAGTCTATATTACAAAAAGTGGGCGAAATCACACAGAATTAAGACTCGTTTTAATACCTTGAATGCTGATTGGCTCTTACAGAGCTTGGAAGTAGTTTTGTATGAAAAAAAAGATGCAGCAACAACGTCTAATCCAACCACATCCAATAAGAAGAAATTCGCAGAAAGTTCTGAGAAAACCAAAACTAGAAGAAGTGATGAACTTTTAAAGATATATGAGGCGGATCAAATTGAACATGCAGCAGCGCGGTCAATGAAAAAACGAAAACGAACCTCATCTGGAATGTCTCACGGATCGAATAACATTGTTTAACTTTACATTGTTGGATTCGATTTATGGAGTGTATTCTCCATATTGCATACAATCTTCCGTTAAAAAAAAGCCGTGTAACTAAAGAAGATAAAGAAATTAAACAGAAGCGGAAACAGGAAATTCAACATAATTTAAAAAGAGAACTGCAAATAATCGTAGATGTTGTCAGACAAGGTTCCGGAACTTCCAACGATGGAAACACAGCAAGAAAATTTTTTAAATTCCCAGAAATAACGAGCATAGCAACGGGTATTGATGAAAGATTGATAAGAAGGTTTTCCAATATCCTGCAAGTGATGGCATGCGGAAGAGAAATTAATTGTGATCGTTTTGAAGAGTACACTAAAGAAACTGCCAAGCTTTATGTTGAGCTTTATAATTGGTATTATATGCCAGCGAGTGTACATAAAGTTTTAACACATGGAGCTAGCGTAATACGTGCAGCAATGGTTCCGATTGGACAGCTTTCTGAGGAAGCCCTAGAAGCAGGAAATAAAGATTTTAAAAGAATCAGACAATTCAATACAAGGAAAACATCACGAATTGAAAATTGTACAGACATCATGCATCATTTACTTGTGTCCTCTGATCCAGAAATTACAAAATTAAGAATAATGCGACCCAAGAAGGATTCAGTACTATCACCAGAAGCTGCAAAATTATTAGAACACCAAGGTTTAGATTCCGAAGGTGAAGATTCTGACTAAATATTTTTAATTATTTTTTTTTTTAAATGTGTTGTTAATAATCAAAATTAGTTCGAAAAAGAAAAGCTAAAAAACTTAGATTTTTTTTAAGTACGTATGTACATTTAATGTTCTTAAAAAAATCTTAGTTTTTTCAGTGTTTTTTTTTTTTTTTTGATTTATTGTTTTGTTTGATAGACTTAATGAGTAAACCAAAAATCTATTAATGAAGTTTTATTTTTTTAAGTTTTTAGTTTTTTTTGTTTTAGTTTTTTTTTCAGTGTTTCCTTTCTTTTTGTTTTGGTTTCTCTTGGGGATTTAGTGAAGTTGTCTGCCATATTTTTTATAGGTATTTTGTGATAAAATTAAAGCTTGCAAATAAAATTTCTTTATAAATTAAAAAAAAATCCATATTTTCGGGGTTTTCACACATTTGTTGTTATTAACTTGTTTTTTGTCGTCATATCATATGGTTTGATTTGTCCGATAAATTAAATGGGTAAATGAAAAAATCCAAAAAAAATGAAAAAACAAAAAATTTTTCGTTTTTTGTGTTTTTTTCTCAGTTTTTTTCCGTGTATATTTTTTTTTTTTGTTTTGATTCTCTTTGGGATTTAATAAGGCATCTACCATATTTTTTTCAAATTTTTCGCGATGAAATTGAAGGCTGTGCAACCCTTTGTCCGAAAAAACACCGTTTTGCAACACTGTGCGATGTAATAAAAAAACTCGCCAACGATTACATTTATAAAATGTCATTCATACGTCAAATAAAAGTCAAGAAAAATTTAAAGAAAAATATATTTATAAAATATTAATATAATTAATACATAATTTTATTGTTTTAAGAAAAAAAAAAGTTTGCTATGGGAAAAGAGAAATGTCAAAAAACTGTCATTTTTCAACTCTATTTCGACCCCGGTTTAAGATTCATATAGTACGTTTATACTTAGGGTTCAACCTGGGTTCTACCTAAGTAGGTTATCTTTCACTATAAACGTAGTCGAGTTATCTTATAGTTAACTCGACTCGATCCTAAAAAAATGTGGAGTCAAATTAACTTAACTCTAACAAAATGCAATAAAAACGGAGTCGAGTTAAAAACCAACAACAAAAATTAATTCAAAGAAAACAAGAACATTATTTTTAATTTTTTTCGAATGCGAAGCAAGCGTATCTCCATTTTGGATTTTTTTCATATTTAGTTAAATTTTGCTAATTTTTAAGGTTATATCACAGATAAGAATAGACAGATGTGGATCTTGTATGGGCCATATTTACATTACTAAAAATTCCAATCTAATCCTTTTTAGAGCAGGACGTATATATTATAAAATAAAATTTTGTTTGAAGTTGGTTTATGTTTGCTTTGATATAATCAAAATAGCCATGCCATGTTTGCTTTGATATAATCAAAATAGCCATACGTAAAAAAAAAATAAAAAGGGACAGAAATATACGTCCTGCTCTAAAAGGATTGGATTGGAATTTGGTATTGATGTAAATATAGCCCATACAAGATACACATCTGTCTATTCTTATCTGTGGTTATATCACATCAAGCGCGGCGCGTCGGCGTCAAATTTAAATATGTACACGATTTTTTGCTAATGTAGTGATAGGAAATCATAGCTTGTGCAAAAATATAAACTAGCGTAAAACGCGCTTTTTTTTGCCGCTGGGTTTCGCGGGTGGCGGATGAAATTTCATTTTATACCATTTACTTAAAATGGTAATTTTTCTATTAAAAATATAAAGTTTGTAAATTTTTTTATGAATAATTTTATTTTTGTTCAAGCTATGATTTACTATCACTAGATAAGCAAAAAAACGTGTATTTAAATTTATTTAAATTTGCCGCCGACGCGCCGCGCTTGGTGTGATAGACCCTTTAATTTAATTTTCATATTTTGTTTGCTTTTTAAAAAATAATGGCGGCAGGAGTAAACAATGGGCCCGATTCTGCAACGTTAAAATTCATGTTATGTTATTTTATTTCCCCGCTTCCTATATGAATTTGTATTGAAAAAACAAAAATAACATAATATAACATAAAATTTTGGAAGGCAGAATCGGGCCTAATGGGCCCGATTCTGCATTCCAAAATGTTATGTTATGTTATGTTATTTTTGTTTTTTCAATATAAATTCATATAGGAAGCGGGGAAATAAAATAACATAACATGAATTTTATCGTTCCAGAATCGGGCCCAATGTTAACTCGGTTTCAACCTCATTTTAACTCAATTGCAGTTTAACCCTATTCCAACCAAGGTGTGTCTTTTTGGCACATTTCATTTTGAAAACGGTGCGATTTTCAAAATAACATTAACTTATTTATGTTTTGCATGTATTTTATTTTGAAGCATTTCCTTACATTAAAACAAACTTGGTATTCTTTGCAAAAATTTGCTAATATTGCCCCGTATTCCGGCATCATAAAATCCATGTTATGTTATTTTATTTCCCCGCTTCCTATATGAATTTGTATTGAAAAAACAAAAATAATGGGCCCGATTCTAGAACGATAAAATTCATGTTATGTTATTTTATTTCCCCGCTTCCTATATGAATTTGTATTGAAAAAACAAAAATAACATAACATAACATAAAATTTTGGAAGGCAGAATCGGGCCTAATATAGCATAACATAAAATTTTAAATCCCAGAATACGGCCTATTATTTGATTCAAATTTGAATTTACTAATGTAACAAAAATATGTTGGTTGGATTAGGGTTAACTCTGCAGTATGAACAGTAAAAAAGATAACTCGAAGTTGATCCAAAGTTAACTATAAGTTGACTCGACCCCGAGTATAAACGTAACAATATTTGATTTAAATAAGAATCAGTCACAATATAGATCTTGCCGTGTAAACATCTTTGTTAAACTGGTGGTCCCGGGTACTGCGCATTATCGTAAAAGGCCCGTTATATCGTGTACAAAAGCGAGGGTATCACAATATACAGTTTAACAAAATAGATAGTGGTACTGGGTACTGCATTTTTAATGTATATGGCCCATAATATCCATGCTAGTCGGTGGTATCACAAAGTGCGACTCAGTGAAAGTAAATAATTAGACTCGGGACATCCATACTTCTTTCTAGAAGTTTGGACTAACCGTTTTATATAAATACAATAGTAGGTCATATACAGCTATAAGGCCCGATTTTATGAACGAGGATAAATGATTAATCCTCTGATTTAGCGTAGTTTGCATTGTTTCATACAAGGCAAACTACGCTAAATCAGAGGATTAATCATTTATCTTCGTTCATAAAATCGGGCCTAAGTGCTAGTCGACCTAAACAAACGAAAATAACAACAACAACAACAAATAAGAATCGAGCCAATCTGCAGGCTATTTCTGAATACGATTCGAACGTATCGATTCTTTAGTGGGCTATTTGTGAATTCGATTCGAACGTATTCGATTCATCGAAGTATTGCGAAAGTATCAAATACGAATCTTATATTTCGTAGAGTCGAACACGTTCGAATCGAGTTCACAAACAAGGGGGGCTATTTCTGAATACGATACGAATTCGAATGTATAAGTTTCGTATTTGATTTAAATAAGAAACGAGCAAATCTAATTTAATTCTAATTCAATTCAAATAAGAATGTTATACTATCGAATTGGTATTCGATTATGTTTCAGAAATAACACCACTGGATGCGGCTTTAGAAATTAAAAAATAAAAATAAATAGCTATATACTACCTACAAGGAGACGGAATTTCCTATTTACTAAAGTTAAGAATAATGTTTGTTTTATTTCAATAGTGTTATCTCTATAATCTTCACCGAGTGTATATTTCTGTTTACTGTGTCTGTATTTATCAAACATTATCTAAAACTTAAACGTTGATCAATATTTGAAAGTAAACTAAAGAATAATCCAAACCGCCAAACAATTTTATTTTACTAAAGATTTTAGTTTCAAATTTATCAAATTTATAAAATTTTATCTACATAACTAAAAAAAAAAGTAATGACCAATTCGACCCTGACACTCAACCCAATAAAATGACAATCACAAAACTACTACACTGTTATAATATTACGCACAACACACAAACACAACTGAATCCATATAAATAAAAACTAAAATGGATTGAATTTGCTGGATTTTTCATGTACAAACAAAACTAAAACCTGAAATAGGTACTGGATAAAACAATAACGGAAAAATAAATGTAGGTACCTAAATTTTCATTGAAATTTCCACTTTGTAAGCTGATTTTGCTGCTGATGTAATCAATATTCTCGTAAATCTGATGAAACTCCCAATGAATTATTGGCATAACTTTATTTAAATTTTGAATTAGATAAAATTTTCTACACAATATTATTGCCACTAAATTTTTCACTTTTATTTATATTTTCATTTATACTTATTGATAAATTTTCACTTTATACAATTTTCACTTTAAAAATCACAACACTTTGGTAATTTTTCTTATATTTCTTTCACTTTTTTCGTTTTAATTTTTGATCTTGCTCTATATTTTAATGGTCACAAATATTCTAAATAAACAATCTATTCCGATTTTCCCAAAAATTTTAAAAGTAAAATAAGAAAAGCTAGCTACCTAATTTTACAAACTTTTTTTTTATAAAATACAAAAAACAAAACAAAAAAATTGTATTTTTATTTATTTTTTTGTTCTTTGCGTTTCGTTGTTTGAAAGAAAATTGAGTTTTTATTCAAAAAACTTTTTTACGTGAAAAATATAAAAAAAGACCGAATGGTTGTTATTCACCAAATTTATTTGTCTTTTTCTAACCATATATAAAAGTTACGTGAATATGAAAGAGACAAATATAAAAAATTAATTTTATTTTGCGATTTTGTAACGAGTTGACCCGATTTCGTATACACCTTGTAAAAGTAGAATAGCAATAGCAAAGTAAAAACAAAAAAATTCTATTTTCAAACAAAGAAATTATTTTATTCTTAAATAAAAATATAAGCTTTTTTGTTTTGATTGCAATATTTAGAAAACGTTAATTGAAAAATAGTAATTATAATTAGATTATTTATAAAATTACACAGTATATTTTATTGTTTCTGTTTTTATTTTACACAAGAGCACAACTACACTCAAAATCAGCTGCTCTTTGTTTAGGGAAAAACAGAACAGTATTTTTTCAATGACATATGATAATTTTCAAAATGGCCGCGTTATTTGTAAAATGTATAAAGCGATAAAATTTATTCAAGCGTGTAATACGTGTACTAATTAATAAGCTATGTATACGTTATTTTTGTCTTGTAGGTACAGTAGTAATATTAGCAATCTGCATATTTTAATTTTTAAGAAATTATAAATGTGCACAAAAGCCAAAAATTTATATCATTGCCATTTTTATGACAAATAAGGAGATAATTAAATTGGCTACCCAGACAACTGACCTATATTTTTGTTTTTTGTTATTATTGTAAACAATCTATTAGCGATAAGAAAATAATGTGTTGTTAGCAATTGTCTTCGCCGAAAAATGCGTATCTACTTTTAATTAGATTTTTTAGAAATTCATAGGTAATTACGTTGAATTAAAAACAATTACGCAGCGAATTCATATGACAATCAAATTATGTACTAATATAGAAATTATAATTTTAAATATTTAATATCTATATAATGCATAAACGGTTTCAGAGAACAATTCAAATTCGTTCAAGGGTTGCACCAAAATTTTAATAAGGATATGTATTATACTTTTTATGCTGACATTGACCCCACAAACATACAGAAACAGTTCGATGCGCCGCTAATACCGATTTCACACCGTAGATAGTTGCTGTGTTCCATTGGCCTGAGTAAACTACTCACAAGTACTTGTATCTACTCGCAACTACTCATGCTCAAACGATGGTGTAGTTGAGAAGTAGTTACGCACAAAATTAACGGAAGAGGGATTTTAGTTTAAAAAATTCTAATAGATGGCTCTATACCCATTTTGTTTGTGGGGAATGTCATTTTTTTAACCCTAATCCAACAAAAGTGTGCTTTTTGGTTCATTTGATAAATGCATCGATTTGCAAAATAATGTTAATTTAGTTATAAACTTGTATGTATTTTATTTTAAAACATTTCCATATATTCCATACAACGTACTTGGCATCCTTTGCAAAAATTTAGGAAGTTATTTGATTAGAATTTGAATGTACTGACATAACAAAAATATGCTGGTTGGATTAGGGTTAAAAAAAAAAATTTGTTTATGTTTGTGATGCGACACGGCAATTTTAAAATCGCAAAAATATTTTAATTATTTTGTTGTTTAATGTTTTATTACGTATTATTATTAATAGAATAATGTATTTTTTATCAAAATCTACCAGTTTTATTTAAATTGAGGTTATATTTTACTACTGTCACGAAAATTCGCGTTCCATTGGACATCTACTCACAAGTACTTGCAAGTAGCAAATTGTTTCCAATGGAACACTACAACAAATATAATAGCAAAATAGTATAATACTATTTTGCTATCCGGTGTGAAACCGATGTTTTGATAGTATAATCATATATTATAGAGTATATATATACGACATTACGTGGACTAAACGATTTTTTTTCCTCCCGTATTTTTGACATGATGAAGTTAGCCACACAACAATTTACTATGTAGCTTCGCCATTTTGTACACTAGTCATGTTTCAAACCACTATAAAACCTCCCGTATTTTCAAATGAAGGTCACAAAAATTAGTCCAAATTTTTCCATAGTAAAAGTAGGTTATGGTTATGGCGTATATATATACTCTATAATATATGGTATAATAGTAAAAATAAAATATAATATTTCGAAAATTTATGACAGTGTATCTTTAATAAATTAATCTAGGAACATTTTTGTATATTGCATAATTATATTTAATCATTATTTGTTTTTAATTTTCGGTTTTTTATTAATATTTTATACGGTGAGAAATCGACTATGGTAGATAGTAAAATAGTATTGTACTATTTTGCTATTATACTACCTACGGTGTGAAACCGGTATAAAATTAAAAAAAAAACAAAAACTCCATATTTCCCCGCCAAACAAAGCGATATGTTTACGATACGAAAATGATTGCCGTCTTACTTTGGTAAAAGTTATTCCTATCCGGATAGGAATGAAATTTTGCCCAAAATAAGAGCAATTCTTCTTCAGAATAATTTTTTGTTTTTACTTTCAACAGTTGGTACCAAGCTCTAAAATATAATTTATTATTTAGAATTTTAACAAATATAAAATAGTGATGACAAATTATTGAATAAAGTATAATAATTCTAAATGATAATTAAAGAAATTTAAAATTCTGATTTATCGAAAAATTGAAAATTGTTATTTAATACCAACTCATAAAACTAAATATTATGTAATGTATTTACTCTAGTGGTAAACAATACAACTATGAGAAGAAGAGAATTTTGTTATTCCTACTTCTTAGCGGAATGTAACTCTTCATTCCGGAATGAAAATACACGGCATTGTTGTTGTAAAATTGCCAAAGTAAGACTACAGATATTTGATGTTCATACAAAATATCGTTTACAGTGTTTAAATTCAAATTTCGTTCCTTTATTTATTCTCTTTTTGCGAAAGAAGAGAAAAAATATTTATTTTGTTTCTTTCCTCCGGAACGAAATCCGACAAAATAAAATATCTCTCCTCTTTTGTGTTTTATATGAGGAGAGATATTTTACTTTTTTCGATTTCGTTCCCGGGGAAAGACACAAACAAAAATAATTTGTGTTTTCTTTCACAAACAGAGAAAAAAAGTTAAAAGAAGGGAACGAAAAAATGAATTTAAACACTGTTTACGAATCGTTTTTACGATTCGGAATCGATACGTTTACGAATCCAACGTCCCATGATAATTAGAAGTGTTTACGAATCGGAATATATCGATTTTTGCATTTCGTTTGCGATGCTTATTTTTCCTATCGGAAACAGACCTAATTATGCGATAAATTTACAAATCGTATTTTTCGATTTGATTGCGATGATTATTAGTCAAAATAAAAATCGTGTTTTATATCTTTTATAGTTTGATTAAATTTTTTTTATTTATTTAAAGTAAATGAATAATTTACAATACAAATTATATAAATTTGCATGTTTATTTTTTTCTGCTCACAGCACTTTTATTGACACCGATTTAGTAAAAATTAGTCATTCTAAAAGATATACAATATGTACATGTATCAAATTAATAAATTTAAATGGTTTAATAAAATAAATATATAGGTGTACTTACTTTGCGAACCTCACAACACAAAATATTTTTTAATAACACAAATATTTCCATCCACTTTTGTTTTAGAACTTGAATTGAAAATATGGCGAATGAATTGTGACGTACACCCTTTGTGTATTATAGTATCGTTTACGTATCTAAAACGTATCGTTTATGGCGGATCCGAACACAAAGATCTATGTGTTCGCTAATATGAAAGTATGTGTGGATACAGATGTACATATGTATTTTAATTTTAGCAGCGCTTCGAACGGCGTCTTTATAATTATAAGGGACATAACTATACTATTACTTTTCCATACTAAACTAGAGGTAAATAAATTATAATACATAATCTATAATACCGTAGACATACACAAAGTTAATCGCGATTTTCATTTTTCCCGATTGTCAAAATCGCGTTGTTAAAACGAAATAATCCGGTGTTTTGTGAAAATTGTGTAATGACAGTCGTCTGTTTTCACAAAAACCTGATTATTTCGTTTCCACAACGCGATTTTTGACAATCAGGATAAATGATAATCGCGATCAACTTTGAGTCTGTCTACGGTATAATACGGTAGACAGACACAAAGTTAATCGCGATTTTCATTTATCCTGATTGTCAAAATTCGCGTTGTGAAAATGAAATAATCCAGTTTCTTATGAAGATTGTGTAATGAAAGTCTTCTGTCATTACACGATTTTCATCTAAACCGGATTATTTTGTTTCCACAACGCAATTTTTGACAAAATGAAAACTGAAAATTGCGATTAACTCTGTGTCTGTCTACGGTATAAGGGTATTCGCTGTAAAGAAACGGCGATAGATGGATTAAATCTAAAGAACACATAATTGAAAACATATTACGGGATTACTTCTAAAGATGTCAGCTTTAAGAATTTTTAATTTTCGGTACATAAATAAAAAAATAATGATTTTTGTTTTATAATTCATATCTAGTTGTCTGTTTAAAGCCTGAATTCGCGAATAAAAGTTTGTCAGTCAAAATAAAGTGAGATAAAAATATATAATCGGTAGTTGTGTGAATGAAACACAAAACGAAGTCAGTCAAAATTTTACCTACAAAAAATTTGTGTCTGAATTAGTGGATCGCTATAATTATGGTTAAAAAGCATCAAATCGAAATCATTTCAACTAACACATCCGCATAAATATTGTGTACGATGAAATATATTTCTCGCACACACTAATAATTTTAATAGTGCGGCGATTTTATGGTAGGAATTTTTTTTAATTTTTTGATTTATGACGGAAAATATTCGAAAAAAAATTATTCTGATATGAGTATTAATAATAATTAATTTTTTAGATAATTTAGAGACGTGAAATAATTGAATTAACACATACAACTTAATTTGTTAATTAATTGTTGGTTATGTTTTTGTTTGCTGTCAAAACACTAATAAACTGATAATTTTAATAGTGTGGTATTTTATGGGAAAGATTTTTTTAATTTTGTATTTTATGACGGATAAACTTCGAAAAAAATAATTCTGATATGAGTATTAATAATAATTAATTTTTTAGATTATTTTGAAACGTAAAATTAATCGAATTAACACTAATACCTAATTTTGTTTAATAATTGTTGGTTATGTTTTTGTTTGCTGTCAAAATGTGTCCATCAAATTTTGCTATAATAAAAACAATAACGAAACATTTTGTCTTTGTCACCCTGATGGATTTTTTTTTTTTGCCTTTTTCCAACTTGAAGTCAATTCAGTCAATTATTCATTATGGAATTCAGGCTTAATTCGTATTTTTTGCTTTTGTTTACATTTTTGTTTCGATACAGCCTGATTTCCATGAGAAAATGAACTAATATATTTTACTGAAAAAGTCAGAAGAGAAAAGACAACCGGATGGTGTGTAATTTTGTCGGACGAGATTCTTCTTCAGTCGGGTGTAAAATTTCAGAGCGAGAACAACATAGGAAAAATAAACATAATTCAATCGTGTGAATTCGTGTGTGTGAGTGTGACAAAAAAAATAAAATATTGTCACAATCGGATGGTAAGTCGGATCGTCTGTAGACAACAACCGATCTGGTTGGACCGACGGTCGGTCCGACAAGTTGGATCGTCTGTAGCACTTTTTAGAAGTGTCATTAATTAAGCTTGATTTCCATGAGAAAATCTTACTGTATTAGTAAAAAAAAAGCGAGATAAAAATATAGATTTACTTGAGGTGTGAGAAGGAATTTTTTTCAGTACTCGAAAAAAAATGTTTTTACTGTGCTATGTAACCATAATTTACTGGTGTATAACCATAATTTACTGAAGAAAAATATGAAGCGAAGTATACTTTTTCAGTACTTTACAATACATCACCATACAGATTGTGTAAAGATAGCAAATTTTTCTCGCACACTGAAGCATTAACTATAAAAAAAACTTCACCTCATCCGATATTTTTATGGCATATAGTAAATATAAAGTGACGTTTGGTGTTTATTCGAGTTTTAAAAAATAAATAAATTTAATAAATATAAATATACATATATAGTATAATAAATATATAATTATATATAAAGGGTTTTCCGAAAAGGACTTGCCAACTTGTTTTTTAAATAAAAGGAAAAGCACATATGGATTACGAAAAATTATTAAATTTATTGGTTATGTTAACAAAATCTGTCAAAATACAACCATAGAAATTTTGCTATAAAAAAAATTACTGTCTTTGTCACTCTAATCAAATGTTTGACTGTCTTAACTCCTCTGTCTTTTTCAGTAAAATGTACTGGTCAGTAAAATTTTCTCCTGGAAATCAAGCTTTAATCTCAGCATTGCATCGAAAACGAATTTTTTAGATTTTATATTTGCAATTTTCTATCTAGTTTTTTATATTTTGACAGATAACCCACAAACATAAAAGAACAATGAGATGTTCTGGTTCGATTGACGCCGAAATTGATGAGATTGCTTTTCATAGAGAAAAAAATCAATCGAAAACGACATTAGGCAAAAGGAAAATGTCAGGAATTATCTGGCATTTTTGTCAAGTTTTATAAATGCCTTTATAAGGCCTGAATCGTCTGGAGGGTATAAGTGCGAAAAGTGTGCTCGGCTAAATGGTTGATTGACCCGCCGTCTCCACTATGAAATTTTACTGAAATTTGCTTTCATGAAATCAATTTTATCAATGTATGTGTGTGTATACTATACAAAAATGCAAAGTTTCGGAAAACTTTTAGGCTGAAATATCTCAAAAAAATTTCATGAAATCTGTATGTCGATTTGTTGTTGTGTTTTATTTTTTGTTTACATTTCTTTTAATTTGGTGAATTTAGCAGAAATTTTTCATGAAAGCAAAATGCCCAGTGATGAAATTTCATCAACAGAAATTTATTAATACATTGAAAGAAACACATACAATCATAAAAACCATGAAATAAAATTTCAGTAAAATTTCATAGTGGAGACGGCGGGTTAAACAAACAAAAAATTATGACATGAGCAAAACATATAACCCTACAGTGTCCAATCGGGCAAAAATGGTAAAAAAACATGATATTTTTACCACTTTTGTCATTAAACACACTCATTTACCATAATTAACTAAACGATGTTTATTGTCTCCCTGATCTATAAGTTATACAAATTGTTTATTAAAAATATAACAAAAAAATAAATTGCAATTATTAAAACACTTTAGTTTTAAAGTTTCAACTTTCTTAAAATGTGAATTGTTTATTTATTAAATTATAAAAATTATAAACGATTAGTTTCGAGCATCTATGCTCAAAATCAGGTTATTTAAAACTCTACACAACATCGTAAGATGTTAAAATATATAAATATAACAAACTTAACACAAACTATCCTGAATTTACTTTTATAGTCGGTAATCTCGAAAGGTTTTGAACAAACAAAGCTATTATAAACTACTCGTGAATATATTTTTGTAATATAAATAATTGTTTTTTTAAACTTTTATCCTTAAGAAATTGATGTAATAAATTATCTTACATACTTTCTTTGTCGCAATAGGTACTGCATCCTCAGCATCCTAGCACGGAATATTGCATATTTTAATTTAAATAAAACACGCTAAATAAAGAATTGGATGGATCACATGCAAACCCAAGTAAACGTTAAAATATTGTGTCACCTTTAACTCTAGTTCCAAAATGACCCGCCAGCTGTCAGTTGTTAAATATTTTTTATTTCATATTGCTGTAAATAATTTTGTAGGATGGTACCGTACCTACTCTGCGGCAATATCACCAAAGTATTTGTTAATTAATTGAAGTTTTTGTTTACAGAATGGTCTATTTTTTGATGTTTGTTCTAAAATATTTATATTTATTTACGATAGATGGTATTACTTGAAACATTTTTTGTATTAATTTGAGTCCGAGATAAAATATTACAGACACATTTAATATTCGGTTCCAGTTCAAAAAACTGCAAAATCATTCGGGCTTGGTCCATCTGATATTCTTACCTATGATATTACAATAAAAAAGTGCTAAATGACCTTCTAGCATATTATGAATTCGTATACTTACACTGTCAGAACCATTACTGAAAATTAACCAACACTATTTAGAATAGTTTAAGGAGGCTGTGCTATGTAAAACCAAACCTCTTACGCCTTCGACCGGTAAATTAAATTTAACAAATTGACAACTTTTTTAATTTTATTTATTTCTCTTGTTGAACAAAAAACAAAAAATTATATTTTCTTTTTTTATAAATTAAAAATTGATAATAATTATTGTAATAAAAAAAAGAAGAAAATCATATTATAGTTTGAAAGGAAAAGTATAATAAAATATTTTCTATTTAATTAAACAAAAATTATAAACATTTAAATTAAATGTTTTAAAATAATAATTATTTTAAAATTAATTTTAATAATTGCATCATAATAATAATAATAATAATAATAAATTATATTTTTTTTTTGTGTTGATAAACTAGCCGATATTTAGTTAAATAAAATAATAATAAAATAATAACAATAAATCGAATTAAATAGCAAAATGATAATTTTATTGAATAAAAGTAAGTTTATCGGTATTTTTATTTTTTATTTATCTTTACGGGTGAAAATAAAAAGTTAGTTTTTATTTTTCGTTAAATTTTGTCTTATTTCTTAATTTTAAAAAATAAGAAGATGGCAAAAAATTTAAGTAAATTAAAAAAAATTTAATTTTTTTTAATGGAAAAAATGTTTATTTTATATATATATTTTATTTATTTATATAAATATTTCATTATTTATTAACAGTAAATATATATTTTTAATTTAATTTATTTAAATTATTTTAAATTTACAAATATTTGTTTTGTTTTATTTGTATTTTATACAAAGCAAAATAAAAATGGATCCATTCCCCACGTATTTGGTGGATTGCCTGGTTGTTTTGTGTATTGGATCAAAAAAAGTTTTTTTTTGTAGAGTCTTTTTAAATTGACTCGTTTAATTTCAAATTTACTTTAATTTTTAATTAAGTTTAATTAATTTATTTAAATTAAAAATTGTTTAGTATATTTTTGTCTTTACAAATATAAATATTTATTTATTTATTTTTTTAAATATATATTCTTGGTTCATGTCTCATATAAAAAACTATAATAAAAACCCATTCCAATTTTTAATTAGAAAATTTAATTAATTTAATTATTTTTTTTTTCAGGTTGCATTCATGTTTAAATAACCAATTGCGTTAAAATGAGTTATGAACCATAATTATGTTTAAATAAAAAATTATATTTATTTTAGTGTTTGTTCTTATTTTATTTTATTTCAAAGCTCGATAAATCTTTGAAAGAGTGTTTAGGACATTCCCAAAAAGGCTTCAAAAATATTTTTGGGAAGTTTTTTCTCTCTAAATATTTTCTACGTAATAAGTATAAAATTTATATATTTTAATTTGTTTTTTTAATCACAATTCCAAAATGAAAAAATAATCATCTATCTATAAATAAACTTGATTTTTTGTTGTTTGGAAGAACAATATTTTTTAATTTAATTTAATTTAATTAAGAAAAAGTAGGATATGATGGGAGAGGAAATAACTGAAAAATGACAACCAAAATAGGATTAATTACAATTTTGAATACCTATTTAGAAATTTATTTTTCATTCCAATTTTTTTTTTTGGCCCCTTTTATAAAAAGTTCTGTGTCAGCCAAATGCCAAAACAAAACAAAAAAAAGTAGAGAACACAACCGAAAAATATTTTAAGTCCTAAAATGAAATTTAATTTCAAAATAGTGTTTATTTAAAAAAAAAAAAAACGTTTCGTATAGTATTGAGACATTTTGAAAAAAATTAAAATGCATTTTAAAAAATCTTCACTCTTTTATTTTATTTACTTTTTTTTAATTATTTATTTATTATATTTATAAATATAAAGCATTTTATTTATTTATTTTATTAAGTTTATTCGTTTCGAAAAAATAAAAATTATAAATTAGAAAATAAATAATAAAAATTGTTTTAAAATATATTTCGATTTTCTTTTTTTTTTTTTTAACAAAGAAGGAATATTCTTTTACAATTATTTTGATTATTTAATTTATTTACTTTTTTTTAGCTTATTATTATTAAAATTGTTTGCTTTACTTTTTTTATCCTGTTGTTAATGAAAATGAATAATAATATTTTTTTATAAATTTTAATTTAAAATTTTTTAGTTGACGCTATGTAAGCATTTTAAAAAACATAATTCCTAGTGCAATGTTGACAATTAAAACCAGCATAACAAGTTGCTGGCGTGAAAACCAATCCTACAAAAATAATTAAAAAAATATTTGTAATATATTTTATTGTTGTAAAAATAGTAATTATATTTGGTTATAAAATTGATATTTATTATAAAATTTAGTTTAGTTTTATTATTAGGTATATTTAATACTATATTTTGTTATACATTTAGTAACATGCACACTGTCTATTAGGCCAGGCTGATTATTTCAACGGATTTCATGCAACGCTAACTCATAACAATTGTGTACTTAATTTTTTAGTTTTGGAAATAAAGGATTTAATTGATCTAAAAGTTCTCTTCCCATAACAACTTTGTCTCGAAGCGGTGTTTGTGGTACCCGGGAATAGGTACTTTACAAAATATATTGCGAAACTCCATTTCAACCTAACAATCTTAAACCTCGCATCGTTGTACTAATTAAATATTAAAAGTTTTTTAAAATATGTTTTTTTTGGCATATGTACAAAAAAAATAATAATCCATAAAATTTTACGTTTACTATTAAAATTTTATAAATTTTTATTTACTTATTTATTGATATGTTGACAAACTTTATAACGTAAATTCTATTTAATCATCAAATGTTTTAAATTAGTTGATTGATCGTTTTTTCGTAAAATGTTTTTATTATGCAATGTATTATAACAAATGAAAATTTAAACTACTAACTTATTTATTCTCCAAGATAAGCAGATACAATTAAAATGATTTTCAAAATTCTACAAATTTCTATTTTACAAATGAAATTCTTTAAAGAGTTAACAAAAACATAACTGATGATCAGTAATAAAACTAAAAACACTTCAAGCAAAAAGCTTAACTTAAATTGAGCGTACATAATACAGATTAATTGAAAAAATATAAATCTTAAAGCAAAAATCACTTTGGTGGAGATTTTACACGAAAACATTAGTGGAATTAAAATAGCCGGTCTTAAATTTAAGTCAAGTTCTTCTTATTGATTTCAAATATTTTCGTGTTAAACAAAATCCCACACCCTCTTCTCAAGAAAACAAAACTTAAACAAACCAAAATAATTTCATTTTCATCTGATTCAAAAAAAAAAAAAAATGTTTTCTTAATTTTCTTTAAACTTTTCATTTTGAAGAAAAAATATAGAAATAACAATACATAATAATAATATGAGTACGGTAGCTTTTTTACGAGTATGGTTAAGAAATAAAATAAAAATAAAACGGAAAGTACCTAAAGGAATAATAATAAACGTACTTTAGTTTAGTTATAACACAACTGTAGTACAACTGACAATTTCCTTTTACAAAAAGACTAAATTTTCTTTTTTACAAAATTATAATGACAGTAATAATAATGTAATGATATGTAGTAATAAAAACAGTAGTAATAATAATAATAAGACAAAAAATGTAAATTTTCCAGCAACATACCTATACATCTCGCTGAAAGAATTATTTTTTTATTTCGATTTTTTTTTAGCGGGTGTAGGAAAACAAGAAGTAAAAGAAAAATAACAATAAAGAAAATGTGAAAAAAGAAAATTTATTATGAGTTTGTTTCTTAAAATTTTATTTATTCGAAAATAAAACAAAAAATAATGAAAATAAATGTATATAGAATATTTTTAATAAAATAACAAAACTAGAGAAAAAAATAATAAAATTTTAATTTTAAAAAATAATTTCATTTTATTGATTTTTTTCGGTCAAATGTCTCAAGTCCAAATAAAAAAAACAACAAATTAGAGGCTATTATATTTTTTATTTTGTTCATATTCGTAAATTAAATTGCCTCAATTCCATGGGAAAATTGACTGACAGTCAAAATAATCGAAAAGAGAAAAATAATTTAATGCCCCATATAAGAGATAAAGCTAACGTGGTTTTATATTTTGCTGTAAAATAAAAAATAAAAAAAAATCGTTGTCTTTGTCTCTTATATGGAGTATCAGATTATTTTTCTCTTTTCGATTTTTTTGACTGTCAAGTGTCAATCAATTTTTCCCATAGAATACACGCTTTAACCGAAAAGAGTGACACAAAGTACCTACAAATTTATTATCAGAGCAACCATTTTAAAGAGCTCTAATGTAAAAAAACATTCCAAACTTTTATTTAAAACGAATCAAAAACAAGTTTCCTATAAGTCTGACGAGTCTGACCCATATAATTAAATTTTTTACTTTTTTCTATTTAATCGGCCTTAAATATTCGTTTGAATCTAATTGAATGTACACTGATTTACAATTCCAGAAACAGTTATGGCCGATTAAACGGAAAAAATAAACATTTTATATTATGTGGGTTTGTCATTATGATTCTGAGCCCCTCAAATGAAATCATACTAAATTCTATTATAATTTTTTTATAATACTATTTGTTTTATTTAAACCAAGTTAAGAAAACACCTTTGTAAACATCAAAAATGTACAAAAACTTCCCGAGTCATTTTTAATAACTGTATTATCTAATACATATAATCATTATTACGTATATGATAATAATTTCTAATACAAATGTAGTTAAATAAAAAATAATAAAATACAGAAAATCTCTAATATCTTTTTATAACATCTGAGCTTTGAAAAATGCATTTCGTACGGCTCGATTATTGAATCTGCGAATTTGAGTGGAATCGAGAAATAATTGCTGAAAAATTGGAAACAATTATTGGGGCCCTATTCTTGAAATTCGGTCGACATATTAACGTAAATTCTTGAAATAGACCATTTTCCTCCAAAATTGTTGACAGATAAAATTTGGTGTTTTGTGAAGGTATAGGACAAACGATAATTTTGAGCTGTATATTTTTTTGTGTTCTTAAATTAATTAGTGTGCAAACATTTTTTGTGAAAAAATAATTAGTGTGGTTTTTATCTTATTTTAAATTGTGATTTATTTTTCAATATTATTAAAATTAAAAATTAATAGAAATTTATAAAAAATTCTTGAAAAGTAGAAAACAGTGATTTTGTAAGTATGTATTAGGTTATGTTCTACAACAAATTTACATATCGTCGTCCTAACTGTGAATTAACGTATCTGACATTTTTTCAAAATCTCATCTCTGATACAAATTGGTTCATCGTGAGAAACTATGTCTGAATTTTTGCACCTGCGTTGGTTCCCCGTGAGGACGAAGATGTCTCCTAAGAGTCAATTAACGTTGGTGTGGGAATTCGGCTCCAGTTTCTTAAGACGAACATTTTGGTATTAGAGATCAGATTTAAAAAAAAAATGTCAGATACGTTAATTCACAGTTAGGACGACGATATTTTGAATAATTTTTTGTGAATTTGTAGAAAACACGATATGAAACACAACTTAAGTAGATGTCTCTGTTGTTGGTTTACGTCAAGAATGTCAAAATAATAGATATCTTTATGGGAAATCGAATTCTTGCTTATTAAATACAAAAAAACAAATTTAAATAAACTAAGAATTATAAAAATTTTGCACGGATACATAAACGAAATATAAATCTTCATATTTCTAATAGTAGTTCTTTTCAATTTAGTTAAAATTTAGATACATATAATGATGATTAATATTCTTAAACGCAATATACATCAAAACAAGTAGCGCGATTTGCTTATTGATCTTAACCTTGGCTCAGTCCTTTCTTAAGGCTAGTTAGTGAAATTTTTTCTAACAATTTCCCCAGAAATTATACATGTTAAGATTGAACACGTAAAACAATTTAACCGATTCGCCAAAGTAATATTTGAATTTTGACATTTCGAGCCGTAAACCACCATGAGCTCTCTTTTAGTTCGTTTTTTAATATCGCGTATTGGATGATAACAAGAGAGAAAACATTTTTTTTTTTATTTTTTTTTTCGCTGGCGCTACATCCCATCCCATAGAGGGATTCGGCCGCTTCATATTGAAGTTTCGTAATCATTTTTTAACGGATAATGAGTGATTAATTCATTGATCCTACATAACCCTACCATAAGAGAGAAAACATGAAAGATAGATAATCATCCCTCTCCAACTACTTACGCTTGAAATAGATTTTATATGGGAAAAAAACTTTGTTTCAGGTCTAATGTTTTTAGGTCTATGTTTGAAAAATAGAAATTCCGTTATTTTCATGATCGTTTGTTATTTTTTTAAGGATTGTTAGAATTTAATGTTTATATTATTAATGAACAAGAGTAAAATAAAGGAGTATTTAATAGCGTTCATATTGGAAGGCTGTATACCACCTACATTTTGCTCGAATTTTGGTATTATGTACCTTAACAGATTACTTTTTGACCGTAAAGTTTCGCTTGTTTTGCCGTGTCATAAACATTTATAACAATTGGAAAAGGAGTAAATGTTTAGGAAATTAGATGGAAAATATGAAAAATATAATTTATTTTATAAACTTTTTATTCACGCAACTAAATATTTTCGGGAATTTTAAAAAAAAGTTCAATCAATCTATCATCTCTCACCAACTCTTTGTAACATAAACTGAACTTTTCGTGTACTAAATCGGTTCTTGCATCCATTGCTACTGTTGTCGTAGATGTATCGCTATTCTTTATCTCGATTTGATATTTATTTTCTGGGTGCAATATGTATGACTCGCCGAAGCTTACAATTAGCTCGGATGACGAGCTTGGTGTCAATTGTATATTTAACAGATCCCATATAGGATCAGTGGTTTTCAGTTGGATACCCTTAATTCTACTTGATTTAACCCTTAATCCAGTAATTACTAGATTTTCAGTTGTCTCAAAACTTTGAGAAGGTTTTGTATTTTGATTGTTTTTCAATTCCAAAACATCTGCTTGAGGTTGCGATTGGCTCTTCAGTAAATCATCAGCATCGAAATAGCGGTCATTTAGACATAGGAAAGAATGCTGATAGTCTAAATCCACATCTAAAGGATCATTGTGCTCGTCACACCCAGTATATTCTTGGTCAAAAACTTGACGAGCTTTCCGCTTGGCACTAGATTCGGGTTTAAAAAATTTCACATAGTCCAAATCAGCAAATAAATTATTACTTTGCTGGATGCAGTCTGCAAGTTCCGCCAAAATCATAACCGGGAATCGTATCAATTGTATTAAATGATCAAATTGAACACGTCGTTCCGTTAACGCCATACACCTTTTTGTACAATTATAATCCATCCATTTGATGAGCGCCATAAATAAATCAGTTTCCTTTATCTGATTAGCCGCCGTGCCAATATAATCCATTTTTAAAATTGCTTCCAATATTTCCGGTTGAACTTCGACAAAAGTACCTGATTTGATGATATCCGGTATTAAAGGGCCAATAAACATCGAAATCCAATTGCGTAACAGTTCATAGTTTTCAGTAACGCAAAATTTGTAAATTCGAAATTTCTCCAAAACTGTTAATGTTTCATCTCGCATGATGAAAGCGATCACTTTATTTTCCAATTTCGGTATTTTATAGTGCACAGATAATTCGAGAAGTGCGATCATATTTTGCTTCGTTATATTACATAAGTCCGTGTAAATAAACCGTACAAATTGATAAAACGTTTCATAATCATATTTTTCTATTAGAATACACTTTTGGTCACCTTGATTTGATTGAAACTCCTTTTCGTATACAACACTTCGGCTCATCAATAGGAAACTATGAGCGTAGATCATTTTATTATTGTCAAACACAAATGTAACATCGGCCAACAGCTTATTGTTGAATAGTTGAACAATAATGTCATTTAATGAAAGCATTGGAGAGTTATTTAAAATTGTCATTATTAATATTCACTTTTGTTACTTAAAACACTGATAACTTTTTAAACTACAAATAATTTTTGCGTTATCGGACGTATTTTTCTATTATAAACTGTCGGTCGCGGGGCACAAAAATTTTCCCGCTGTTTTGTTATCATAATCAAATGTCAATTTAAAGTTTAAACCCTTACAGCATATTACTTACGTACTACAAATGTTAAGAGATTTTGACGAATGGAAAACGCAACATCGGAGCGCTGGTATCGAAACTAACAAATAATATGGTTTTCCAGTTGACACAAAAAAAAAATCGGGTTTTTATTTCGAGTGTCTGCTGCATGGTGCGTCGTTGTCCTGGGATAAAACTGCAAATGTCAAACATTTACATAGGAATTCCTATGCAACACAAGCGCAAATAAATTGTAATTTATGAATGATATTTCTTAATGTTAATGAATACATTTTAACTTTAATTGGAAAATATTTTTCTATTTTATTTAAAATAAATTTAGAGTTGTATTTCTAAGTAAAACATGTCAAGATACGAATATTGTTCTTTGATAAAGATAATTTATTAGTTTTTGTGATGAGACGTTTCTATTTGCATTTCTACAAATTGGTCCTATTAATATTTATTTAATTTGTTTAATACTAAATCCCAGACACACCATCTACATGCGAACTCTCTTACTAATTGAAATATCCTCCTATAGCCGGATTGATCATTTTTAACTCCTAGACTTTAAATTTTCGGAAAATATTTATGACTTATTACAGTACAAAAATGTATTCAATTTCTAATTAAATGGTCACATTTTATAATCACCCCCGCCTCACTCCCCCCTCCATCAACACAGATCATCACGCTACCGAACCATCCTCCCCCCATAGGCGTGTGACGTAGTTTATAAGAACTGAAATTAACAGAATATTTTATGCCCGTGACGTATACGGAGGTACACAATTTTGCTAGTAAAGGCCGCCCGTGTATGTCACGGAGCTATGCGTTAAGTGGTTAATAGGACTAATTTGTAAAAATGCAGATAGAAACGTCCCATCACAAAAACTAATAAATTATATTTATAAAAGAACAATATTCGTATCTTGACATGTTTTACTTAGAAATACAACTCTAAATTTATATTATTGAAACTCATTTTTTTAAAAAAATACTTTTCAATTGCTGTGGCTATTTCACTTTTATTATGTATTACATATATAAATATAATTAAAAGGCAACTTTTATATTATTTTTAATTTAAATAAAATAGAAAAATATTTTCCAATGAATGTTGAAATGTATTCATTAACACTTTATAAATAGAAATCTCTTACAAACTTCCAATAAATCAAGAAATATCATTCATAAATAACAATTTATTTACGCTTGTATTGCATAGGAATTCCCATGTAAATGTTTGACATTTGCAGTTTTATCCCAGGACAACGACGCACCATGCAGCAGACACTCGAAGTAAAAACTCGCTCTATAGGAGGATTTTTCAATTAGTAAGAGAGTTCGCATATAGATGATGTGTCTGGGATTTAGTATTAAAAAAATTAAATAAACATTAATAGGACTAATTTGTAACAATGCAGATACAAACGTCTCATCACAAAAACTAATAAATTATCTTTATAAAACAACAATATTCGTATCTTAACATGTTTTACTTAGAAATACAAATCTAAATTTATTTTAAATAAAATAGAAAACTATTTTCCAATTACAGTTAAAATGTATTCATTAACACTTTATAAATAAAAACCTCTTACAAAATTCCAATAAATCAAGAAATATCATTCATAAATAACAATTGATTTACACTTGTGTTACATAGGAATTCCTATGTAAATGTTTGACATTTGAGATTTTGTCCCAGGACAACGACGCACCATGCAGCAGGCACTCGAAATAAAAATTTCTGCTATAGCTGTCATTCGTCGCTCGGTCAAATTTTTCGGAGCGATCACATACGCGATTACATTTTATATGTCATTCATATATCAAATAAACGTCAAGAATATATTTATAAAAAAATAAAATAATTAATAAATAATTTTATTGTTTTAAGAAAAAATATTTGCTATGGAAAAATAAAAATGTGAAAAAACTGTCATTTTTCAACTCGGATTCGACTCCGATTTTTGACGTGATAACGTTTTACACCGCATGTTCAGAAAACTAACCCGACATTTAGCCCTTGGTCGGGGGCAATTACTCATCATCATCAACTATACGCATTACTTTTAATTTACAGATATGATTGCTTAGATTGGTCCTTCGGCTTTATGTGTCACGCATAATATTATTGCAATGACGTAGGCGGCAAAGTAACCCGCACCGCGAACCTCCGATTTCGACCGATTTAAATGCTTGAACCAGTGTAGCGAGAGAATGGATCATCCGATCGGAGATCCGATGGCGTCAATTTTTGCGTAAAAAATCAGTGGTAGCTAATTAATTTTAAATTAAATTATTTAATCTCCACATAAATTTTAATTAAAAATCTAAACTACAAAATAGGGATTTATAGAGATTGAGGGCACTATAGCAAGAGAATGCCTCATCAGATCGGAGCAATTCGGTTATTAATTTGTACTTAATAATACCGTGGCAGATAATTTATTTTAAATTAAAATAATTAATCTCCACATTAACTTTAATTAAAATTACAAAGTACAAAACAGCGATTTACAACGAACCATATGAGAATCACTTATCTGATCGGAGTAATTCTGGTGTCAATTTGTGTTTAAAGAAACTGTGGCAGATAACTTATTGTTAATTCAAATAATTAATTTCCACATAAATTTTAATTAAAATTACAAACTACAAAATAGCGATTTATAATGCTTGAGATCACTGTAGCGAGAGAACCCCTCATGCCTCATCTGATCGGAGCAATTCTAGTGCTAATTTGTGCGTAAAAAAACTGTGGCAGATAATTTATTGTAAATTAAAATAATTATTGAAAAAATGCAATTGGGAAAGGTTGGGAGCTGGAGCCCCACATAGTCCATTGGCTATACACAGCAGTAGTCAGACCCATTCTTCTGTATGGGGTAACAGTCTGGTGGCCTGCTCTGGACAAAATTGTCAACCTAAAGTTGTTGACAAAAGTTCAGAGATCAATGTCTCTGTGGATCAGTGGTGCAATGAGGAGCACATCCACTCAGGCACTGGAGACTCTGCTATTTCTGACTCCTCTAGATATCTTGGGAAAACAGTGGGCAGCTTGCACTGCCATACGACTGAAATCCACGTTAATGTGGACCTGCAATAATACAGGGCACTCATCTATACTTTGTAACAAAGGGCTTCCCAAGACCACCGACTATACTGTCCCGTCACTATCTTTTGATAGAAAATTACGGACTATTATCCCATCCAGAGAGGACTGGATGATGGATGCAGTTTTGGAACCAGGAGTTTTAAACTTCTTCACTGGTGGTTCAAAACGGGATAGAAGAGTAGGGGCTAGGGTGTTCTGCGAGGAACTCATGTTATACATCTCCTTTTGTCTCCCTGACTACTGTAGCATTTTTCAAGCTGAGGTAACTGCGATAAAGGAAGTCGTGGACTGGTTGAGGTATAATGTAATATCGATTTGTGATATCCGCATATATACGGACAGTCAGGCTGCCATTAAAGCGCTTCAATCACACCTTCTCACGTCGAAAGTAGTCTAGAACTGTCTCTCATCTCTTAACGAAATGACAGATCAGTTCAACATCCATATCATATGGGTGCCAGGACATTTCGTTAGTACGGGGAACATTAAAGCCGATGAACTGGCTCGACGTGGTACAACGGACCACATTTCAAACAGCAAAAAGGATATTGAAATGCCTCTTGCGGTATGTAAACTGCTGCTTCAGGAGGAAGCCAGTAAGTTGACGAATGACAGATGGTCAAATAGTACCTCATGCGTAATAACTCGGCAGATCTGGCCAAAGTTGAACTCGGCGAGATCCAAACAGCTGATCTCACTTCAGCGGAGTCAGATCAGTGTGGTTATTGGAGTGATTACGGGGCACTGTCTCATAGGCAAACATGCGAGTAGACTTGGTTTCTTCTCACATGACTACTGTCGTAGTTGCGAGGGCGAAGAGGAAGAAGAGACAGTACTTCATCTTCTTTGCACCTGTCCTCGTCTGGGACGAAACAGACTGAATTTTCTAGGAGCACCCCTTTTCAACGACCTGGCGGAGCTCAGCGGGAAGGACGTCAGGAGTATCCAGCGCTTCATAGCAAGCTGAAAGTGGTTTCAATGAGTTGGAGGAAAATTTTTAAATTGTGGTATGGCTACGGACCTTTTTGTGTCTATGCCCGGTCCTGGTGGACCGCAACCCAAACCTAACCTAACCTAACCTAGAAATAATTAATTTTCACATAAATTTTAAATAAAATGTATATCTACAAAGTGGCGATTTACAATGCTAGAGAGCACTATAAAGGGGAAATGCCTGATCTGATACACTAGCCTCGGCGCCTTTGGGAGACACTTGTCTGGAACTCACATTCATCAGGCCCATCTCCGCTGAGACCATGCGCTTCATATCGTACATCTCAGATGGTAATAATAAAGAAATTTATTTTAACAAACCCATACATTTCTCGCACCTCTTATAAACGTTATCACGGAAAACACCTACGGCCGTGTAGCAGACACAGCCTACCCCGAAATTTTTTATTTTTTCGCCGATATGTATTTCGGTATGTCATACCATTTTCTAGGCTTTTTTTGTGTGTCAACTGGAAAACCACATAAGCGCTAATAATTTTTCAAAAATACGTTTAATTTTTAGAAAATTAAAGCGTGAATTCCATTGCGAATAATAGTTTGTCAGTCAAAATAAAGTGAGATAAAAATATATAATCTGTAGTTGTGTGAATGAAACACAAAATGAAGTCAGTCAAAATTGTATCTACAAAAAATGTGTAGCTGTATTAGTGGATCGCCATAATTATGGTCAAAAAGCAAAACCTTCTAAAATTCTCTCTTGTAAAATGAATGTAATTTAAGGCGCGCTAAATGAAAATTTAGCATTTTTTAAAAATAAAATTGTTAGTTGATCAACAATATTTACTGTATATTAATAATCTAAAAACCATCATTTAACGATGTAATGGCAATGAGTTTAGGAATTATGTACTTATAAGAAAAAATTAGGGCTTGCAGATAATAATTGATACAATATTACACAAATTTTGGTACAGCACAAAAACGAATAAATTGCTCACAAAATGATTAAAAAGAACAGAATAAAGGCACGCATTATACCTTTAACAAACGATTATAAATTTATTGGTCGTAAATTTAATTTCATCAATACAAAAATCTTGTTACTAAAATCAACATACTTCACTGGCGCAGAAACAAGAATTATTTCGGACATGTCAAAATTATTACTCACCGGTGCTGTAATAATTTGGTTGCGTACAGTTCAACATTAATTTATCACAGAAAAATTATTTCTCACAGAATTCGGACGCGTCCTAAGAAATTACGTGACGCCATCTTTAGGACAAAGCCAATAGATCATGTTTTCCGAAAGAGGCAGCACCATTGTTGAAAGTACAGAGCTTTTTCTGAAAGAGGCAGCACGGTCAAAAAAAGTACAGAGCGTTTGCCAATAGATGTCACTATACAATCAAAAAATATTTCTGTCGTTTTTCAAAAGGGGATAGTCAAAATCAATATTAGACATTTTTTTCTGTTCTAGTTGCGTTGCGATATTACCTCGAATTTAAATATTATATTTTTAATGACTAATTAAATTTACAAACTTTTAAATAAATGAAATTAACTGAGTGAAAATGTGGCGTCTATTTTGCTTCGTTCAGTGGTGAGTGCTGCCGTCTCTACTCAAGAAACAGGTACTAGCATTTAACGGCACGCAAGAAGCAAATGTTTGCTTCACGCTTTACTACGAAAATTATGATGATTCCCTCAACAGCTATATGCTTTTTGATTTATATTTATATTTTAAATTTAAATATAGGATATTGCGGCACTTATTCGACGCTCTAACACAAGCAGATAACAAGCAAACAATTTTTGCAAAATCGGTTGATAAATTTATTTTATATTTTTAGTTAGCAGATTTATTCCTGAAATGCAAAAATTGTATACTCGAAATTTTTGTCTTGACTTGACTAGCAAGCAAGCAAATAATCAAAATTTTGCGAACGTTTTAAAATATTCTACAAAATAATGTCAGATCATTTTGTTCGAATTTATTTTACTTCATATTTGGGCAAAAGATTAATTTGTAACAAAACTAGTAATAACAAGTGTTTACTTATTATAGTATTTAGTATTTAAATTTAAGATTTTTGAAATTTTGCATATCCATATTTTCAAATGGTTTTTGACGATGATGATCAATAATTTTTACTGACGTTATTTTTATCATGTTTGGTTAAAGACAAATCACAAAATTTTCACTTGTTTACAAAGATATTTGCATGTTGACTGAAAAAAATACACTGCATTGCTACAACGATCGAGTATAGTAATTTTGCTGTAATCAAATTCTCTATATTTACCGATTTGCGATTTGAGAATTGTTAAATTGCCTAGTATGTGTCCTATTATGGAAGAGATATGTAATAGAATTGATTTTTCAGGGCGCCAAACTTTTATTGCCCCAGAACGCTCAAATTTGTTAAAACGGCCCTGACTTTACTATACAAATAAAGAGGAATTACATATCCTAAATTTCTAAAATTAATTCAACGCCAAGATGTTTTATCTTCAAACTGATAAAAGAATGGAAAAGATTAAGGATTTTATTTAAATTAGATTAAAAATAGAGGTTTAGTTTTAAAGTCACACTCCTGCAAACAACAGTATATAGATGACATTGTTCACAAAAAATGGGGAAAATAGGAAACAAAATTCATCTCACTATCGACATGCCATCAATCTTTCTATCGACTATCAAACAAAAAAAAAAAACTTAAAGAAAAATCTAAGGATTATGCAAATTTTGAAGGTTGTATTTTAAATTCTATATAATAAAATAACTAAATTATTATCATCCAAAGTGTTTTTTTTTTTGTTTTTCAATAAACCATAAAATTATAATTAATATTGTTAAATTAATTGTAACTAAAAGTAAATAAATAATAATGTAAATTAGGTAATAAAATTAATTAATTAATAATAATTATTGTGCAAAAATTGTTTAATGGATTTTAATTAAATAAAAACGGTCTAATTAATAATTCAAGCATTTTTTTTGTTATTTTAATTTTGTTAGTACATTTAATTAATATTTTGCATTAATTAATTAATTAAATTATATCATTTATATATAATATAAGAAATGGATAAAGAAAGTTTAAATAATTAAAATGAAAACCAAATAAATAAATAAAAGTAATATTTAATTTACCTTTACTTGTGGACTGACTAAATACAATAATGGATTACTTCTTAATCTTTCTGAATTTTCAATTTGTTTACGTATTTCTTCACGTCTAGCTGTACCCAATGCTGACACTTCTTCGCGGCTCATTGCATCTTTTTTCGGTATACCTTGAACATCAGGTAGAGATTTTTTTCGTTGAAGTGGTACCATCGAAATTGGAACACTCTGCAAATTTATATGTAAATACAATTTTTATTTTAATAAATTTGTGAGAAAATATATTTAATTAAATAATTATTTATTATAATAATATGATAACCTCTACAGGTGGTGCGACAATCCAACTTTCTGAGGCCCGTCGAGCCAATAAGGCCGGTGAATACATAATATCTTCTTCTTCTTCATCATCCACTTGATACCAATTCATCCTAAATATAATTATTCAATATTTAGAATCAATTTGCATTCAAATTTTCTTTTTATTTATTTTATTTTGAATTTTTCATTCATTAATATGTATGTATATCCAAAAGCTCAAATTAAAAACAATAAAATTAAATAAAACAAAATATTAAAAAAAAAATGTTGCTGGCAAAATCACAAAATCCTTAGATTTTATTCTTTCCCATATTATTATTGGATACGTCTCGATCGATGGCATTTAACCTACATTTTAAGTTTAGTGAAGTTTGCCATATAATTTTTTATTTTAGCATGTGAGAATAAAAGAAACAAGACAAATTCCATTTCAAATGCTCATTTGGGGAATAATTTACAGAATTAATATTTTCTGTACTATAATATTATGTTTATGTAATATGTAGTTCTCTCAACATTAAGGACTAACAGCACAGAATATTGTACTTTTATGAGAGGAATACTTTAATTAATGGCGTTAAGATTCAGTAAAAAATGTTTGGCATACAACTTTTTTGTTTTATCAATTGAGACATTGGAATTGTGCCAGACTAGCGTATTCACTCAATTAAGGAATTTTCAGTGTGTATGCATGATTGATTATTCATTATAAATAGAGTCGCATAATTAACAGTATGGGATAACAAAGTTACACAAATAAATATCAATTACTAATTGATGTTAATAAAATATGGCTGAGCTGATAAATATTATCAGACAATTAATTTCATGTAACATAATTCGTTTGAACTGTATACAATTAAAGGATTTTTTTGTGCAAAGTCAAAATTACTTGTTGTTTCAAAGTATGGATTGTACAAAATGCGTTATGCCCTCACACACACACACGAAATAACTGCTAAATGCCAGATATTTACACGTTTGTTATTTTTGCAATAAAATAAAAATATCTACATTTTTTGAGATATTTTTGGAGGTTTATTATAGATCCTGTTGTTTTATTAATTTTCGTTATAATTTTCGAGCATTTTAATTAAATAAGTATAGTAAATTATAATATATTTTGGGTATGGTAAATATTTATATATGCTACGTTTTTTGTATACACGTTAAATCGAATTATTTTGTGCCGAATTTGTAATTAAATCTAATATTCGATGTTAATATAAAACAAACATCTGGACTATAATTTTTTGATTGACTTCGGCAGTATAACAACTTAAACCATTCCTTAATTTTGTTTATACAGGGAGGGGGGCGGGGGCAAGTTCAACTTGCGTCAAACCCTTTTAATTTTTTATTCGTTTCGATTTAATTAAAATAAAAAATATTATTATTTACAACCAAACAGCTGCTTTAATAATAAAATATAACAGTGGCTGAATATTTAAAGTGGTTTTGCAAAATACTAAAATGTACTAACATTTTCTTTTAAAAATAATTTAAATGCCAAACTTAGTAGTAATTTATGTTTATGTATAAAATTGACTCATTAAAAATATTATTTTTATTAAGAACAATCACATTTTCTCATTTATAAAATTTCCGTAGAGCACATCATTTTTTTGTTTTTCACTTTCGGAAAATTAAAAAAAAAAAAAAAATATTTTTATAAATAAATAAAAATAAAATTTGATTACATTTTTAAATTATTTTCTACTTAAAAATAATTAAGAAACAAATGAAAACGAAAGAATCAACTATAAAAATTTTCTTTTCTTATAAAAAAAAATTTTCCTTCATACATATATATTTTGTAGGTATTATTGTTATTCCGAATTTTTGTACTAAGCACCGTATCAAAGCACGACACTTTAATTTTATTATTTGTTGAGCGCACTTAAAACTGTCACACTTATTATGGAAAATTAAAATAATTTAAAAGTTTGGTGATTTCCGCTCGATTGAGCTTTCGGCAATAATAATATAATTTGACATTCCGGAATGAAGTTAGTAAATTTTTTGCGTATTTTAAATATAAGCGCGCATTTTTCTTACGAATCCCGAATCCAACCAAGCACTATTATCTAACTATTATTTTATTAGTTTTATTTTAAATATCACTATTTAAATTATTTAATTTTTATTATTAAAAACAGTCTTCGAAACTCCGAATGTGTTAAAAATCTAAATTTGAACTAAGCTGAATAAAACGAAACATTCACTGTGAAAAGTTATTTCGAGCAGCAAAAAAAAAAACAAAAAAATGACTTCGGTAAAAATTTCTCGGTAAAATTAAAAATATAAATATATAAATACGTGTATTTATCTATTTTCCCGGTGATTTAATATATAATTTTCACGTTATTATTACAAAAGGCGCTGTTGATAATTTTTCTAAATTTTATTTATTGCTTTAATTGATCAATTTGTGTGATGTGAAATTTATTTATTTACTTTGTGTTATGTATTCAGTTATTCGTATGGCGGATCCACATACAACGTGGTATTGTTGATCGATTATTATTTTTAAAATGTATATTCTCCGCACTGAATGATCTATTTTTGTATGTTATGTACATACATACGGTTAATGGTGAGTATGTGAGCGAGCCGAAACGAGAATGAAAATGAAGAAATTTTTTGTGTGACACATACGTGAAAATTATAATACATATATTAAATTATGTGGCAACGAATATGTTTACAGAGTTAATTGTTTGGCGCACGATTTGTTTTTCTTGTTGTTGCTGTTTGCCATGTTCAATGAATTTCATTTAATGGCAAATAAAAATCACAGATGATAAATTTCGGTAAGTTGAGAGACAAAAATACAGATTAGAAAACTGGAATAAACTTTGGGTAATGTCAATATTGTAGAAAGGCCAATTTATTTCATACATGTTCAATTTTAATTTTATTTACTAAAGAAGATCATAAAATGCCAGGCGCCTCCGCTATAACGGAATAATAAAAATTTATTAGAATTTTTCCTTCCAAACGAAATGAAACAAATTTGTTTATTAGTTTTGTGTGCTGTTTAAAAATTATGAAAAATGTCAGAAGATATATTGTATAAATTTTATTTGTATTTTTCATTTTTACTTGTCTAAATAAAATTATGAAAATAGAACAGATGCTAAAATTTAACTTGCCACAGCAATGTACCCAATATTTGACGACATGAAACAAAACAGCAAAGAAATCAATTAAATTTTAAAGTTGGTATTAGGGTGTCAAATTGAAACTGTATACCCATTCGAAAGATTAACATAAAAGCGACTTGTCGATTATCGCTTTTAATGCTAATTGCTATAAAATACTTTCAATTAATTATTTTGATCGATCGATGAACTAAACACGAAAATACCTTCTATGTTATGAGAAATATATAGTTCATTAAGGAAACGAGGACACGACCTAATTCTATCTATATGTATACTAAATCAGGGGTGGTGAATCTTTTTGAGTTTCTTAAGGCCGTCAAAATTCCATCCGGCAAATTTGTTTTATGCAAATAATCATGGCTATAGGCTTCTAATCAAGTAACCCTGGTCGATAAGGCCTAACGTCTAATCTAAATATTTTGTCATTATTTTTTGTGCTGTGACAGTTGTGTAATTATATTACTTACTCAGGTTACATACGTTTGTGTAATAGAGTACGGTAAAAAAAAATTCAATGCATTTTGAATATAACAAGAAGACAGCTAGAGAGATAGCAAGAAGACATCAATTTTTAAAACATTTGTACAGTGGAAACACTTAACCCTGTATCTCGGTTGAACAGACCATTCTTTGTCCCCCTCAACAATTTTTTTCAGCATATACATGTAGAACAATTTTTTAGGCATTTCCGTGGCATTCTTCAAAAAAATTATGCATGGCAACAACTTAACTCTGAGGTTCGGCTCTTTTAAAAATTAACCGGAGACACGCAGAAAAGGAAATATGGTATAACGTAAAATCAGTTCCTAAAGGATTCACAAATCACCGATAAAATTTTAGCACAATACAATTGTTTTGTGTATTCCATACTTATATTTCATCCCTTGCTTGTAATGTGTTTATCTAATTATACATTTAACCCTCTAGATAGATAGTGAACGTCCAAATTCAGCTATTTCTGTGAGAGGGGGCTGTTTTTGAAATTTAGTGGCAGAGCAATTTTAAAATTGACGTATTTTCATTTGTTTCCAGAATTGTTGTCTAGATGTGTAGGGCTTTTTATCCGAAGAATTCTAGCCGTTTGTACAAAATACACAAACCATCATCATTTATATTGTAAATAGTGCGACTCGATTCGAGTTGAGGTTTAGTTTGGAAAAACTTGACTGGTAGCAAGCAATTTGCTGTCTCACAAATTTTAATTTAATTTGTTTGCTTTTCGATGTTCTGCATGGATTTTGCGAGTATGTATATCATTTTCGTAACAAATTTGCTAATTAAAAGTATCGAGTATACCGTTTCTCGTGTCTTTTGCAAAAATTGCTTGTTTATCTGCTTGCTAAAGTATCGAGTATGTGGCGGAATATGAATAAAGTGCTTCAACATCCAAATCAGAAATAAAAATTGCGAATTTTGGTTTTCATTATTCTTGCTTTTTGGCAAATTTTTAGGCCGAGTAAAGTTAACTTCAACGACTCGACTCCGTATATATTGGAAAAGATAACCATTCAAGTTAAGAAAATAGGCATAATTTGAAACTTTCAAAAAATTTCAGAAAATTCAACTCTAAAAATTTTAAAGAATTCGGAAACATTTCAAAATATTTATCATTTAAAAATTCAAAAAAATTTGAAAAAAATTATGAAACACATGAATTTAAAAAAAAAATTTAAAAATTTTCAAAAATTAAAAATGCATTAGGGTACGTGGAAAAAGACGAGTTTGAGCCGATATTTTGATGGAATATTTTGGTTTTTGTTGCAAAACATATTCGTGTATTTTTATTTGTTTTTTATGCTACTTAAACGCCCATAACCACCGCCCCCTAACAACTTCTGGCCTAATTCTGGACAAAGTCTGGCCTAATTTGGATGAAACCCTATAAACATCTTGAAAACCTTTCGATATATTGTAATTTGACAATATGTATCTGGCGATGTTTCTTAACAGAGGTAGGTACTTGGCCGATATATTCTAAAATAATTTTATTTAAATTTATTTATTCTGAATTACTGAAATTTGGAAAATTTTGGAGGGTACCTTTTCGACAAAATTCGAAGTATCGAAAGCATTAAAAATGCCAAAAATATTTTTTGTGTTCAAGCCCACTTAAGAGTCCGAAAAAATAAAAGAAAATGTCTCTTAGTGTGTCTGGATGTTTCGGTGTCTGTACCCATGAGGTATCTCGAGAAAGGCTTTTCCGATTTGATTTTTTTCCAATCTGTTTGTCCAATGAGAATCGCACACCTGCCATATACATAGACTCAAAACAACGTGTCTATCAACACGTGGTATTGACACGTGATTTTCTCTCCACGTTAACCAATTTTTTATAAGTGCTGGTTTGAGGGTTGAGTTGGATGTTGAATTTGGCGTTGATTTGAGGGTGGAATTGGAGGACGATTTGGTTGAGTTGGGATCTAGGGAAGGGTTCAAGTTAAGTGGAAGTTAATTTGAATTGAGTTTATTTACGCATGCGTTTTTCGGGCCATTTTGTTTTGGGGATTAATTAAGTTGAAGGCTGAGCTTGGATTGGTTGAATCATTCAGTTGGGGATTTATTTGGGAATTGAGTTGAAATTTAAGTTGGTATTATTGGGTTGGATTAATTAGGTGGTTGAGTTGAGGTTTTTGATGGAGGTTAAATTGTAGGAAACCAATTCATACCGACCCGTGTGCTATAGGTTCACCATTGCTGATTGGGAAAAATATATCGATTTACACATAACATTAATTTCGATATTCTATGTATAAGCCACCCCAAATGAATTGAAATTATGATTAGATTTCCTTCTAATTTATAACCAAAATTATTGTGTTGTCCGGAAAAAAAACCTGCAATCATAAAAACTTCAAGTATGGTGATTATCTATCTATACTACGCGTAGATACCAAATTATTTATGTATACAACATATCCACATTAAATTCGAACATTTCAATTCATTTATATTCACAATAGAAAAAAAAGAGTTGAACAGACGAAAATTGATTTGAAACAAAAAAAAAATCTATTTTTGTCTATTTCATGTACATACTTTGTTTTGCCTGTATAACTTTAAGTACAATCAAACTATTTTGGCACTATACGTATTGTCACACCACTATATATGTAGAGGCTGCATATAATATAAATGTTGAATAGTAAAATAAAAATTAGAAAACTTACCTTTAATTTTGCACCACCTCCACCACCACCACCGCCACCTCCTCCGCCCCCACCACCACCCCCACCAATTGGTGTCGGTTTACTTGCTAGATACAAACTTTCGGTACGTTTTGGTTGTGCAAATGACGGTATAATATCTTGTCCCAATGTTTTTTTCCGCAATACAACATCTTCAAATGGTTGATCTGGTGATGTGAACATAGCTTGCTGTGTTGGAACTTGATATAGCGGTGTACCAGAACGTGAACCATTACCCGTAGGAACTGTACCATTACCAGTTGATGTTAGACCACGCATTTGAGAACCAGCTCGAACGTTTCGATCTAATATTGGTGCTTCATTTGATATCATTCCTATTGTACGATCAACGGATGGTTGGCGCGATGGAACACCACTTAATCGGCTTGTTGCACGCGCATAGCGATCTACGGACGAGTCTCGACTCGGTGGCCTTTTATAATGATCAAAATAATCAATTGATGCTTGATTTGTACTCCCTAACATTGGCCGATTACTATCCGATACTAATTTTGAATTTCGACGTAATGTTGATGTTCGTTGTATGGCTTGTGAATTGTGATCTTGCGTCGTGTTATACATATCATAGGATGGATTTTGTTGTTGCATTTGTTGTTGCTGTAATTGTTGTTGCATTTGTTGTTGCTGTAGCTGTTGTTGCATTTGTTGTTGTTGTTGTTGTTGCTGGTATTGCATTGAGTCTTGTTGGTACATTATTGGTTGCTGCTGCGGCTGTTGATACATAGGATTGTAATTGGATTGGAGAGTTTGATGTTGATGCTGCTGCTGCTGTTGTTGTGGTTGTGGTTGTTGTTGTTGTTGTTGTTGGTGTTGTAGTGGTTGTAGTGGGGGTGATATATGTGACTGTTGCATATTCATACCAGGATTTTGCATTTTATTTTGCAACTGTTGCATCTGCTGTTGATGAAGTTGATTCATTTGAGGATTGAAATTGTTGTTACTAAACATTTGTTGTGGCTGTTGTATTTTTACATTGTTATTCATTGGACTATTGCTGTAATCTAGACTATTTTGTTTAACACTTTGATTTAATTTAACCGAATTTATATTATTCATCCCTAAAGAGCCATAATCTAGTGACGACGATTGTTGTTGCAACGGATTATTTTGATTAAATTGTGGTTGATTTTGTTGTTGTGGTTGCAGCAAATTTTGATTTGGTTGCGTCGGTTGATTTTGTTGGGGATGTAACGAATTTCGTCGTATGGTTGCTGTATAAAATAGTTTTTGATTAGTTGTTGCAATAGGCATTAAATTGTCTGGACTTTTGTTGCTTGATGGAATTAGGCTAGGATGATCTTTTGGAACAGTCATTTGTGGTTTATTCATACCTAAAATTTGTTTTTGTTGTGCTTGTTGAACTTGTGCCGCTTCATCAGATGTCGGCGCTCGATATCGTTCACGATTTCTTATTCGTTCGAATCGTTCAAGCGCACCAGTTTTGAAATCGGGCGCAAATTCTCGCGCCGTTGCTATCGCAACATCACTATCAACTCGTGCATGATCAGCTGACGTGTCAGCTAGTTCAGCCTTCCCTCGTGCCGTCGCCGTCCGTGAAATAGCAATATCAGCTTTCTGTAGTGCATATTTAGAAGCACGTTGTGCTGAATTAACTGCGGCTTCTATTCTCTCGCGGAATTTGGCCGATCTTATTAAAAATATGTGTTTCTTCTTTTGACTTGTTATCAGCACATTATTTTTATATTTTCCTTCTTCCTTGGAACCATCACGAAATGTTGTTATGCCATAACCATACTTTTTATTATTGTACCATTCACCTTCGTACCTAAAATTCCACAGAAGATATTCACAAATAAAGACGAAACTATCGAATTTACTAAATACAATACCTCAGACCGTCACTTCGTTCTGAAATACCATAACCACAACGTTTGTCATTCTTCCATTCGCCCATATATACTTCTGTCACACTTGCATCTAAATGCTCATCTTCAACTATAAAACTTGCATTCGAGTCGGTATGCATGGATCTAGAAATGAACAAATGCAAATTAGAAAATGGATGACTTGTTAGAAATTTAACTTAACTTATTTGTCATTCCTGATTGGGACGACTCCGTACTAAGCCATGAAGCTGTTGATGCTGTCGATCGTATACTCCCAGATCCACCGGTCCCTCGTTTTTCTAAATCACCTGTACTCTTTTGTTTCCTTATCTTTAAACCCTTTAAGATAAAAAATAAAAGTTGTGTCTTTCATTTCATTAAATGAATCAACTGTTAAAATCACATACCGCTAAAAGTCCTTTTTTTGTTTTTTCTACTAAACTATTTCGCCGCGCTGGTGGTTCATCCGATTTAGCTTTTAATACAAAACCACCTCGTGAATCATCTAGTCGGTGATTACGTTTTTCTGCTGGATCTGGTGTAGGTGCATTATTGCCACCTGCGCCCTCATTACTACGTAATGATGTCAGTGACTCTCGTAAATTTGTCTTCGGCCGATAATGTGACGCCAATCCAAATGGAGCTGACTGACGTACACCATAACCATGACGCATTCCTCGCATCCATTGCCCTTGATAGGAACCTATTTGAAAATTATAAACAAGTCGGGGATGACTTAGGTATCCATTTATTGTTAAATTCTTATGCGCACACATACCGATTTTCCAACTAACTTACACCATCACTCTCTCATATACATACATACATAGTTAAAATTTAAAACCGAAATTTTTTCTAATGTCAACCGTTTTTGTTTGTTTTATTTCAATTTTACTGTGTATAAGCAAGTATTTGCTAAAAATAACAATTTTGCGATGAACGGCGGCAGTATAAAATTGCGTAATACAAAAATACTATACAAGAGCGCGAATGTAGAGTTTAGAGTGTATTCAGTATTAAAAATCGGTATTATGCACCTGTTAATTGATATATAAATGTCTTTATTTATAGAAGCAAAAAATACAAAACAGACAAAACTATATATAAATAATCATACCTCCATCAGCATAAGTTTCAGAACCATAACCATCTTGTAATCCACTTGCCCAAGTGCCTTCATATTTTGCCGTCGATGTACTACTTTGCCTAACACCATAGCGTCCTTTAAAGCCACCTGTCCATTCACCGCGATATATCCATCTGCCACGTGATTCAATACCTAAACCATGTCTTTTACCATTTTGCCATTGTCCCTCAAACGATGAGCCGCTACAAATTAAACAAAAACAAAAAAATTAAAAAGTTATTATTTTACATTATACAAATCGCTATTAAATTGGTACAACAGGGCGGATTCATATTTTATATTAGCGAAAATCATAAAGAGAAGATAACATCTGAAAATAATAATAAAAATGGTTTCTTATACAGTTTTTGGTACTGCTGCTGTAAATCATTTAAGTGGAAAAATTAATGTTTATTACACTAATAAGTAGTAATAAGAAAATGTTTTTCTTTCAAAATGCCATATGTGCCATCAATAAATTTTTTTCATTTTGTTGCTGTTATGGGTTAAAATTTAGTCAATATCGGAAATTTTTGATGTGGTTTCATTAATTAATTATTAAAATTCTTCATTAACAATTTTACTTTTTTTGCCTTTTGCTTGATTTACTTTTACCTCAACCTTTTTTGTGGTTGTTTACATTTTTTAATTACTATTTTTGTACACAAAAACATTATTTTGGTACAGCAAATCGAAATTTATTTAAGAAAAATTTCAGATCTATATTTTGTATTGATTCGCCTCAAACGAACAAACACACCTTTGTAGTGCCATCAGTGATACCTACTTATAAACTCGGCTACTAAAATGTTTTAAAAATATGAAAATATAAGTCGGTGTTTCAGTCTTAAAATTCAGTTGGGCGGGGGGGAGGGGGGGGGGGTAGTAAATCACAAATTCGAAATTAATAATTTTTTATAAATTTGGTAGTTTAACTCGTTTACAAATTAGCCAGTTCATTGGGAGATTCGAATAACATGGGCGCGTTTTTTGCTCGGCGAATTTACTAAAGTACAACTACATCTTACTAAAATCCTGCCTTGTTGATAGCGAATTGCGGAATGAATTTTGGACTAAGTGCAAAATACTAAAACTTTCGTGCTACACCATTTTGAGCTGCGCCGTTATAATTTTCATATCCAAACTTGTAGCTTTCGGGATCTAGGTGATCGGCTGCTTCGACTTGTCTCTGTCCTCAATCTGCTGAAAAGTTCGACTATACGTTATTCATAGCCAAATTAAGAGCAAAAGTAGGGATTTTAAAATGATTTCGGCATCTATACTATTACATAACCTAAGGTATGTGGAAAGCCGTGTCATTTTATGACAGCTTGTTGCATCTTGCTTGCATAACAACTTCGGACTCAATTCCAACCAAAAAAACTGTGATTTGATAAATAATTGTTCTAAAACCCAAAAGAATTTGTAGTACAAAAATTCTTTACAACTTTACAAATTTCTATTAATTTGTTTCCTCCGTCTGAGAAAATGAAAAGGTCGAAAATATTAGAGAAAATTCATATAAAGAGGAAGCTTTGTGTATTTTACAATGTCTTCTTTCAAAATATTAAAAAAATGGTGTAATAAACCATTTCTAAAGCAAAGCATAGTATTTTTACTCTGTGCAAATTCAAAATAATTTTCGGTTAATGTAGGCCGTATATATCCAAACGAACAAATTCTTGATGAAAATTGAGCTGTCTTGCAAAATGGAAATTGAACTGAGCTATTATAAAGCTCTGAGAACAGTTAATGAGAAAAGACGAACAACAATGAATACAGAATTATACAAGTGAACTCTCGGCCAGAAGTGCCGTAGAAAATGCCTTTCAAGGTGATTATGTGACATGAGTATTTATTAAAAAAATGAAAATATCGTTAATTACCAAAACTAAGAAGCGCGGCAAAGGCTAAATGAAAGAGTCGTGTACTTTCCACTAATTAGAAACCATAGCTTAGATCTGTAGAACAGGTACACAGAATTGTAAATATGTATATGCAGTTGAACTAAATTGAGAAGAAACTAAATATTCTTCCCTCGTTTTCTTGGCTAGTATGCTAACTTGAAAACTACATGTGCTAAAGAAAACTCCCAATTTAATAAAATGCAGCCTCCACTGCACTAAATGTCATAAACGCAAGGGTACAAGGCAGCGGTTGAATTTGTTCCTTACATACTCAGTCGATCTACCAACATTCGACAACATCAGTATTTCAATGGTGTCCCCTCAACAAACTTTCGTTAAATATTTGGTTCTTCATTTTTATAGAAGATAGGTATGACTATGGAGCAAAACAAATACCACAACGAACAATTAGTTAGGACAGTGAAAATATGTGTGCACCCTATATAATTTTACCTGTATTATTAAAAATCTTCCAATGGTTTTGTAAAATGAAATGGACATGAAATGGAATTTAGGTTGGGCAACAACAAAAACATTTAACGATCTAAAAAAACAACAATTAAAACATTATTATAACAACAACAAAAAAAAAATACCTCGCGATTTCCCACGCCCATTTACAATCCAATTTAAACAACGATAAACAATATGGTTTATCAAGTAAGTTACTGGACATGAAAGCCCTAACATATAATGTAAATAAAATTAATTAAAAAAAAATGTTTTTCATACCAACCTAAACGTATAAATATTTATGTTTTCAGAAGAATTGAAAAACAATTTTTTATTACTAGGTACGAGCTAATTTGCAACACAGTTATATTGGGAAAGTATTGTAAAGGTGATTTTTGTTTTTTGAATTCGAAATTTCCTTATTTCTTCTCAAATATACATGGATGTATTGTACCGTAAGTTTTAGAAAAAATCCATGTTTGTTTGTCATCTGAAAAAAAAATTAAGCCCGCAATCAGACGTAGATGATCAATAAATACGAATTATCACGACTTGAAATCCTTTCAGAAGACAAACAAATATCGATTTTGATGTAGGAAAATCCATGTTTATTATCATCTGATAAGAAAAATTTAATAAAAAAGATTAAAAAAGTTATAGAACTATCTCATTTCTATGCGCATTGAGACGTCAGGGAACATCGATTTTTTAATTGTATTCGGTCATCTATTTACCTTTGTAATGTTTCTTCATGTTTCTCATACATATTGGTAGTTTTAGCTGGAATTGGAATTGCACAGTAATAGGTTTTAGTAACAGGTAGTTTATATTGTTTGGGTGCTGAGTGCTGTCTTATACGGTAGACTGACACAAAGTTAATCCAGATTTTCATTTATCCCGATTGTCGAAAATCGCGTTGTGAAAACGAAATAATCCAGCTTTTTGTGAAGATTGTGTAATGACAGTCGTCTGTCATCGATTTTCACCTAAACCAGATTATTTGTTTCCACAATGCGATTTTTGACAAAAATGACAAGTGAAAATCGCGATTAACTCTGTGCCTGTCTACTATTAGGCTCGCCGCATACCAAATTAGCCAAAACGAATTTTTCTCAACTTAAATCGCACTGCGGTCAAAATCTCATTGTATAGTTAAGTAATCAATAGAATATAGAATGAGACAAAAAAGCAAAACATGAGAAATGAAATACTGAATCATAAAATATTGTTTGTTTGTTTGTTTTTTAAATTTGCTCAGGCCAGATCTAATCTAGGATCCATAAGGCCAACGAGTTCTAACAGTAATTAAATTTTTTTTAATACGTAGTATTTAAATAACGGTTCTTCCAGAATCTTCTTAAAAGAAGCCATGGACGTCTCCGAATATAATTTTTATTTTAATTATTGTAGATTTCACCTTCGATTTGCACGAATATTATGGACCTTATACGATAACACGCAGTACCCGGAACCACATATTTTATTAAGTTGAAAATTCTGATACCCTCGCTCAGTTATACGATATAACGGGCCTTATACGAAAATGCGCAGTACCTGGGACCACCAACTTGATAAAGATGTTAACACTTCAAGATCTATATTGCGATTCATCATAAAATATTCAAACAAAATTTTCTTAAAGTCATAAACGTCAAAAATTGTAACCAGCTCCAATTGCAAAAAAACACGTGCAATAGACTCGGATACAAGACAGCTTTTAAATTAATGCCGGGTTCACAAAAACCAGATAAAACTGAAACATTATTTTATGGGGATAAGAGAACTTAAGGGTGTGGACCCAAAGAAAACAAACTCGAGCCACATTTTGACATTCATATACATTTGTTTTGTTTTTGTTTTGCTTCAAGTGTTACGCCCACACGTTTCGCCTTCATTTTTCGACAGCACTGGTCCTGTATAGGCAAAAATGAAAGACAAAACAAACAAAAACATTTTGATTTTACATATATCCATTTCCCATTTGGGACGGGATTACAGGACATTGAAAAGCCGGTAAATTCGAAAACAAAAGAGGGATAAAAGGCGCAGAGTTTTGGAGTTATCTCCATTTGTCTTAAAAGCCAGTGCCTTTGGTTTATTTCCGTTTTTCTGCAAAATACAAAAATTTGTTTGGAAGCTCCACAAATATTTCACGATTTGATCTTGCAATTTTTCCAAAAATTTGATCGCAAAATATTAAACAATTTTTCACAAAAATGCTATTTAATATTCGATAATTTTTCAACAAAACTTTTCACAGTTTTGTCGTAAAATAGATTACTAATTTGTGAATAAAATATGGATTTAAAGGTGAAAAAACAAAATTAAGTTGTCACAAAATATTCCACAAATTATTCACAAAAAGTCGACAAATTGATCGATAAAATTGTCATTTAAAAATGTGACAATTTTGTGAGTTTAGCGTATCGCTTTTCGACAAATTGTTGGTCAACTCAATTAAACAGGGTTACTGGGGAATTGTGTAACATTTATGTATCGCAAATGAATATTTATAAGAAGGAAACCCATTACAGGATGTAATCGGATTACTGGCATCTCAACAATTCCGTCTATATCTATATATACCATTAGGCACCAATCCTACAATAAAGAAGGATAAACAAAACTTTTATATTACGTAATAATTGGGGTTGCATGTATACTACTTTATTAAATTTCAAACAAAATCATTTTCATTCCTACAAAGGCAAAAACAATTTTTGAACATAGTATTCTATTATTGCGTGAATGTATTGCAAAGGAAATTTTTACGCCTCTATAACTTTGGAATCCGACCACCTAAAAATTTTAGCCATACCAGGTTTTTCTTATCTGATCAAGGTCTATAAGTCTGTCTTTGTTTCATGAAAATCGAATAAGTACTTTTCGAATTAATATTTGTTAACAGACATCAATAGCTGGGATATAAGGCATCTCTCTCACTCTAGCGCTTTGCTTGAGTTGAATTAAATCAAATTGTAGGCCATAAATGGGACTGAACACGACTCTCGATAACGATAAATTCGTCAAATGTAGTTATTTGAGATTAGAAAAGCATTTCGATTTTTGAACTTTTATGAATTACATGCAGGAAGAGAATGGGAAAAAGTTGAATTTACTCTACATATTTGATTGTGAAACAATAAATTTCAGAACAAAAAAATTTAAATTTACTCTAAAACTTTAATTGCAGCAACTCAATAAAAATTAACTAACCAAATTGTATATTATAAATGGAACTGAAAACGAATTTTTCGATAAACTCGTAAAATTTAGTTATTTGAAATTAGAAATACTTTAATAGTTATGAAAGTTTATAAATTACTTGCAGGAAGAGAATAGTAAAAATTTAATTCCCTCTACAAATTTGATTGTGAATCAATAAAAATTATCAAAACAAATTAAGGACCATATGAATATGAAAAAGTTGAATTTACTAGAACCATATATGGGAATGAACTTTTTATACAGTTGGGCGAGTAAATTACACTACGACATCCGAACAAAGTTCACAATGAACAAAACGTTTAATAGTATAGTGAATAACTTTTGAATTAATAACTTATTCGGCGCACTCAACACGTTCAGAAGTCACTAAAAAATAGGTCTCACACATCTCACGTGCACTGAAAAAAGTGTATAATCTGTGATAGTGAGGTCAAATATTCAAATAAAATGTAGATTTTATCTGCAGCACAACTACACATCTACAAGTGATACTATTCTACGTTTGAGAATATCTCAAAAGTAGGCCTCAACGTACTAGATATGCCTATTGTGTCGATAATTTTACAATTTTCTGCTGATACATATAGTTGTACACTACTTCTCAAAAATGAAATATCGCGGTCAACTGAGAATTATTGCTGCGATTTTTCATGAATAAATAGAATTCAGCGTTGGAACTAATGCAATCTACTAAATTTAGTCAGAAAATTTCGCTAACTTAGATCATTGTATTAAATTGTTAGACCAATACCAACAATCGTCTGGGCTTTATGAGACCATTAGAACCAAAAATTAGGTCTATATGTGAAGTCCACTATTGTCAGCAACCAACAAGCAACAAACCAACAAACCAAAAAGAAAAAGAACGCAAATTGTAAATTTTTTAGGAGCATAAGAAATTATTAACAATTTCCTTTATTGAGTTGTTGAAACAGAGAACAAGCTATTGTAAGTAATATTCAGGCTGACACTTCTTTTTGGCAGGTGCTTTAAATTGAAGGGCATCTTTTTTGTTATCAAGTTGTTCTCAGTTGAAATAAAAAAAATCTCGAACTAATCTAGAATATCGGAAAAATAAATGATCTGTTGTTTATAAAATTTGGGGCACGAATTTAGCAAGGTTTAATAAAATTAGCTATATTTAACAAATGTTGCTGTATGTGCACCACAAATTAATGCTAGATCGCCCAAAAAATAAATAAAACATTAGATTATTTCGGAGATAATAGAGCCGGATAATTATTTTTAAGAAGGAGGCGAAATTATTATGGGTTTACAATTTTAGTTTCGATCTGATGACAAGGAATATGAAACATTTTTTTCTCAAAGATCTCATCAGGCATTTTCTAGTTAAGGAAGTACATATTCAGTGTATACATAATTAGCAATTCAGTCACTATAACTAGATAAGATAACTGTGAATAAATGTTTCATATTCCTCATCATGAGATCGAAACTTTAATAGCAAGCTTTTAATAATTTCACCTCCTTTCAAGAAAATAAATAAGATGACGCCGCAATTATTTAGGGTATGCACTTTATCTACAAGTTACAACAAAAATTAAAATTGCATTGAAACATTTGCTATATTTTAACGAAACATTTTAACATTTGTTCCCCTTCATTTCCGCAAAGCTAAGTATGCTTCACAATCTATTATACATTTTTCATATAAATTTGAAGTAAAATTTAGCTAGCTAAAAAAATAAAAAATGCACACTTCGCTTGCAAAATTTTACTAATCGCTACACTGTTCCAAATAAAATTTTTTTCTCAAAATAATAATCCAAATATGTATATCTGTGATTTTGTAAAACTGAGTGGCGAATGACGATTAATCGCTTAATTAGGTATCGGTTGATGGGAAAGTCGATTAAAAAATTTACCGGTTCGTTAATCTTAACTAATTTTAATTTCCCTAAAACGGATTTTTTCATGGGATTTAACAACATTTTTATGGTATTTTCTGATATAACTAACGTCTCTGGAAATAACTTTTTCTGTTCTAATCAGTGGCGCTTCCTCATTATTCGTTTGAAGCGTTGATTATAAAATCTTCTGTGTTGAGTTGCTTTCCAATCGACCAACCGCCAGCACCCGCTAGTAGAATGGTTTTTGTCTCCGTAAATTATCTATAGATAGACATTCTACTAGCGGTTCACTAGCGGGTGCTTGCGATTGGTCGATTGGAAAGCAACTTCTTGTGTTCTCATACACAGGTTTCAATAAAAACTTAAAGCCGCGTCTAATTAATAATAGCCGATTTACATTCGGTGAAATTCTGCATAAGTAAACTAAGCTACAACGAGATAAGGCGCACAAAAATCTCTGTGACAAACAAAACCAGGCTATTTGTATAGGTTTTATATAAAATACAACTTTTGACCAATTTTGGTTATTCAAAAATCCATTTGACATCAAAACTGTAAAAAGTTAATAAGTTTGTAACGGTTTAAGTCACACATTCATCAGCCAAGTCAATTTTAACACAGAAAGGAAACCAAATGCTCTCACCTCTCACCGAAGAACATTCTAGATCACACTAATGTGGTTTTCCAGTTGCACAAAAAAAACCGGGCGAAACCGGGTTAAAAAATGACAGTTTTTTGACATTTCTCTTTTCCCATAGCAAACATTTTTCTTAAAACAATAAAATTATGAATTAATTATTTTAATATTTTATAAATATATTTTTTTCTTGACTTATTTGACGTATGAATGACATTTTATAAGTGTAATCGTGTTAGTAATCGCTCCGAAAAATGTTACCGTCCGACGAATGACAGCTGCTGTCGCCCCGTTTTCGCCCGGTTTTTTTTATGTGTCAAATTTGTGTCAACTGGAAAATCACATAATATGGGAAATACAAATAAAACCTTTTCGTATGCACAATTGCACAACACATTCAAACCAAAACACACTCCTCATCACATTCAATTTCCCTTATGTACAAATTCACAATAAGAATAAGCACCACGAAAGAAAAATTGAAAAAATAATGAAACATTTAAAATTGAGTACATAACCCAATTTGTATATAAGAAAAATACAGTGCAGGAATAATAAATAAGAAAACCAATTCAAAAGTGGGAAAATAATTCACGAATGATTACGCCAACAAGGGCGACGCAATAAATATTTTAAGTGATTTACCCAAAAAGTTTAACTGGTGAGCTTTTTTTGTTAGCTATTAAATTTTTTGGTGTTTTCATCGCTTCTGCTATATTATTTGTTATGTGAAAGAGTTTTCCATTGTCAATTGGAGTTTTGGATTAGTAGCGAGAAAATAAAACGATTGTTTTGTTGATTTCTCTTATACCATAAGAACGCGTGAGCGTGAGTCAATTTAATCCATTTTTTTATGAGTCGGTTCTATAATTAGTAGGTACATTCGTCCAATTGTTTTCATTGGTCCTCACTAAAAGAGAAGGAAACTGTACATATTATGCAATTTATGTAAATTAAAATACAATTTCTTGAATATATATCGTGTGTTTGTGACTAGTTATTATATGTACAAGAAAAAAAATGTATGATTTTGTTAAATTAGTGAAAATCAAGTCGGAATTTTCTGACGTTAATTATTTCGGTGTTATTTATTAAATAAGTTAAATAAATTAGTGCGTATAAGCAAAGATCTATATTAAAAATGGAATCATTCAGTACAAAATAAAAAAATAAATAACGAGAGCTCGAGTTTAATATTGCGGGCGCTCCAAATTTATATGTGTTAGTGTTTTTGCTGTTTATATTATTTTTATACCTTTTACTCGTGTCAATATTTATGGATATTTTTGTGTATATTTTATATTGTGTTGTGTTTGTGATATTTGTGTGTATTTTTCAGTAATCCCGTTATTTTTCATATAACAATTTCACCGTGGGAACGATGCATCTTTACTATAATATGATCTTTGGTATAAGTGAGTCAAAGAGCAAGACAATTGATTTGAGCAACTAATTAATTAATTTTCGGCTGATCCATTATGTTTTCCCCAGGAGCGCTCTTCGGATGAAATGTGGTAAGCGTATCTTTTCTAATAAATCTTAAAGGGGGCACCTCCTCCATGCAACTGGTTTTCAATAATTTTTTACAAAAAATTGAGAGCATTTATTGCAATGAAACAAATTACATAATAATATTAACGTTCAAATGAATACAAAAAATTGTTTTATGAGTAAAAAAAAAAAAAAAAAAATGGCGGCACTAGAGGTGCTCAAACTTGCCTCCTACAGTTTGCGCCGTGGAATGCCTAGGTCCTTGTAGTTAACTAAAATCAATGAAATAATTTTTTTCCATTAAAATAATTCATTCCGATTTGCATGAACCTAAATTTACACATTCTAGCTATCTAACACATTTTTCTGATAAACAATTCGTTAAAAACAATATTTATTTAAACAATTCATACGAAATTTTAGTTAACGAATATGTGTACGAAATTTCAAGTTGATTGGTCCATTACTTTTAGAGTTAAATTCCACGACGCGCAAAAAACACGTTTCGAGAAAAACTGGATTGAAGTTTTCATTCTTGAAAAAATATTCTTTAAATAATATAATTCTTTGAAAATATATTCTTCAGATACTAAATGAATTTTTGGAGGAGGTGCCTCCCCCCTTAAAGGGGTATTCTGGTCTAGAGGCATACATTTTGGGCGCTTTGTTGAGCTCGATAAACAAAAACAAAAAATATTTTTCTACGATAGTGCAGTAAACTATATTTCGATGATGATTTTTCAATTTAAATTACATATGTATATGTATAAGAAAAGGAGCCTTTGCGTTGTATACTAAAATCATAGACATTCATAATAGATATCTCATTTGACTAAAAACACAAAAAAAAAAAAAAAAAAAATTTCCATTCAAATATTATTGATGTATTGCATATACGTATTATATTTGCAACGCATTCTAAAATCATTGCCTTATAAAATACACAACACAACGATACATTGGAATTATCAGAAGTTTTTGTTTTTTTCCTTTAGTTACTATGAAATGAGAAATCTAGTATGAATGTCTATGCTAAAATCGTGTGAAAATATTCTCATTACACAACGATTTCTTAATATTGCTACACGATTTGTGAAAACCCAAATGTTTTAATGGTTTAATAAATTTGTGTTGATCCGTACAAGTTTGTAATTTTTCATGTTTCTACTTATTTATAAATGTTACAGGGCTAGTGTATCGTAGAAAAAATAGCGTGTATTACTCGTGTGAAAATAAGTCATTGCAATACTCAAATGCAAATTTCACTTTCGTATTGCAATGACTCGCTTTCTTCACTTGTTATACAATATACTATTTTACCACTCTCTTTTTTTCATCGTATATTCTTTGATACTCAAGTAGTTCGGAAACAAAACCCCTCTAGCCGGCAAAGTATCCAGTTAACGTGCACGGTTCCCAAAAGATCCGTAACACTTCTAAGTTAACTTCAGCTATACGTATTATAATAAAAACAATTGGGTTCGGGTGTTTTCTTCGTTCCCAACCACAAAAAAAAATCATTAAAGAATGAATTAAGTATAAGGGGAAATCTACAAAATATTGGCCATATCTTGTGATGTAAATGACAGTGGCATTGTTTACTGTAGTGTTGTTCGTATTTAACACAGAACGTTAAAATTAAAAACATTCATGTTTGGAATATTCTTTCGTTTGAGTCTCTTCCAACAAATTTTAAGTAAATTTCATGTTCTAGACTTCCCGTTTCGCCCTTGATTGGGCCAAAGTTAATCTCTCCCAAAAAAAATTGTTTCCTTTAGTGCAATCGTGTCCAGTAGAATTGTGCATACTTAGTGAATTTGTATACTCGTGGAAGTGGCCCATTACATGGGATATTTTTTTTATCGAGAATACTAAATTCTAGTCTGCGGGCCACTGTAATATTCAGATAAAAATTCTAAATGCTAAATTTACATCTCTGCACATATTTAAATATAATTCTTCAGATTCGAATTCCTAGTTTTAAATTTATTTTATTCAAATTCTAATAGTTTGAATTCAAGTCCCTTCTTTAAATAGCGGCCAAACGCCAGTGGTATGCCATACAGAAAAAGTTCACCAACGACCAGTATATATATCATCGGTATGCTTTAGACCTCGCAACTAGGTGAATTATTCTGCGTTGTATTAGTAGTATTATTCAATGTGGCAAAACCGGTGATAAACCGGCTGCTGTAAGTAATATTAAGCGAATGGCATTCAGCTTCGAAAACCGATAGTACACTGGCTAGAGAAATTGAATTCGGGGGAAGTGAAAGTTTTTCGAGTGGAGGGTTTTCTTTAATCATTTTCCTTTGTTTCCTAAAAATATATACATTTATGGTGTTTATTATTCGAATTTTGTTAATTTAAAATCAAATGTCATTCAATTTTTGGATTAGATAAATTTTCTATAATTAACAGAAATTCGTCGGTTTAAGTGCGGTGTCCAGGTTTATTCAGAACATGGGTATTACCTGAAACCTACCAAATATTCTTTATTTGTTAAATATGGAAGACATCCAACTTATCTAATCCAAAAATTTGACCATATTTGAGAATAAATGATATCGCGATCTAAAGCAGACAGAAATACCAAAGCCCGACTAAGCTATAGACCACCGAAAACATTATTGTAAATGACCGCGATCTATTTATTTAGAAACATATATGAAAGTTTGGGGGAAAAGTGTTGTCCGAGGAATCGGATAGACTGGAATTTTTATCTATTTGGTCTAATTATTATCTCCGCACAACGTCATGTGACAGTTCATTTATTATTACTTTGTTGTATAGTATATGGACTTTTCATAATTAGACAGTGGCAAATTTAAACTGTAACATATAAAATACCCCGTTCAATAAAAAAATATATTTATGTAAATGAAACCTTCCCGCAACCCTTATAACTACAAAACCACCTGCCCGTATTTATTGTACTAAAGTTGTAGAGTAAAAAAATATCAACACGCAATCTAATTTAATATATTGTTGTGTTTTGTTATTTCTATGTGTACATATACGAATACCCAGGTTTTAGTAACACATCAAACGTACATAGCATAATTGACTGTTGTACTTAGTTAGTGGTAATATTGTAATGTTTAACAGTAGAATTTAGGAAATTAGAAATTAGAAATTCCAACCAGCCCAATTATCATGGGATACTTTAAAATGCTATAAAATGTATTAAACGAGTATTTAACATTATGTTTTATGTTTATTCAAGATATGACAATGTTGTGTATAGTTATTTAACCCAATTTGAATACGAGTTCTGGTAATAAGGGCGATTCATAGTGCGGAATGGGACGATGAAACATTAAAACATAATTATTTTTGTGTATTGTTAAGTTACGCTTGTTTCTTCCAAAAACATACAAAAAAAATATTTCGTGTGTTGCTGTTTTGTACCGAATGGTAGTAGAAGAAAACATTTTCATGGAATAAGTTTTGTAACTTTATAGCGACAACAAAGAAAATTTTTTATGAGATATGTATGTTGTGTTGTTGCTTGTGAGGAATGGACATTTAAAACATTAAAAGTTTGGCTATATAATTAACACTTATTGAAATTATTTTTATTTTGATAAACCATTTAATACAATAAATGTTGGAATATTCCGAAAGATTATTCCATTATTACGGTATTGATCTTTTGTCAAAAATATTTGTTGTTAATACACCAATTGTAATTTATTTTTGAGGTCAAATAATTACACCCATTATTCGAAGTGGAACATATTGAGACAGGGACATACAACTATGTGTTTTATCATATCTAAACACGCGATTAATTAATGGCGAATTTATTAAAATCAATATAATTCACATGTCTTTCGCTGATAAATGTCCCCAAAAAAGTTACGCTGCGTTATTTAAAATTTATTAACACAATTTTATATCAGTTGCTTAATAAAAACGCAATGCAAATATTTACTTGTTATTTGTAAAACATGCTTATAGTAAAAAATGCATAAATGTCGCAAAATATGCAAATCTAGCGATATAAAATATGACTCCTCCTCACCGTCCTTCGTACACAACACACACATTAATTTATTATTCAAATTTGACCTGATTTCAGTTTGTAATTTTTAATACCTAATTAACGCTGCAAAAACATCATGTCTTTGTTCTCTTTTCTGTAATGTTCCGCACTATTTAATGTTTTAACAGTTTTGATTCGAAATTGTTTCCAAAAGGTTTGAGATTTTATGCAAATATCATATAAAAGTTTCAAATTCTAACACAATACAAAATTAATTCAGAGAACTTAATATGGAACAATCCCTATTAAGAAACTTCCATTATATAAAATTCAATTTAAAAAAAAACACCAAATCCTATTCGGGACGCCTGCAAGGCATTTCGAGTTGGCGGGATGCTTATATAATCGTATTTGTTCGCAATTGCGAATTTGTTAATTATGAGTTCCCGACATTCGCAACTCGAAATACAAGAGATACAAGGTACATAACCAACCCATTTAGAGATAACTCTAGCAGCTAGCAGTTGAAATTGAAATGTGGATGGATTACAATAACTGTGCATAACATTGCTGTGAAGTGCAGTAGGATGAGAATTTGCTTGATGAAGAATTTGTTTTTCTCAAATTAATTTGTATAAAAGTTTTATAAAAATTAAATCGATTTATCTCATAGTTACGTGATAATTCAGCTACCATCACTGTGCATAACAGAAACTTCAAGAGCTGTAATGAATTGATACATAGGCGGGACTGGTTTGCAGTGTAGAAAGTAGCTACTTTCAGCACTGCCACAGTGATAACCAAAAGCAAAATAAAATGTTGTGATGTAATAGTGAATAGTGTTGAACAGTGTTGAAAATTAAAGATTGGAAATTGTTACCAATAAAATCATATTTTAATTGATGGAAACGAATTTAGCCCACAATGTATATTTTGATAGTAATTTTTATTGGGTTGGTATCGTTATCTAAAATAAAAGAAAATCCCAAAAATTTGAGCAAACATCCCCCTCAAACAAAAATTCCATCAAATTGACGATTTTTTTGAAATTTTAACATTCATAGAAATTGGAACATTTTCGAAAAATTTGTGTTTTAATAACCCCAAAGCCTCTTGGCAGAAAGCATTGGTCCTTTGTTTTAGTTAACAAAAATTTAATGTGGACTTTTCCTTTTTAATGTGACCCATTATTTTGTATTTTTAAGCGATTTTTTGGTGGATTTTAATAACGTTTGAACCAGATTAATTAGCTGCACTTCCAGATTATGTCTAAAATTTTTGATCCTTACAAAGCCACTAGAGGACGTTGCTTATTCGGCCAGTACACCCGTTGTATACCCGGTAAATATGAGACGTACGGGATAAAATCCACCCATATCATTAAATTACCACATATTCTTAAACAAAAATTGAAAATATTGTATAACGAAAAAGCCATATGGAAACAAAATCTCAAATAAATAGCAAATTTATACATCTGTTGAATTAAATAGATTCGTGCAATAAATTAAAATCCATATAGTGTTATAGCAAACATTTTCCAATATCACATTTACCGCATCTAACCGATTTTGTTGGGGAACGAAAAAATGAAAATAAACAAAACAGCAAATCCCCCTATAACATTTCAAACCCCAAAGATTTTATTTATTTTATATATAAGTATGCGTACATATTCTCCTCATATGTTTGGTGTTTTTCTAATATGTATTACAGAGTTGCGAATCTGTTCCTTTTGTATATGATAATACGTAATTTATGATTTATACATAAATTTAATTTACTTTCACGTCTGTGTAGATATTGAAGCGAACATGAAATTTTATTTTATTATGAGATTGGAAAGCTCATTAAATAATTTATTGTTTATTAACGTTGGAGATTGATTTACGTTAATTAGTGCTGAGCTTAATTACCATTTTAATGGATCCTAACACGATTTACAGATTTATAAATTATGTTCGAATTTCTATAAATTTCTGAAGGTCTTAGAAAAAAAAATGAAAATTTTAACAAATGTGTACCAAATTTAATAAGAATTCTTGAAAAATGACGACAAAAGTAAAATGCAGAATAGTTGGGGAAGCCTCGTTCAAGATATACAAAATTTTGAATTGATTAAAAAAAAAAACAAACAAATAGACTTTCAAAAGAAACAAACATCTTTAATTTATCGCCGATGAGAGCGAATGTGGTTGAGTTTCACGGAACTTGTGTTACATGAACGAGATCCAACCAACAAACAGTCAATCTAGGAAATACGCCAGACAATGCGATGTCGGCAGCAGCCAGTTGCGAGTTAGAAGATAGTGTTACATTAATGTCAGCCGCATCAACAATGCATAAGATATTGAATCATACCGATATAATCGAATAAATCCTAATGCTGGATGGCAACCAAGCTTTTTTAAGCTTTTCCTAGATGCGATTTATAGATTCAAGTTGAAGCAAATATTTCCTTGTTTATTCTTCAAAACTAGCATATAAGTTACGTATTATCAGACCATATTGAATGCACAACACGCTAGAGTTGAAGTAGGCGGTCCAGTCATTTTGCCGTCATAATTTATAAAACGTCTCCAATCTAATCATAATTTATATCATAATTTATAAATGACAAGAAATCTCAGAGAACTTACAACCATCAGGCGAAAAAGCGTCTAATCGAGTAGACTTAATGTTGAGGTTTTTTAATTGTATAGCGTTCATGGCATTTGGACACCCTATTGAATTTCAAAAGCCCGAATTACCTCACGCACTCGTTTTGATTAATTTACAAACGGAGAATAAATTCAAAAGCGCAGAGAATATTGATCTAATTATGAGTGCTGAAATTCTAGGTGCAATCGAGAACCCATGATTGTGTATATAACGTCACCTAGATGAAGCATGCCCTAATACGAATCTTCGTGCTCTCTGCAAAGAAATTCTTTTGCAGCTTTTGACAGTGTAATTATTGGTTTACGAATATTTTTTTGCATGTAACTTTTAAATAATCAAGACTTTATTTACAACTGTCAAGAAAAAGAAACTAATCACTAGATTTTCCAATGAGGTTAAGATAGTCAAAAAAATAATAATGGATAGTGCGCCCTATTTGTATAAGGGACAATTTAAACGGGCATACAAGAAAAAAATTTTGGCGACAAACATTAGCATCAAAAATAATAAATTGGCATCACAAATAATATTTTGGCACCACATATGAAAAAACAAACAAATATTTTTGAAGGACATTATTAAATACTGTGGCGACAAACATTGACATCAAAATTAATAAATTGGCAACAAATATAATATTTTGGAACAAAAAAAATAATTTTTAGTAATAAAAAAAAAAAAAAAAAAATCGAGACAAAAAATTAAATTTAATCGATACAAATTATTTAATATTTGATGGGGGATCGATATAAAATATTGCAGTGTCATTAATAGATTCTATATAATCCGCTCCTACGTGCGGCACGCAGTGCGACATGTTTGCCTATCCTGGCTCCTACGTCCCTCGAAGTTTAAATCTAAGGCCCCTCGGAGGGCTAAGCGGGGGGGAGCGAAGCGACCTCCCGCGTGCCCGTGAGAGTTACCGAAGCCGTTAGCCTCTACAATTCTAAGTTAAATTAGGGATCTCCATTTTCCAGAATATTTTAAAACTAATTTCAATTTTTTAATTTTTAATTTATTTATTTATAAATTTGTTGCCAGTTAATTATTTTTGTCGCCCAAAATATTTATTTCGATGCCAAAAAATAATTTTTTGTGTACCCTTCCAATAGTGCCAAAAAATTATAAATGTTGCCAAATTATTATATTTTGTTCCAAAAAATTAATTTTATGATGCCAAGAAATTTTTGTTTGTTGCTCATTAATTTGTGCCGTTTCATTATTTTTTTGTATCTCAAATATTAATTTTTTGTGTGCCGGTTTATTGCCAGCCTTTGTATAAGAGCGGTGTATTGATTCTGCCTACTTAATCATAGACTATAAAGGAAAGTCGTCTCAAACGGTCTCAAATCGTAAGCATTTCACGAAAAAAAAAAAAACGCTATGAGCTTGAAGACTGAGACAAAAATTTTGGCTGATTATACAACAAGACCTCTACCTCCACCGCCTGTTACTGTGTTTCAGATAACAAACAATACATGAATAGGCGCCATTCCAATTGAGCTTCAAATCGGTATTAATGGAGTAATTGATATTCACGGTAGTCAGTCACTTGAATCCAAAATTACAAATTAGCAGCATCTCCCATCATATCAATAACCAAGCATTACTTGTTCCGCAATTTAAACAAACTGATGGAAACACGATTAACCATCAGAATGCCTTCAAAATGGCATTTAAAGTAGCAACATTTCACCAGTTTGTCTTAAAAACAACTATCCTACCATGAATTTAAATTTTATTTAATTCACAAATCTACAGCTCTGGACCGCATTTTGAATTTGTTGCGATTCAACAAGTGCGATTCGCTTCGTAGCGATGTAATACGAAATCTTATAATCGGATAACTCATTAATATTCCCTAAAGGAAATTTATTTATTGGGTAATTTTTTGGTAATATATTTGGTAAATGTATTATACTTTGTAATTTGTATCAAAAATTGGCCATATTCTAATTTGTCTAGAATTTATAATGCTAGTTAAAAATATTAATTTCATTAAAAGCGGGTTGTGGGATATGGATTTGTAAAAATGAACCCAAATTTAACGAATAATTTTGGTTTGTGTGCTGTAAGGAAAACATTCCTATCAGTAATTGGTTTGCAAAAGCGACACCTTCGACTGCCAGTACGCAGTCATAACAAGTGCGATACATACCAAGGCGCACGTGAACAAATGGATTTTCCTAATATTTCTTGATGAAATCGTCAATGTTATTATCAATTTTAATTACTTCTCTTTGCGAAATTCTTAAAACATCTTCAAAAGTAATGCAGGTATATGCAAGATACAGCTTTCCTATAAGACAATAAGACGATATCGATAGAATCAGCCAGCAAAGGACTATTGCAATGAGAGTAAACAAACCATCCTATTTCCGAAATTAAATACTTGGCGCGGTGGAAAGAAATTTTCGAAGTCCACTCTTTTGAGTTTGGCAATCGCTACGTTTGCATTGACTTCTTTAGGGCCATTTAAAGCATCAAATTCAAAACTGTTGTATGTATTCTCATTTTAACATTTCATATCTAAAGTTTGGTAGTATGGGGCAAAGCTATATGGGGTCACCTCATAACTACAGCAGCATTGAACAAATGGAGAAAATGCGAATTAATGAAATCGCAACCATTTTTAAACTACAAAACAACTCTTCAGTTTGTGTTTATCACTTTCCTGTTCTTTTGAAATGCATTTTTTACTAAAATGTCTGTTTATCTGTTCGGTACATATTTTGCAATCGACTTTAAACTAACTTTAAACATAGCTCAGAACTGAATGACAATGCAATATTAACTGACTTTCTTGTCTGTTTGTTTGTCTATTCGGTACAAATTTTGCTCTATCCTCTAAGCGTATAGCCAAATATATAGTAGTTGACTATGTTTATGGTTTTAATAAAAAATAAATCTTAGTAGTTCTATGTACAATGTTTATTTGACAAGACAAGAACAAATAAAATAAAGAAATATTAATAGATTAGTGCATTAATGGCAATTTCTACGATAGTCAAGGAAACAGCCACACAATGCAACCGTCGCCTAGATAAGGAGAAGCAAAAACGACAAGAGAAGCTTCAACAGGAATTGCGATTCTTGATACATCTAAAGAGAGGTCTCTGGATATGTAATTATTGTGCTAACACGCATTTAGATTGCTTGATAGTTTCCTTATATTTCATTGAAAATTCGATTTTTTTGAATATGATGAGCAAATTCTGAGCTACAAAAATCTAAAATTTCAAGTTGTGCTTCGATTGCGGTTCTTGATACCTTTAAACAAGATAGGTCGGAAGTTTTGCTGTTAAAATTTCGAGTCATAGAGTTGGTGCATTGTTGCGTTAAAAATCTATATAGCTTTAATTATTATCGAACTGTGTTGCTTCAACTAGAGGTTCAAGCTGCTCTTCACTTATAACAAATAATGTCGGTTTATTGCGGGAGATAAAAGTGCAGGAGCAGAATATTGTAGTTATCAGGAGAAGTGAATCATTGGAGGACCGTTGAAAATGGAAATTTAGTGTTAAACGATGATTTGTATGCTCCTAATTTAACCAAAAATTTACTTTCTCTCAACGAATTACGAAAGACGACAATCTTGTTCTTGAGGGGATAAATCAAAACAACTATATTAGTAAAGGATCAAAATCAGCAAACAGTATTGATATCAGGAAAGAAGTCGAAAGCGATGAAGCCATCTTAGCACCAAAAATATGAAAAAAATCTCAAATCTAACTGAAGGATTCCATATCGAGAGCAAGGATTTAGATGCCTTTGATTCAATCTGTGAAACAAGTATGGAAGCAAAACTAACGAGACATCCGTTTAAAATAGGAAGATTAAGTCATTCATACTCCTCAATTAAACGGGGAAGCGGAACGTTTTAACAGTACTTTGATGGACAAAGCAAGAACACAATTAATGGATATATCTCCTGTAGAAAAGTGAACTAAGAAAACCCAATCTGTCGACATTTTTGGAAAATACGCATACACTAAAATTCTAGGAAATCTGAACAGACTGGACAGTTGGAGTAGTAAATTTATATTTACAGGATATTGGTTGAACGGTTACCGATTATGGGATCCAATGAAACAACATATTTTGTAAAATACACACATTTTGTACCGATTTTGAAAACAAAATAAATTTTAGCAGAAATACGATCAGTACCATATCAGTTTCCGGTTTAAGCCAGACTAAGACAAATGTAATCGAATCTATAACGACCATAATTAAAAGTCACCACGTGGATAATTTCTCCACGTTTTTCGTTTTAAATCTTAGAAGTATTTTCATAGCTAATAAAAATTCACAATCACAAATTTTCAGGACAATCTGTTTGGGATTAGGAACCTGTATGGGGGGTTATAAATCTGTATATGGCTAGGAGAAATTATTTTATACTTTTTAGTCCGTTTTAAAAACGTGGTATTTTAAATTTTTTTTTTATTTAAATAATTTTATTTACTACATTTGATCGGGCTTTCTAAAGAGAGAATTCTAGAAGGTTTTGATAGTTTCACATCAAAATTATTTACCGCATTACTATGTAATAGTGACCGCTAATTGAATGAGATATTTAATTTTTGGCATTTTTTGACATTTCCTATACATTCATTATTACATGGCGACAACCGTTAGAATATTTGAAATAGCTCATCTGGTGGTAAGTACTATAACTAGAAGTGGAATAGAATTAATCCTAAATAGTTGGAATACAATTATTCAGAATGGAATAAAATGTATAGCATACACTACGCGTGAACAATCGAGAAGTTTTGTTTGAGACGACACTTTAAAAACATGAAACAGAAGTATAAAGCAACAGAAAAACGAAATCTTCGATTTTTTAAATATGTGCAAATGCAAATTATAATGTTCGCAGTATTTTCGTTCCTTTTTTACGAAGGTTATGGTATATTCATCCCTGATCCCTCCAATTGTGCAACTTCTTTTTACGAAATTTTTCTGTAGCATAATGTCAAAAATAAACCATAGTCTGCTTTCGAAAATAAATTTTTGTTATTTTCGTAAAGATATTACACTATTATTTATTTTTGGCGTCACTCTATAACGAAATTTTGTTGAAAGGAATCGCGCAATGCGATGGATGACTGTATAATGATCACCGAGATTTATCAATGATCGCTCGTGGGTAATCAGGGTAATTTACGCCTGTCCCAATCCTCTTGGGGTGCTCTCTGATACAACGCCCCAAGAGTGATCATTGAACAATCACAATGACCGCTCATTTATAGGTACCTCACCGTGATCTTGCATTTGGTAGTTATGAAGTTTTATTTTTATTGCATTCACTGTTTCTGTGACCTTTTCTAACTATATTCTACCTTTTACAATACGCGTTTTTCATTTTTTATAATATACTACCGCCATAATTTTTATTGCATATATGCATTTAAATAAACATACTCGCACATGCATTCATGTCATAGTCGTATTTTACACATATTTTTACCAAAGAATAAAAATTGTAACTTTTTAAATTCTAATTCTTTCTAGGTCAGTTAATTTAATAGTTTTTGATTTTATTCTATATTTGTTGTAAATTATAAGTTCATGCTAACAAACATTTGGTTTATTAATTTTTTAAAGTTATTTTCTTTCGACATAATATAATTATCCTGCCAACAAAAAATATGAATCTATTAAGATGTATTATAAAGATTTTATTTGTTACAGATTATTGATTTTTCTCATTTTTTCTTTTATATTCAACTTTATTTCATATCTTGTCGTCTAAGTCTAAGATTAAGTAGAAAACTTTTTTTGTTTTTTGTCTTGTTACATGTTGATTTTTCCAAAATTATTTTATCATCATTTTCTTGCTAATGAAAATATCATAACTTTTATTGATTTCAAATTAAAGAAAATTGAAAATTGTCTTCTCGGTAAAGAAGTTTTTAGTTTTGTTTTCGTGCTTGTGCATTTTTTTGTCGTTTGTACAAAAATACAAAAGTCACAAATATTTATGCAGTTACTGAGACAATATTGCGATCAGTGGTTTTGATGTCAGGAAATCTATCGTGTCGATTCGACTACATTATATGTACTGTGTTCTCGTACTGTACTATGCAGTCGTTTTCTTTTATCTCTACTTTAAAAAAATCATCTACATATTGCATGTTTCAAAAGTAAGGTACACCTTCAAGTCTGCATTGATGCCTCATGTATAGGGAATAGGAATTAAAAAAAAAATCGCACTTAGCTTCACAAAATTACACATGAAATAAACATGTCTTTTATAGTACGAGCATGTGCAGGTATCCCAGAGACAAAAATTCGTAATTTCAATTCAACACTTATAATCTACTTTTAAACACTCACAATATTAAGCTTATTATGAAAAACATCAAAAATTTAATTTCTCCAAGAAATTTTCACTTTTTTTTTTATATTTACCTACTGTCCCTCAGCTATATGAAAAGAGTATTATAATGTGTATGTTGCTATACATATTTTGAAATACACCTTTTCTCACTTATTCTGATCAAACGAAAAATTGAAAACTCGGCACAAAATGAAAAATGAAAATTATTTTAATTTTCAATAATTTTTTTATTCTTTCGTTTTGTTAGCTCAATAATGAATTTATGTAGTATATCTATACCTACAAAAAGAGTCAAATATTGAAAGATGGGTTCTGTATACACACATAAAAATCAATATTTTATGTTGAAACGACCAGAAAATATTTTGCAGATAATCAAAAAAAAAAACTATCCTGTAAATTAATAAATAATATAAAATGTTTGGTTATAAATATTTTAGTTTTGAAAATTCGTAAAGTTAGGATAAAATACCATATATGTATGTATGTTTTATATACTAATAAAGAATGTGATGAGAATTCCTAAGACAATCAATCACCTTAAATTATAGATTTATTCAGTTGTAGAATTATGTGTATTTGAAAGCCTGTAAATTCTACTGATGTAGAAAGTAGAACAGCTTCAATAAATGACTGCTTCTACCAAATCATTTTATCAAGTAGATAGATTATCACAAAATTTTAACAACAAACTGTGAGAACATTAAATCGTAGCTAAGCTTCTGAAAATGCCGGGATAGACTTCATAATATCTTGAAATACCCATAATTATATTGATTATTAATCTACTGCCTTTAAACTCTAAATCAATAGGTAAGTAATTTCATTTAGCGACCCGTTCCAATAGTCATACTCATAACTAAAGTATGTATAATCAAAGAGGTAGAAGATAATCGGATTTATTACGTTCAAACACTAATCGCATTAAGCATTTACTCGCAGTTTTATAAAATTATGATATAACACGTAGAAAAGTATGCTGTTTTCAATCAAATTAAATTTAATTAAACCCGTATACTAACTATTACAAAATTAAAGGAAAAACAAAATTCTTACCTAAGACTGTGTCCGAAACATGTAATAAATAATTTTTAGTATTATAATGTTTGACATTTATTTGAAAAAACTACACACATTCAAATTATCATAGTCAATTCCTATGATAATTTATGACAGCTATAGAATAAATTCAGTTTGTTTTACTAGCTTCGATTGATTTACTGTACCGACTTAATTGGCGTAATTATACCTTAATAAATGTACCATCCATGACAATTTTGTGGTCAAACAACTATCAATATCTTGGAAATTACTGTAATTAAATGAAGCAACAAAAATATGAGGCGGGGAAATATACTACAAAATGATAACACTATTCGGACAGCAATTCGGACTAATCAATAAGAATCTTTACAGAATTTAACGAAAGTATTTCCTTACAGAATATTTGACATATCAGCCACCGAATCCGTAATATAACTGACACATACAGTATTAAAATTGTAATGTAAAATTGTGCCATGAAAATTTTGATATATTCTGATATTTCCTTCAGTTTGCACGTTAATTTTCGGTCTGTTAAGTAACAGCTGAACTGAACGAAAAGTTCTTAAATATTCGCTGGTCAGTAACATGCACCTTCTGTATTTCGCATTTTTACTTAAAGTTGTTACTGACTCGCTGGTTCACCTATAAATTTCAAAAATTTGTACTAAAAAATATTTATTATGGGTTTCGAACACAGTCTATGTATATAAAATGCGATATTATGAATGCATTTCGTTTTTCTCTAATTTTGAAATAATTTTGGGCTTAATTTAACCCTAATCAGCATAGGTTGAGTCTCGCAGACTCATTTTAAGTTTATTAGCTAAAAAATAACCGAAAAATAAATTTTTAGGAAAATTGTGCTTTGTGTAATCCAATACTTTATGTAAGATTTAAAATCGCCTACTAATATTTTTTTAATCGTACCGAATGTAGGGTTAACCGGCCCATTTTCAAAAAACAAGCATAAAAGCATGCTTTGTGTCTCTTAGACTTAATAGGTCATTTCAATATAAATGGAGGAAATAACATCTTAATTGATCAATTTCAACTTCGTAAGAGAAATAGATCAGAATTTTAAAGAACAGTGCTATGGAAAATTTTAGTCCTTTTACTGATTATTGGTAAATGGAAATTCAACGCAAAGATGTATTTCTATCATGTTATACATTTTGATTATACACTCCAATATTGTAAATGAAAATTGTGATAAATGAATTTATAAAATATTTGGTTTATAACAATAATAACAAAATCAAAGGATGCTAATATTTACGATTTCACGATTAAGAAGAATGATCAGTCAGAAGTTGTTAAGAAATTTACATACTATTGATGTGCGGATGTAACAATTTCAAGAAAGATTTCTTTCCAACATTAAATCCCACATAAACTTGATAAACATGAAATGAAAATTTAGTAGATTTGCGATAGTTCAACAACCAATCCGAGGATTTCCTAATTATGAAAGTGAGCGTCCTCACAGAAACAGAGAAGAAGAGCAAGTAGCAGTACATATAGGATTTCACTTGTTTTATTTAATTCTGACAAATCAGAAGGTCTAGAAAACTTACTTTCTAAACGTGAAACCCTAATGAATGAAATGTTTTTGGTTTTCAATAGTTGAACTTTGCTCAAGATCACTTGTTAAAAACTATTATTACAAAAAAATTTGCTGTAAATCAATAAAAAATGGTTTACATCAAATTTGTGTGTACTTATCTACTATGAGAAAATATTATTGGTGGTTTTTTGATGTAAATCAATTTTGAAAAATTGAGATATTTTACTAAATTTTCCTCCACCTTTCTTCTAGCAAAATTATAAATGTCAATTATGATAATAATAACAACAACAACTACAGTTTTGAATTTTGTTATTCATGAATAAAAATTACAAAATTGTTTATTAGGGCTGCGGTAGAATTCTCGAGTAAATCCGCTAAATTCCTTTACGAACACTAAAATTTTACATTTACCGTAGTAAATGATTTACTCGAGAATTCGACCGCAGCCTAAGAGTCACAACAGTTTATAGGTTCCATTATAAATATTGTTTTTTAATAATATAAACAAAATTTCTCCTAACAGCTAACCTCAAATCTAAAAAAACTGTTGTTTTGTTTCCATCACAAAATAAATTTACTTGTGCGTTCTACATATGGGGCACGTTCAAAATTGCTATACATATTTCAAAAATCCCATAGAACTCGACATAACATAAAAGGTTTTTGATGCAAAACAATTGATTTAATTCAAAAAAATAGACAATAAGAGAGAAAGGGAAAGTTATAATTTGTTTACTAGAATAACGGATTAAATATATTCAATCTTTTTCATAAAAACGATATAAAAATATCAGTCTGATTTGAAACGTGTTGCAAACAAGATTACTTTACATTAAAAAAACAAACAAGTGAATATGATGACTATCTTAGAAGATTCGCATTCTGATCCCTTTGAGGACTAAGGACCAGAATACCTGCCTCAACAGTAAGTGAGAAAAAAAACAATATAAGTTATTCTGATGATAGTTTATCCACTGAAAATTGTTCAGGCATGTTAGTTAGGTACCACTGTTCGAAATCGGAAGTATATGTATAATTCTTTAGATTTTACCATTTAAACAATAACTATAATCAACAATTTTGTAGCCCCAAAAAGGAAAAGCAATCCTGCAAAACGGAAGAAGATAAGAAAACGAGTAAGGCATAAGCTATGGCCAAAAATATGTAATCTGTCGAGGCGAGACTATAAATTCTAAATCGCCCGGAAGAAACTGTATAAATTGTTGCTTTAACCCTTTCAAACGCCATTTAAAATTGAATTTCTTCCAAAAATAAAATACGTAGCACAATTATGCACTGCTATGATATGGGATTGCTCATAAAACTGTAGTGTGAACATAAATACATAAGAGAACGATCGCACAAGAGAAATGAGACAAAAATTAAAAATTACGGTTGGTCGAAGTGATGAAAGTTGATGTACAATATATTGTACAAGGCGTTTGAGAGGGTTAAGGGTTTAATTAATTTTAATGAAGCGAGGTAGCGTTAATTCATAAGGAATTTTCGAAAATGGTAACACAGTAAAGTTTTTTTAACGCTGAAAAATGTTTACGGTGCACCACAAAATGAACAGATTCGTGCCTCAAAACACAAAAACATTCTTTTAACCCTTAAACACTTTTATGCGCCGATGCGGCTATTTCGAATGTAAATATTAAATATTTCTTTTATTCTAAATATTACCACTCGAATTTTTTAAACTCTTCCACTGTAGATTTTCTGATTTTTATTTGAAATAATTGAATTAAACGAGATTTGTTTGTCGAATTTTCTAAAATTACATGAAATAAAAATCATAACAGTGGTTGAGGGTTAAAAAATTTGTTGTGAATAAACGACAAGAAAAATCATGTTTGCAAGCCATATTACTTGGTAGTTTTGAATATGTATTAGCAAAGTCAAAATATCTTACTTTTACTGTAATAAGCATGAATGAATAACACGTTCCCCTAATTTGTTTTCTTTCTTAAGTTTTTCATTTTTTGACGTTGTAAGAATCAATTTCTAAAAGAAAATTAGGTATGAAGTTATTCGAATCGATTCCTAAAATTCTGCAATATTATTTTTTGTAAATTTACCAAATGAAAATGTTTTATGAAATACTGAATTTCATCAAACCATTTTATCGAATAGTAGCTTCGTACTAACAAACAAATTAAATAAATTATTAGCATCAAGATTCAAGTAAAGCTGTTCTTCCAATTTAATTTACGATTACCATAAGTCGAATTGATCGTTCTATCGTAAACCTGTTTTTGGGTCTGTTCTGAAGTGATACGATATTTACACATCATAATGTTTGAATATTTTACAAAATTGGGAAGAGGTGGAAAAGTGGCTTTTAGGGCAGCCCATCACCATGTTACAAATTCTGAATTTAACTGATATTTAATTTGGTAAATTATTTTTATTGATATTGAACCAATTCTTAATATTTAAACAAATTATTTTATTGGTTTATGGCTCTGTATTTTTATATATTTAAGCTTGAGTTTTTAATCCCAATTCGGGATCATTGTCAAAAGTATAACAAGTTAAAATAAAGAGCTCTATAGCAATAAAATAATTTGTTTAAATATTTAATTTGGCTTAATTGATTCGTAATTATGTCAACGATTTTATGTATGACCCTTTTTGAGGTTCTCAATTTGGGAGTCAATTGATTGACGATTTGTTAAAAGATAGATTTGTTCAAATTTAGAATCCGGATTTGTTCACACACATGAAAACCAATTCAACCAAATATTTGCATATTTCAATTTAATTTTGATAATACAAGAGCAATTGTAAGCACATACTCTTTTATCAAACTGAAACAAGCTCAAGACAAATTTTAGATTAATGTAGGCCTATTTCACAGAAATTCTTTGAATTTTTAGTCAAATTTTGATAATTTAATAAAACTCGGTAATAATTGGAACAAAATCATAATTGGTAAAAATTTTTTAAAATTTATTAGCATACACTTTAAACAAATTTTAGATAATAGATTTCAATCAATTTATAGCAAGATTTAAAATTCCAACTTCAGATGAACTGAAACACCTTCAGATAAAATTTTAGGCATCAAAAAGTAAAGAATTCTCTATAATATTATTTAGAAGAGCCACTGGCAATTAGATCATTTGTTTCGATAAAATGTAAGTTAAACGTTTTGCATTAATCACCATTACTAGTTCAATGACTTAAGTGCTTAGAGAATTGCATGGTATTTTCGATATAATGCAAAGATTCTCGATTCTTTAAAATCTTTTTGAAAATTCTCAAAATTTGATTATTCTAAATTTTGTTTTAGGAGTTTACGTGTAAATAAGATATGGTCCGTTTCACATTTGTCACCATGAAACTAAATTTAAATTTGTTAAAGTTTTGTGACATTCTAAAAAATCTAAAAATTTATCTGTAAGAATGTATCTTACACAAATCTACACGGTTTGAGCTATTGAGATTAAACTTTTCAAACACACTATTTCTCAGTGACATTAACCAAAGACGAATTACTTTGGCTAATTTTATATAGTGATCGGACCCTGATGCTGTGTTTATGACATAGGAACATAGGAAGATAGGGAGTGTGACACGACCAACCAAATTATTTAAAATTTTACCAGCCCCGCCTACTAGCCTACTTTGATCAAAAGTAAGAAATTTTTCAACTAGAGCATGGAAATAATAGGCGGGGCTTGTGATATTTTAAATAATTTGGTTGGTCGTGTCACACTCCCTATCTTCCTATGTTCCTATGTTCCTATGTCATAAACTCAGCATGAATCAATTACGTCTAAGTTGAGTTCAATTGGGGGAACATTTTTTGGGTTGAGATTTGAGTTGAAGGTTGAGTTGGGGTGAGTTTAGGACTGGGTTAAGGGTTGGGCTGGAGGCCGACATGGGGTTGAGCGAGAGGTTTGGGGATTATTTGGGGCTAATTTGGAGTTGAGGGTTTAGTTGGAGGTTAAATTGAGTAGATTTGAGTTGAGTTCATATACGCATGTAAATAGTTTTTCGAATCAAGTTGATTTCGGGTTAAGATTTCGACCCTGCGTTGAGTTAAAGTTGAATCGTGGCTGAGCTAGATTGAGTTGAGTGAGGTGTTCAGTCGAGGAATTATTTAGGGGCTCATTTGGAGTTTGCTAAATTATCTAGAGGAAATGTATGTATATGTTGTTCAAAAAACGTGTACCTGCTGAGTGGTACAATATAAAAACAATTACGGGATAAATTCGCTTATTGCAACTAATTAAAGTCAAGCAGGAATTGCAAATTGCGAAATTATACAAAACCCGGGCATACATTTTTATTCTGGAATACATAAAAATTTTTGCAAAACATACTTACATGTTGGGCGCATCCAGCGCAGTGAGGCATCACTATAAACAAGTATGTCTCACACATTTTACGTGCTAAAAAGCAACTTTCTTTAGCCGAAATCGCAACTGTTTTTAGTCGAAATTCGAAATCAATTTCAGATCAAAACTACGTTTTAATAATGAATAGGCAAAAATTGATAAAAAGTAAATTTTAACTGTGATTTAGAAACAAATGCAGGAAGCATCATCCGAATAAGCCATAACATTAAAATTAAATTTTTACGAGCCGATAATGAAATGAATGAATTATGGATTTGAGATAATCATGAAGAATGTAATAATCGGATTAGTAGCTTGTTTTTTTTTTATTTTTTTATTGAGTCAAAAATGTTGTTTTGAAATTGAATAATTCATTTGCCTCTCTGAATAGTGAATAGGTCCCACACATAATACGGATACAAGTTTTCCATAGAATTTCAATAATCCGATTAAATTTTCCGTCAAACAGTATACGATTTTCATATACAGATATAAGCTACGGTTGAAACGGAAAATGATTTGAAATATTTGGGTTTTTCTAAAATACAAAAAATAAATAAATCGAAATTAATATTCATTGGCAAATAAATAATTCATTAATGTTATTTTGTTTGGTTCGGGGTTTTCAGTGCCAGTCAACTTGAATAGAAGAATTGAAGTGTGTCATTAGAAATAATTTTGCTAATCTCGCATGATAATCAGATATTTATATGTATATTTCGACTTTTCCTATATAATGATATGGGTTTGGTTCTCTAAATTTGTGGAAAGAGGTGGGAATTATAGAACTTAATAGATTTTTTTTGGGGTATTCACTGATTTACTGTCAATATACAAAGAATATTGATTTGCCTTATGTTTATATATTACATACACCTTTTTCAACGTAACAAGTTGACCGCTATTTTCAAATTTCAATTTTCAGAGCGAGGACATTGTATGACAAATATTTTTAATTGTCTTTTTTGTTTCAGCTATCATTAATTTTCAGACGAAACAACAAAGTAACAATTATAAATTAAACAAATTTTTTATTTTTGTAGTCTTTAATTTTGTTCGTGTTAAAGGGCTCTGAATAATTCTTAAAAGCTTCTTAGAAATTAAGTAATTTATCATTAAAAGTGTTGAATTCCACTTGAAAAATTTCTAGGATACAAATTAAACAGCACAAAAAAAATTATTAGAAAAGCACACAAGTGGAAAACTCAGTTTGTTTTATTTTGCTTAAAATAAATATTTTCTTCACTCTGTATTTTAGGAAAAATAAAAAAATTCTGACTCATTACGAATTTGGTTTTCTTATTGCTTGTTGTTGGTTTTATTTTATTTATTTAATTCATTACACACACACAGTTTTATGCAAAAACACAAAACGAAAAAAAAAAAATGTTTTCTTTACCAGATATTTCCACTTGTAAAAATAGACGAACAATTATTATGTACAAAACGATTATTTAGAAAAATGTATTTATGTTATTTGATTGCCGATTAGGAAAATTATGTTGATTGAGAGACGAGATGATTGTTGAATTTTTGAATCTTTAGAATATTTTTATGGTTTCCATTTTTAGGATAAATAATTATCTATCTAGATTTGTTGATACAAATCAAGGGTACTTATGTACAAGATTTTAATGATATATAATTCCTTAAGTACAACACGGATTGATTGATAGATTTTTCGTGACTTTATTTAATCGACAAAACGTGTTTTTTTGATTGTGTAATTTTTAATTAAAACGGTAACAATCCATTGAATCGATTACAAAACAAAGATGTGTAATTTGGTGTAAAAAAAAATCTAAAATAATTTAGGAAAACGAATTTTCCATAAACTTTCATTTCCCTTTTTTTAATGTCAAAACCCATTAACAACATTGTTCCCAAACACCAAACATATAAATCTTAATTGACGAAATTCATCAAGATATACGATTATTATGTAAAGTAAAATTAAATTACACATCAAGTTTAATGATCTGTCTCTAAAGAAGTAGAACAAAACCTTAACCATAAATGCAAAAAACATCCCTCTATAATTTGCAACCACAACAAAAAACCGAAAAAAGTAAAACACACAAAGGTCAGTCAAATGAAAAAAAAAAAAAAAAAAAAAAAGAAAACCAGATGATAGAGCATGTATACGGAAAATTAATAATCTCAAAGGGATTTTATTCATTTTATTAGGAAATTATAGGGGGTATTGAAATTTGTATTTTTTTTTTTGAAATATCAAATTTGTTCATTATAAATTTTAAACCTCTTGAAGTAAACGTCTTCAGAAATAATTTTGCGTAATTAACTGGCTTGCTTGGAATCACCCTGTTTAACATACTTACTACTTATATGGATAAGACTGGTAGACACAGAGGAAAAAAATGTTGTACCGGGGCAAAACGAAAAAATAATAATAGAAAGCAAGTAAAACCTTTTTTTGGTTAATAAAAAAAAACATAATTTTCTTTCATGTTATGAAAATATGAAATGAGTCAAATTTGTTGATAATATGAAATGATATAAAATCTTCACAATTTTTCATTTTGCCAAGTTAATTGAATTTTGAGGTTTTCCTTCCTTTCAATTTTTTGGTGAATAACATTTTTGGTGGCAAACATTTTTTTAACGTGGATTTACGGATACCTTTAAAATAATTTACGTATATAGAGTACATTTTGACTCGAGTATTAATTAGATTTTTGGCTTGTACTCATTTGTTTATGGTTATCGTTTACTTTAATGTACATTTACAGTGTGTATCAATAAAGATAGGTGATACAAGAAATATCTATAAATAAGGGAATGAAAGTGAAATTAACTGTAACAACATAAACTCTGAAGAAGTAAAGGAAAGTATAATAATTAATAATACAAAACACGCAACGATTAGTAAATGCCAAATACACTCCAAAACC